>JBBGZY010001348.1:4072500-4102421 GCA_037952925.1 Lithobates clamitans
TCTTTCTTTCTCTCTCTTTCTTTCTCTCTCTTTCTTTCTTTCTCTCTCTTTCTTTCTTTCTCTTTCTTTCTTTCTTTTTCTTTCTCTCTTTTGTAGTGCAACTGGTCCAACTTTTTGATACTCTATAAAAAAAAATGCATCCTTTACTACTGTGACTCCTCTGTCAGCCTGGAGCCGTGAGCTGTTTAAACTTCCTAACAGTCATCACTGCTGTCAATAAGGGATTCCCCTTGCTGACAGAATGTAAACCAAAGAGGGGACCTAAAAATTTAAAAGGTCTCGGTGTGGATTTTGAAGGGTACCCCATGCAAATAAAACCCTCCCAAGCGTAGTCCCCTACAAAATTCATACCAGGCCGTACCCTTTTATTTTTTTATTCTTATTTTTTTTTAAAATGTACTCAGTTTTACTTATTTGTTACAGCATTCTGCACATTCTGTTTCTCCTTTTTGTCAGGGGATCTTGCATTTTATTTATAATTTTATTTGACATTTGGGCAGGGTGGATTTGATTTAAATCAAGTAGTTTTTTTTAATCATAATTTTTAAAGAGTAACTGTCATCTCTGTCCTGGCTCCTCCCCTGACCCCGCTGTTGGCTCCTCCCCTGACCCCGCTGTTGGCTCCTCCCCTGACCCCGCTGTTGGCTCCTCCCCTGACCCCGCTGTTGGCTCCTCCCCTGACCCCGCTGTTGGCTCCTCCCCTGACCCCGCTGTTGGCTCCTCCCCTGACCCCGCTGTTGGCTCCTCCCCTGACCCCGCTGTTGGCTCCTCCCCTGACCCCGCTGTTGGCTCACAGACAGTCTCATCCACTTTAATGGGGCGGCTGGTGATGCGGCAGTGACGCAGCAGCTGCCATGATGGATCTGAAATGACAGGTGCTCTTTAAATGTAAGGACTTATTCCTGCTGGCAGTTAGAATCGTTTAATATTTGCAAACAAAATAAATGTTTCCTATTTAGAATAATAACCTGTCATGTTAGTAACCGTGATATCAGAACCGATTCATTCATACAGTTTGTAGTGTACACAGATTTGCAAAACAATGGGATAAAGGAATAATCCTGAACTTTGTTTTATCTCATTGTTACTGTGAAATTGTGTGAATATATCAAGCTTGTTATCTCAGCTTGCAGAGCTTGAGTTCATTAAATGTTTATCAAAAATGCAAATATTGCAGAATATACAGCCTCATGCTGCATAACTAAAGCTCCATTTCATGCTGAATAAACTAAATTATTAATGTATCTTAAAGTGGAGTTCCACCCAAAAGTGGAACTTCCACTCATCGGATTCCTCCCCCCCCCCCCCCTCCGGTGACATAGTTGGCACCTTTCAGGGGGGAGGGGGGTGCATATACCTGTGTATATAACAGGTATCTGTACCCACTTCCGGCATAGATAGCCGCAGAATCTGCGGTTATTTACGTCACTTCCTGCACCCTCCCCGCTGCCTGCTGGGAAACACACGGGTCCCAGAGGCAGCAGGGACCATCCGTATTGCGCTGCGCGACTCGCGCATGCGCTGTAGGGAACCGGGAAGTGAAGCCGCACGGCTTCACTTCCTGATTCCCTTACCGAAGATGGAGGCGGCAGCACCCGAGGACGGAGAGACGGTTCGGCCTCGGGTGCCGACTTCCTGGGCGCCCTGGACAGGTAAGTGTCTATGTTTAGTAAGTATTTGTACCTGCTGACTTTTAAAAAAAAATAAATAAATTTCGGCGGAGCTCCGTTTTAACTAGAAAACTAGAAAAATAGATTTTTACTCAAAGCATTTTATTAAAATGAATAAAAATCTTTTATATTTTTCATTCTTTTTTTTTTGTGCTCAGGTTTCCTTTTCTGGTTGCAGCAATCTGCTCCATTCTGTTTCTTGTTTTCTCAGGGATCTTGCTTTTTATTTATGTATTTCCGTTGCCTTGTGTAATATAAGCAGCTTTTATGGTATTTTAAGACTAGGCTGGACAATTCGCTAGGTTGCCGTGGCAACTGAAAAAAAAGTTTTGACCAGGTCGTGTTGTGCTATTGGGGAAAGGTGAACACATGGCGAGTAACTGGATCAGAGAACCCCTCCTCCCCTGTTTTCTGACCTCCCAACACCAGAGGGTGCTCTGCAGATCACACAGCGCTTCTTCCAGTACACACAGGCCTGTCACCCCTCCCCCAGCTCCTCCCCTGAAAGTCTTTAGTGTGGGGAAAACCCATCCATCCCATAATAATAATAATCATTTTTATTATTTTTTCAATTGTGGCTGAGAGTGCCACAAAGGTTCCCCAGCCTAAGTAGTAGTACTAGTGATGTGGCTGCCGCTCCGTATGTGAAAGATGTGCTGGGGGGGGCAGTATGGTGTTGGGGCCTCCTTCCCTAGACAAGGGGTGTGTGTGGTTCAGGGGACCCATGTTCAAGTTTGGGGCAACCAACCTTGGCTGACCTACTTCCAGACGGTGTGGTCGGGGGGTGGGGGTCCCAGTACCCTCACAACCCAGACTGGGCCCATTTGGTTCCAAGAATCCCATTATCAGGAAGGGGTCGCATAGATCCAGGGGCCTGTTTTTATCCAATCTATTTCAGGAGCTATCCAAGGTGCTGCAGTTTAATAATGCATGGCATGCTGGGAGTTGTAGTTCTATAGAGGATGATAGGACTGACTTGCTGAACTATAGGAAACGATGGGCATGGTATGCTGAGAGTTGTAGTTTTTTTTTTTTTTTTTTTTTTTTTTTTTATTTGGGAATAATGGGTACAAAGGCTAGCAAGACTTGCTTGGAATTGCTCTTTTCTGGCAGCTGATGGTGGTGTCCTGGGAATTGTAGTTCCATATCAGTTGAAGAGACGGGCTAGCATTGCATCCTGGGATCTGTAGTCCTATAGTGGCTGATGGCAGCCCTGGATCTCCCGCTTGGTCAGGTATTGTTATATGAGATCGCTGATGTCCGCCTCCCACAGTCGGACATCAGCTATCTTTGTTCTAATATTACTATACCTGACACAGCGGGACATCCAGAGAGAGAGAGAGGACAGAGGAGGACTGCGGATGACTGAGGCATGTAAACTGACCACGGTGTCAGGGCTCAGCAGCCATGATATACTGTGGTCTGTTTTACAGAGGGAGGGGAGAAACTATCAGGATCAGTCAGGTATTACAGGGGGCCAAATGACACAGGACAAGCTCTGTGCTGTATATGCTTTAAAGCAGGGGGGGTAGGCAACCTCGGCCCTCCAGCTGTTTTGAAACTGTAAGTCCCATGAGACATTGCAAGACCCCCGACAATCGCAGGCGTGACTCCTAGAGGCAGAGGCATGATGGGATTTGTAGTTTCACCACAGCTGGAGCGTCGAGGTTGCCTACCCCTGCTTTAAAGGGATGGGATCCTTTTAAAAACTAAAAAAATTTTTTTTAAAAAGAGGAAAGAACGGGAGAAAAAAAAAAGAAAAATGGGTAGGGATGCATTGATATATATCAGCCGAAAAAACAAGATTAACAGCATTTTGCAGATGGGAGTGCCTATAAATAATGGCATGCTGCGTCCCATTGACCTCAAGGCAAAAAACGCCAGCCACCTAAAGCTTCTTTTTTTTTTTTTTTCTTTTTTCCTTTGAGGTCAATAGGACGGATTTTATTATTATTTAATATTTATTGGCACATTTTTTTTTTTTTGTTCTGCTGAATATATGAAATTCTGAGCACTGGTGTTGCTGTTCCGTGCCATGGCACTGACTGGTTATAAATGACTGGATGCCAGTGATTGTTTGTGCGGAATATTTTGTGGCATGTCTACAGGGGCACCGTGTGATGTGGTGTAACAGTTTAGCTTTACTGGTCAAGTAATGAATAGTCTGTTTTGTACTGACTTCATTTTGAACAGGGTTTTTTTTATTTATTTTTTTTTCCCCTTTTCTGAGTTTTCAATCAAACCTGTAATCAGCAGCACTGATTGAGCATCAAAAATCCAACAGGGTGGATGGTGTACAGGAGTCAATCGGTAGATAATGCCGAAAACGGATTGAAATTTGGCCAGTTCAGCCAACTTTTAGGTTTAGGCATGCTTTAACGCCTTCAGCCCTGGAAGATTTTGGACCCCCCCCCCCCTTCCTTTATGACCAGGACATTTTTTTGCTATATGGCACTGCATGGTTATACAACACTGTACCCAAATTACATTTTTATAAAAAATTTCCTCCACAAATACTTTTTTTTTTTTTTTTGGTGGCTTCTGATCGTGTGTGTGTGTGTGTTTAAGCCAAAATGTATTCCGTTACATGTCGTGGTGTGTTTTTTTTTTTTTTTTTTTTTTTTTTTTTTTTGTTAAAAAAAGAAAAAAACAAGAAGTGAATAATATAAATTTAATTTGTAGAAAAGTTATACTGTCTGCAAACTATGCTGCTCTGCTGCATATATAATATTTGAAAATGTATCAGTACTGATGGCCTTTCTAGTGTCTGTCAGGACAGTTCAAATAACCACTTTTTGGAAAGTAGACAGTCCAAGGTATTTAGTAAGAGGCATGGTGAGTTTTTAGAAGTTGTTGTAAATTTTTTTTTTTTTTTATTTTTTTATATTATCTGTTTTCAATTTTTGAAAAATTAAAGAAGTTAAATTTTTTTTTTTTTTTTTTTCAATGCAGTCACCAGCGCAGTACAGCGTCCTGATATGGCTATGGCGGTGATCAGGGACACTGACTGGTAAAAACGAAAAAAAAACAAAAAAAACTTTTTTTACATTTTTATTCTCTATTTTACATTTATTTAACTATTTATTTCATTGTAAGTAAATTTTAAAAAATTAAATTGTACAAAAATAATAAAAAAAATAAATTTAAAACTACTGAGACAGTCCACACGTCATCAGTACCACTGCCACATAACCTACAAAAGCTCCCTCCACCGCCACTCCCCCTTTGTGTCGTTGACGTCCGCCACCGCTCCCCCTAATAGACCTCCCATCTCTTGGTAAAGAGTACCTGTCATTGCCAATGCTGTCACAAGGGATTTTTACAATCCTTTTTTTGACAGCAACAACCGTTTAAAAAAAAAAAAATGCATTTTTATTTTTTAAGATGCTGTAAAAAATGTTTTTTTAAGCGCCCCCTCCCATTTTCACACGCAGTGGCGATCCCACGCGCATATGTAAACAGTGATCGCAACACACATCACTGCGATTGTCCGAGTATGAGCAGTAATTCTAGCACCAGACCTCCTGTGTAAATCTCTAAACTGGTAACCTGCAAAGGCTTGTAAGACGCCACCTATGGATAATTTTACCATACGGTAGCTTGTCGCCATTGTGTAAGCGTGACATGTTTGTTATCTATTTACTTGGTGTAACATCCATCCCTTTTTTTTTGGGATAAAATATATAAAAAAAAAAAATAGGTATTTTTGTTCACTAAAATTAATTTAATGTGTAATTTTTCCAAATTTGGAAAACCGCTGCGCAAATACCAATGCGACGACCACCATTTTTCATGTTTTGTCATGTTTCAACCAAAAACTTAATTTTTTTTTTTTATTGGGATTTTATGTGATAGACCAACACAAAGTGGCTCATAATTGTGAAGTGGAAGGAAAATGATAAATGGTTTTCACATTTTATTTATTTATTTTTTTTTAATTTTTTTTTTTTTTTACAAACATGTGAAAAGTGTGGGGGGCATTTGTATTCAACCCCCCTTTACTCTGATACCCCTAACTAAAATCTAGTGGAGCCAATTGACTTCAGAAGTCACCTAATTTAGTAAATAGAGTCCACCTGTGTATAATGTAATCTCAGTATAAATACAGCTGTTCTGTGAAGCCCTCAGAGGTTTTTCAGAGAACCTTAGTGAACAAACAGCATCATGAAGGCCAAGGAACACACCAGACAGATCAGGGATAAAGTTGTGGAGAAGTATAAAGCAGGGTTAGGTTTATAAAAAAAATCTCCCAAGCTTTGAACATCTCACGGAGCTCTGTTCAATTCATCATCTGAAAATGGAAAGAGTATGGCACAACTGCAAACCTACCAAGACATGGCCGTCCACCTAAACTGACCGGCCGGGCAAGGAGAGCATTAGAGAAGAGCCAAGAGGCCCATGGTAACTCTGGAGGAGCTGCAGAGATCCACAGCTCAGGTGGGAGAATCTGTCCACAGGACAACTATTAGTCGTGTTCTCCACAAATCTGCCCTTTATGGAAGAGTGACAAGAAGAAAGACATTGGTGAAAGAAAGCCATAAGAAGTCCTGTTTGTAGTTTGTGAGAAGCCATGTGGAGGACACAGCAAACATGTGGAAGAAGGGGCTCTGGTCACATGAGACCAAAATGGAACTTTTTGGCCTAAAAGAAAAACTCTATGTGTGGGGGAAAACTAACACTGCACATCACCCTGAACACACCATCCCCACTGTGAAACATGGTGGTGACTAGGGCTGGGGAAAAAATTGATCTAAATCTTGAATCAAGTTGAGAGGTCAAATCGATTGTAAAATTTAAGCAAATCGTTTTTTGTGTTTTTTTTTTTTTTTTTTTTTTTTTTTTTTACCGTGCCAGTCCTGAGGAGCTGCGGGCAGGAGTTTTTAGGCCTAGTCCGCGAGGCCGGATGTCGCCGACTAGGCCGAAGCTGGTAGAGACATCCCCAAAAAGACTTGCAGCTGTAATTGCAGAGAAAGGGGGTCCTACAAAGTATTGACTCCGGGGGGCGCCATACAAATGCCCTCCACACTTTTCACATATTTATTTGTATCATTTTCCTGCCACTTTGTGTTGGTCTATCACATAAAATCCCAATAAAATACTACTGTACTTTTTGTCATGTTACCCCCATTTTTTTTACCCCCATTAGTGTGGAACTGATGCAGAGATAAAGAGATTCTTCTGCACATTGTATCCATATCGTGTTCACTTTCTATGGAACAGTCCTGAGTGGCTGTTGGTTGTATCTAATGGCGGAGCCCCCTGATGGTGGGAACATCTTTTATTTATTAGATGGACGGTTTGGCTTCTCTCGCAGTGTATTGATCATCTGCTGGTCCTCTAGAGTACAGGCTCATGAGGTTGCCCCCCCCCCCCCCCCCCCCCCATGAACACGGATAAAATAGAACATTCTAACTTGGATAATGTGACAGCTGAGGATATCCAAGGCTCCTGCGAGCTGTGTGTGGGGGAGGTGCAGTTCACGTATCCTTGACAACCGCTTGACCAATCCAAGTCGTCTGACCCTTGAAAAATTCCCACTCCGGAGGCGGGTCTGAAATGATCCGATTGTATTCCAGTCATGTACCTGATAGCTGGACAATTGCATGTCTTCCCTAGGAGCCCAGTACATGGGATGGGGGTCATTCACTGATCAGCAGCCACCATTCCTGATGGTGATGATCTCATTGGAAAGTCAATGTGGGTTTTCCTGAATTTTTATTCTTGCTGAGAGGAAGTTTTTGGCAGATTGAAGCAGTTTCTGTTTAGAAATCACTTCTCAGCTCTTCATTTTTATTGTTTAGGAAACCACTTTGTTTATATAATAACAGCACTGAGACTGATGACTTCTTCTCCTTCTTCTTTTTTTTTATTTATTTATTTTTTTTTGTACTGGTTACACTGGAGTATGTATGTATGTATGTATGTATACACACATTTTCTGTATGGGGGTTTTTGCCATGGGGAAGAGGAGTGAGTTTGGATTTAAAAAGCAGTAAGGGATGCAGTTTAGTGCTCCTGGTTTTTAGATGGCAGCAATAATAAACATAATATATTATGATTATTATTCTATAATATGTAGTAGAAATTTTTAGGTGTGTGTGTGTTTTTTTTTTTTTAATTTTTTTCTTCCATTTATTTTTTCTATTTCCTTCTTCCTTTTTATTTTCTTTTTTTTTTTTTTTTTTATTTCGATTTTTATTTTTTTTTTATAATCAGTTGTCTGTGACTATTTTTCCATTTAAAGCCAGGAAAGTTTTTAATAAGTAGTAGATGAGAGGAAGGAAGACCCAAAGGGACCTTCTAAATATTGGACACAGGATGTGGTACCAGAAGACACTAAGATGAAATCTGCACACAAAAAAAAAAAAAAAAAATCCCCTAGAAACTAAATGAAGGACTTTGATGACACCACCTTGAATATGATAAAATATCAAATGTTTATTATACTAAGATTAAATAAAACATGTAAACCGTGAAAACACTCCATATTCCAATTACACATGTACAAAGTTGTAGGATACTGTATGCTAGTTTCCTCCTCATCCCCCATAATGATTGGGTAATGGGTTGCTTGCTGTGACTTTAGGGGGTTATGGGACAGGAAGTGGTGGAAAATCAACACCCCCCCCCCCCCCCAATGGGGCATAGATGGCAAAAAAAAATAAACTGACCAGCTTTAAACTCTCCCTTACTCTACAAAATGGAAAACAAAGTTTCGTGTTTTTTTTAGTGTGTTTTTGTATGTGGTTTTTTTTTTTTTTTTTTTCAATATGACCTCCCCCTACTACTTCATATATCTTTCCTCTTTCCATTTCAACATTCCACTCCACCCTACTTTGTGTAATTTCATTACATGTTGCCTATCCTGTGCCTAATTTATCATTATAAGTTCTCCTTTTAATGACCTCAACATCTCTCCACTGGGCCTCCCAGGGGGGAGAGTAGGAAACCCCCTCCCAATTTCCTCTCACCAGATGCACCCCCCCCAAAAAAAAGATTATCTGATCCGAAACACAGCACTATGCCCCATAGGGTTTAATCCACCCCTATTTCTCAGTTGTAGTACAACAATCCTGCCCATGTGTCTTTTAAATGTATTCTGTTGATCCTTAAACCCTATGTATCCATTTCTCTGCTTCCATCATTTTTTCCACCTCTCTTCCAATCCATTATAGTGAGACATCCAGACTGCTTCCAAAATCTAGGTATCAATATTTTAGCAAGTGTGGACTTCTCTTATAAATCCTACAGAAGATGGCATCCCATCAAAGAGAAAATGTAATGGGGAGGGTTCTATAGGTCTAAGTGTCATTTCCCTATTCCAAGAAGCTATCGCCTCCCAGAATACTTTAATCTTTGGGCAGTGCCACCATAAATGAAGAAATGAACCCCCTTTTGGTTACATCCCCTCCAGCAGTTCACATCCGCCGATGGATATATCTGAGCCAGTCGAACCGGTGTACGACACCATCTTGTCAAGAACCTACATGACATCTCCTATATGTAGGAACTTATTGAGGTATGGGGTGTTGCCCCATATCGCCCTTTTAACTTTTTCGGATGTAAAACTATAACCTAGCTCCCTTTCCCATTCTTGGATAAAATAGGGAGTTGTCATATGTTGGACACTCAGAGCCATCTTATACATTTGAGACAACATATGGACTGTCTCTAATAAGTTGACACACCCTTCCTCAAAAATAGTAAGTGGGTTCGCTAGCCTAACCCTATGCCTCCACTTAATAAACAGATCAATCAATTGATGATATTTCTATACGGCCATTGGTATCTCAACCAATTCTGCCAATGGTAAAAATGTACCCTGTGGGGCCACGCTAGCTCAATTGCCCTTCCCATCCATCCACCCAATAGTCTAAACTCCCTTTCTCTTCCCCCAGGGGAATCATTCCAGTGGTGTCATGGGGGATATTGGGGGTGGGGGGGGGGGGGCAGGCAAACTTTCCCGTACTATTCATTCTGTCCCAAATAGTGTTTTCTTTAATGGTGGCACATATTCTGATAATCCCCTATATCAGGGTTCTTCAAACTATGGCCCTCTACTTGTTCAGGAACTACAATTCCCATCATGCCTAGTCATGTCTGTGAATGTCAGAGATTTTTTACAATGCCTCATGGGATATGTAGTTCCGCAACAGCTGGAGGGCCGTAGTTTGAGGATCCCTGCCCTATATGAAGGTTCCTACCCGCTATTGTTTTCTCCAGAGGCACCAAAGGTTTACCAGCAGAGTCATGGCACCAGTTCATAATGCGAACCAGGGCCATGGCTCTGTAATAAGTCACTATATCCGGAAGTCCCACCCCACCCTCCCGTTTTGGTCTCCTCAGAATCTCATATGCCAACCTAGGGTGTTTATCTCCCCATACAAAGTTTGTAAAAGCCCTTCGTATTTGTTTGAGGAATGTCTGTGGGAGTGTTATGGGTACGGTATGTAAAACAAGTCTAGGGATTACTAATTTTAAGCGCATTTACCCTGCCAAACCACGTCAAAGTGTGACCTCTCCACTTCTGCAGGTCTTTTAATATAGATGCCACCAAGGGTCCATAATTTAGATCATGTAGGCGCTTTACGTGTGAAGCAGGGTAAATCCCCAAATAGAATATAGAATCGAGGCACCAGACAAAGGGAAAAGATTGTTGCAGAGTATTCCTCATCCTCACAGGCACATGGCTCGGCAGCAACACTGATTTCTCAATATTTTTATTTTAAATTTAGACACAAGGCCAAACCTATTTCCAACATCAGTTCCATCAAAGACTCTTGGGGAGAAGAAAGATACAATAGTAGATCATCTGCGTAAGCTGAGATCTTATGTTCCGGTGATCCGATACAAATCCCCTTAATTCTCCTATTTCCCCTAATCATTTGTAGAAAGGGCTCCAGCACCATAGCAAATAACAATGGACATCCCTGCCTAGTCCCATTCTGTATCTCAAAATCTGATAATCTACCATTGACCTTAACCCTTGTTCTAGGATCTGCATACAATGCCGTCACCTACCCCATCATCCATTCTCTCAGACCCATCTCCCTCAAAACTCTGACTTTAAACTCCCACCCCACGCTATCAAATGCTTTTTCAGCATCCATTGAAATTACTACGATCATGGTCTGGTTTGGTCCATTTTTTTCATCCAATGCAGGGCCCAAATAGTGTTATCTCTAGCCTCACAGCCCTTCGTAAACCCTGTTTGAGCTGGGTGAATCAATTTTAACAATATGGACTTGTAACCTAAGGGCCAGAATTTTGGCCAGGAGTTTAGTGTCAGAGTTAGGAGGGAGATGGGTCTATAGCTGGCACAACATTGAGGATCCTTCCCTGATTTCTAAAGAACCATCACATAAGCCAACAGTGCCTCTGGAGGCAATGGGTTAGAGACCGAAACAGAATTAAGCTATTTGCACAGAGGGGCCAACAGGATTGAGGAATACTTTTTTTTATAATACATATTTGTGAAACCATCAGGTCCTGGGCTTTTACCCAACGGCAAAGCCACCTCTTCAGTAGAAATTGCTTTTTACCATTTTTTTTTTTTTTCTATGGCTGCAGATGGATTAGCCTGCAGCTCTGAGGCCTCAAGATACTCCCGAATTCTGTCTGCACCATCCATCGCCCCCACAGGAACAGAGTCTATAGCAGTGATGGCAAACCTTGGCACCCCAGATGTTTTGGAACTACATTTCCCATGATCATGCACTCTGCAGTGTAGTTGAGAATCATGGTAAATGTAGTTCCAAAACATCTGGGGTGCCAAGGTTCTCCATCACTGGACTATAGTATATAGAGACCCATAAAAGCGGTGAAATTCAGCTGCTATTGCTTGGGTGTCCACTATCTGCTTGTCTCCTAACTTTTATAGTGTGAACATGGCATAAATCCTGTTTCTTTGTCTAGCCAATAGTTTCCCACCCTTGTTCATAGCGTTGGGCAAAATATCTGTTTGTTTTGAACAAGTTGTTTTTGATCAAGAAGCTGTTTTAAATCTACCCGCAGTTTCTCAAGTCTCTGCGCATCACCAGGTTTTAAATGGGCTCAACCATTTCTTTCTGTCTCTTCTTTTTAATGCGCGCCCTCATTGAAATTTAGGAATGGTAAAGTGATCTCGCGCGGTCTTATAAAATCACCCAAAAAATGATAAACCATTTTTCCATGTGTGAATTATTAAAGTGCTGATGGAGACACAGTGAACAATATATAACACAGAAAAAAAGTGAAGATAAAAATGTATAATAATGTGCAAAATGGAAAAAAAAAAACTCCCAAGGGGATATGCACTCATAAGTCTCCAGCTATAATGGTAAACTGTAAAGAGATAAAACCAATATAAACAACATAAATGAATGGATGGGGATAGTAAATGAAGTCCTTTCAGAAAGGTAAAATATTGGGGGTGTACAAAAGGTGATTGGATGCAAAGGTGATAAAGAGGAAGAAAGGCTCTTGGACAACTCCACTGGTGATCTCCTAGTGTCAGTGGTCTCTCAGAACTCTCACCTCATGTGTATGAAGAGATCCTCATCAACAGATATCTCACAGTGGGTGGATATTATTGCAGAATCCAAATAAAGCCTGTCGGATTCTCATAGACAAACCATGGCTCAAACGGTTTCTCCTCAACCTCTGTAGACTTCCATACCCCTGTCCTAATGGACTCCGGTGTATAACAGGTAATGGTAATTGGCTGTACTGGACAAAGGACCAAAACACCTGTTGCTGTCCTACACAGAAGTTGTCTGCAGTTCCCACTCACTTTAGTGCGAAGGATGCTCTCAGATACCCATTGAAATTTAATTCCCCTCTGATGACCGCCTTATGGGCTTCCCATACCACTTGGTCAGACACCTCCTCTGATGTATTGGTCTCAAAATATAATGCTAATGTGCGGGACAAGGATTCCACCTTCTGTTTATCATCTAAAATTGATTCATTCAATCGCCATGTTCTTTCCAAGCCCCCAATCAATTCCAGACATATCGTTAAGCTTATCGGGGCATGCTCTGACATGGTGATTGGCTCAATTGTTGATGAATTTGCATATTTCAAATAATATTGGTCGACCAACAACTTATCCATCCTTCAATATACATTATGGGTTTTTATAATTGTTGAAATCCCTGTCCTGCTCGTGCAGCACTCTCCAACTGTCCACCAAATGCAACAAGCGAAGGCGCTGTTTAACATGTCTTAAAGCCTTATGAGACACACAGGTTTTCCCCAAAGAGGTGTCTAAGGTGATTTTAAAATCCCCTCCCACCACCAGTAAACCTTCCCAGAACCTCCCCAAAATGTCAAGTTTTAGATAAAAATTTAACGGTATGATTTTTTTGGGGGGGGGGGGGGGGGCATATATAGTAGCGAGGGTATAACACTGACCCTGAATCTTGCCCTTTAACCAAAAGAAAGCAGCCTTCAGGGTCTGCTCTTATTTCTGCCGGTACGAAGGGGCATTGTTTATGAATAGCTATAGTAACTCCTCTGGCCCTAGAAATAGGCGAGGGCACATGGAGCCATAGATTATATGGAAAGAGACATATGAGGGGTTGACCCTGCCATGAAGTTCGTCTCTTGCAGGAATATTATCTCTGCCTTTATGTGACGCAGTTCATGCCAGAACCGGCCCCTCTTGCCAATCGAGCAGAGCCCTCTCACATTATGTCATACAATCTTCATTCTACCTGTCGTTCTCTCACTACTTCCATGAATCTCTTACTATGCTGCTGCGCCTGATCGGTGTCTGTTCCCAACCTTCTGAAAACTCTCACCTTGGATGCATCTGGTGAAGAGAGAGACACACACACACACACACACACACACACACACACACACACACACACACACACACACACACACACACACACACACACACACACACACACACACACACACACACACCCATCTAAAACCCATAACCTACCGTGCCACTGTCTATGGCACGCCCCCCTAAAGGGAGGATAAATCCATGAAAAGGTGCACCACTTGGCATGGAGTAACCCCCCTTCTGCCTCTTGACAGAAAACATTGTCCCTTGTCTTGGGACCGACCTAATTTTGGGGGGGGGGGGGGGAATGGATAAAAACAAAGTACCTTGTGAACTCCGGGCTTCCTTTTTATATACTTATAACCTTCTTACTTAGCGGTACTTCAGCACATTGCCTCCAATATCCCCAACGAAGGGGTAAGAAAAAAAGTATTTGGGGGGGGAGGGAGGAAAAGAAAAAAAGGGGGGGGAGAGAACCAGTGTTTAAATTTGGCAGCAAATTTCGATTTAGTTTTAGTCTTAGGACTAAAATGGCGTTTTAGTCTTCTGCAATTGTTTTAGTCGGATTTAGTCGACTAAATCTCCAGTACATTTTAGTCCACTAAAACTAATTTTAGTCGTCTAAAATCGAATTGGTGTAATTAGGTTGTAATGCATTAGTTAACATTTCTCTACAATTTCCAAACTCCTTATATATTGCTGGAGTGAAAAATCTCATGTTATTCAAGGTATTGAGGTATGGACATGCACTACAGACCAGTGCTAATTTTGAAGTCCAGTTTCAATTTAGTTTTAGTCTTTTTACTAAAATGCCATTTTAATTTTAGTCGTATTTTAGGCATCTCAGTTGTGTTAGTCAACTAAAATAGTATTCATTTAGTCGACGAAATTAACACTGGAGAGAAGGGGGGGGGGGGAGCGGCAAATAAGCACCCCCCCCCCCACTTGAAGAATATCTCTCCACCCCCCACCCCCACCCCCAATCAATTCTGGGCAATCTGCTCCTTCCCTCTTAACCTCTTTAATTTTATCCCCCTACTCATGCATGTCCTAGAACCAAATTATAGTCCTGTCTCTCAACGTCGCTCTTCCGTCGACCTTTAACCGGCATTTTTTGCCATCGTTCTGGTCATTGTAGTGATGTTTTACAATTGGGGCTCTTTCACACGGACGTGTCCGTAGCCCGCTCTGCTCAGCGGAGGATCGCTCCGTCGATCCCTGCTTAGCAGGCAGATGACAGGTCCGTCTCTACACACTGTGCAGGAACGGACCTGTCAGCGCCGCTCTCCCCTATGGGGGATCAGATGAAGACAGACCGTAGAGTCCGTTGTCACCCAATCCGATCTGCAGACGGATGGAAAAGTAGGTTTTTCCTCCGTCACACTTTTTCGGATCGGAGCGGGTCGGATGTCAGCAGACATGTCACCACTGACATCCGACCCTCCATAGAGGTCTATGGAGTGTCCGTTTCAGGTCTGCCTAAAAAACTGACAGGCGGACCTGAACAGATCGTCCGTGTGAAAGAGGCCTTATTCAGTCTCCAATCTGGAAAGTCCACGAAAGGGAGCTCCAGCACTTCTGTAAAGTGTTGCAAATCATCTTTGGTTTTCCCATGCCGTGTTGCTATAACCTTAAATCTTATCCGGTGCGGATGGCCCGAAAATGGACTGGAACAAGCTGATCACCTTTTGGAAGATGCAGGCCCCTTTATATGTATATTTTTGCCTACGGTCTCTGTTTTCTTGATTGTCTATCTGATCCAACAGAGAATTTAACAGTTCCTCATATATCGTCATATCTTGGATATCAGCCACTCCTTGTCTAATATCATCCTGGCCCATCTCCATTTCCCTCCACAGCCTGCTTGCAGGATAATTCAACAGCAGTTATGAATAGTTGGATATATTTCTTTGTGGGAAGTGCTCTCAAATGTTCTTTTAAATCTCAATCCACCATTTAACTTTGGTTGAGGTGCACTTGGTTCATTATTCAGGTCACAATACAAAGGGTTAACATACTGCACCTGACCTGTAGAGGCTGTCTCTGGATTCATCACAAGTCCTTTAATTTTTGCAGATTCGCTGCCTGGGCTTTTGTAGTACCAAAGCTTTCCCCTTCCAAAGGTTCAGTCATCTCTCTTGGGGTTCCCTCCACCTCCCCTGAGGGTTCGGATCCCTCTAAAGCACGTTCGCCCTCCGGGTCCACAACTTCACCCACGTAAGCCACAGGGTCTCTCCCTTTTCCCAAAGAATCCCTCTCCAGATCCATGCAGCTCTGCCCCGGGCTTAGGGATACATGTCCATCGCCAGGAGCCGCAACTCCCCTTCCCAAGCCTGTCGCTCCTTGGCCCTGTGCAAGGGGGATCATATCCGGTCCTCCCTTCAGGTCAGGGGAGCGGAACCTCCTTCCCTCCTGGGCCAAGACTCTCCCGCTTCCACTCTCTGGATCCGCGCTCTGTGCCGCAAGGTAGGCTCTAAGCTCGTTCGCCTGGCTCTTTCCCCCCGCCGCCGAGCGCTGCCTTTATATTTCTGGAGCCCGAGGATCACAGAGCAGCACGCTCAGTCAGCGTGTCTGTTCATGCCACGCTCCGGAAAACAAAGTTTTGTCTATAGTTCTATAACCTCTCTTCTGGCTCCAGCGCTGTCCTCAAGCTGGAGCTATTAACTCTCTGCATCGCACATGAGGCAACGAGCCTGCAACTGCAGCCCAAAGGGTACCTAAACGTGGTGTGGCCATGATTTACCGTGGCAAAGCACAATGTGCAAAGCTTGTTTCCAAAAGATGTTCCTGCTCCTTTTTGGCTGACGAGCTTTGTGGTTTGCCACGTATGTTGCGCGATTTATCGCCACAAAGCTGCACCATGTTTTAGGAGCTATTAAATTTGAGATCGTGTACACAGAATTGCAGCGATTCTGACCTAGATACCATAACGCTGAATGAGAATGAAACCTTAGATCTGCTGTTGAGTGGGAGCAGCCATGGGTGGATCATAAATCAGCTAGTACCTACTGAACCGGATGAATTTGAATCTGCCTATAGCCAGCTTAATACGTCTTTTCCCTGGACACCCCTAGACTAAGCAAGCACTGCACCCTTGCAGAGTGGAGTGGAGCCTGGGGAAGGAGGGAAATTTTTGTTTCCTTCCTGGAGATCAGCTTTAAAAGGGAACTCCCAGATGAATGCAGCGGAGGCAGGGAGATCCTTGCACTGTAAGTTCTAATGTACAATTTCCTCTCCAGCAAGTAGCACAGCAATGACCTCACCAGATCCCAGAGGGCCCAGTACCTTCCATCTCACTGCAGAGACACCATTATGGAACTGTAGTAGGTCCAGGAAGTGCACTGCTATTCTTCAGGAGGAAGTCGAGACCAATACATTGTGGTTTGCGCTTTTTTTTTATTTTTATTTTTTTCTTCTAGGTCACGTCTTGGGCACAAATAAACATTTCCAGATGTTTCCTGTAAGATCATCACAAATCTTTACTTTAGCATTGCTAGCTAAAATATATTTAACCACTTCAATACCGGACACTTTTCAGCTTTCAGCTCTGTCACACCTTGAATGACAATTGCGCGGTCATGCAACGCTTTCTTTTTGTTGGTTTTTAATCACCTGGGCTTTTATTTTTTGCTAAACAAAAATGAAGACTAAGTGAAAATTTGGAGGGGGAAAAAAAAAGTTTGTTATAAAATGTTTTGTAAATAAGTTTTCTCCTTCACTGATGTGCACTGATGAGGAGGCACCAATATACATCACTAATGGGCGGCACTGACTGGCATCACTGGTGGGGCTGCACTGATCATCGCCCACGTCAGCCGCTAATCGCTCTCCCCTACTCACACTGTCAGTTTGAATAGAGGAAGGCCTAGTTATGCTATGATTGGACACAGCTTATCACATGGTAAAGAACCTACATCATAGAACGCCTCACTACCGATTGTCGCACACTAACAGCTTGTTCTGAAGGACGTCATATGAAGTCCAGTCAGAACGGGAGAGCCACCGCCTGGCCATCATTTTGCTATAGGCCAGGGTGGGATGTGATTTTTAAAGTGTTTATTTTTATTTTTTTTGTTCTATGTAAAAAAAAAAAAAAATTTTGGGATAGGCTGGTGAGTGATTCTAAGGGCTCATGCACTCTGCATCTCAAAGAAGCCGCTCCTACAGGCTTTTTTTTTTTTTTTTTCGGCCTGCAAGCTTCTCTTCATGTTAGTCAATATGTCCATTAGAGCTGCACAATAAATCGTCAAGAATCATTATCGTGATATTTGTTTTTTTTTTGTTGTTTTTTTTCCCCGTTGCGATCTTGACAAGTGTTTTTCACGATTCTTGCTATGCAAAGAATTCTCTCTGCTCTTCTGAAGCCACAGCTCAAAAGAAAGGAAGAAAAAAACTGGGCAGTCTGCCAAGAATCACAACATTCTTTAGCAGTGGTGGAACTTGAATATAAACATTGTAACAATTTGTCAAAGGAATGCACTTTTGTGTGTTAAATGAGGAAAGTTTAAACACTAAACCTTTTTCTGACATCTTTTTGCTTTCAAGTTAAAATCATATTTTTTTTTTGCTAGAAAAAAAATATGATTTTAATTTGAAACCAAAAAGATGTCAGAAAAAGGTTTAGTGTTTAAACTTTCCTCATTTAACACACCAAAGTGCATTCCTTTGACAAATTGTTATGTCGAACTGTAAAGTTGGCCCAATTCTTTTTCTTTTTTTTTTTTGTATAACGTGAAAGATTTTACGCCGCGAGAATCGTGATCTTTTTGGTCTAAACAAAAAAATTGTGATTTTCATTTTGGCCAGAATCGTGCAGCTCTGGTGTCCATACACCATGTGGCTTTTTTCAGGAGCATACAGGCACAAAGAAAACCCCCTGTGAGCAGTGTGAATGAGCCCGAATTCCTGTGAAGTTTTCCTTGCAGTCCCCACTGGGGAGAAGTGCCCTCCAAGTTTGTTATGGTGACCAACCAGAGGGAATCTTCCAATGGGCACAACCACCCCCCCCCCCCCCCCCCCCCAAAGAATTGTGTTTATTTTCGAGAATTCCTCACATCCTGTTTTGTCTTCAAAACAAAAAAGGAAGGAAATTTTACAATGTGACTTACTTTAAAGCGTATCTAAACCCAAGAACAAGGAATTGGAAGTATTGCCGCTTACTGGTCCTTAGATTTGTTGGCTGCAATCATCCCCTTTTTTATTTCTTGTAACTGATTGATCCTGCCATGAACTCACTTCCTGTCCTGCGGTGATGACTGTACCAGCGTTCTCTCCCTAGAACATGGACTATATAACACCTCCCTCTCTTCTGGAGTGTTTTGTAGTAGATAGATGGCAGGGAGCAATGCTAACTGATGTCTGGACTGTTATTATGATTTGTGTGTGTGTGTTTGGTTTTATTTCATCTGAAAAAAAAAAAATCAATTGTATATTTAGAATACCAAAAGAGCAAATGGGAAAGTTTATTTGGGTTTACATATACCTTAAAGGGGTCCTAAAGATGCAATCTTTATCTTCATGCAGGGCTCTACATTTCCCAGGCGCCGGGTCATGCTTTACCATGTGATCAGCTGTGTGCGATCACATGTAAACAAATGCTGGTTATTGACATTTCCTTTCCTCAGTGCTGTTGCAGCGTGAGGAAAGGCTAGCTGGTAACCGGGGACATTTACACTGATATCCATGCCACCTTATCAGTGCCTCCTGAGGAAATTTTATAACAGAAATTAAGAAAAGTGTGTGTGGGTGGGTGGGTGTTTTTTGTTTGTTTTTTGTTTGTTTTTTGTTTGTTTTTTGTTTGTTTTTTGTTTGTTTTTTGTTTGTTTTTGTTTACCGAAAAATATAAAACACAGTGGTGATTGTTGTTCAGTCTAGTGGTGCACTGAAAAAAGGGGCGGGCCGCCCCGCCGGGTGCCGTACATGTTGTCATCCTGGTGCACCCCTGTCAGTCGTCCCCTCCTTCTCCTCACGAGTATCAAGAGATGCAGCCTCACCAGTGCCTAGTAGTGTGATCTCCAGCTGGATCTGAATTGCCGTGCAGCCGCTGTAACGATGTCCCACCTCCTGTGATAGACGGCACACTGATCCAATGCCGGGAATCATTGTGTTGTGTGTCATAGGAGGAGGGGCTTCATTACAGCGGCTGCACGGCATTTCAGATCCAGCTCTGTGACACAGTATGAGATCACGCTACCAGGGACTGGCGGGATTGCACCTCATGGGCACTGATGGGGCTGCATTTATCTCCTGTATCCTGTCTGCTAAAAGTGCACCAAATGGAAATTTTGCTAATACTATTAGCAATGTGTTTAAATAAGAGACTGCAGGAATGATACAGGAGATGGTCAGTGACTGCAGAAGTGATACAAGAGATGGTCAGAGACTGCAGACATGATACAAGAGATGGTCAGACTGCAGACGTGATACAAGAGATGGTCAGAGACTGCAGACATGATACAAGAGATGGTCAGAGACTGCAGACATGATACAGGAGATGGTCAGAGACTGCAGACATGATACAGGAGATGGTCAGAGACTGCAGACATGATACAGGAGATGGTCAGAGACTGCAGACATGATACAGGAGATGGTCAGAGACTGCAGACATGATACAGGAGATGGTCAGAGACTGCAGACATGATACAGGAGATGGTCAGACTGCATTTTTCTTGAGCCTTTCTTGCACTAAAGGTGTCAATAATGGCCAACAATAAATGCATATTCATTTAAATTTTAGGATACTAATTAAAAGTGGAATATACACTCGTATATAAATATTTTTTAAAACGTTGTCATGTTTCATTTTCGGCGTAGTGCATTCTGCATTTTCGGGTCCGGTCACCAAAATTTCCATTCGGTGCACCCCTAGTTCAATCGTGTACGACTCTTTGACCTTATGGACCATAGCGCGCGCCAGGCTTTTCTCTCTTACACTGCCACCGGAGCTTGCTTAGCTTCATGTTCATTGTTTCGATGATGCCATCTATCCATCTTGTTTTCTGTCGTCCTCTTCTCCTTTTTTCCTTCCATGTTTCCCAGAATCGGGGTCTTTTTTTACAATGAGTCCTCTCTTTGCATTAGGTGGCCAAAGTACTTGGGTTTTTGTCCTTCCAGAATATTCAGTGTTGATTTCCTTCAAGATTGACTGGTTTTTGATCTTCTTGCCATCCAAGGGACTGTTAAGTATTCTCCAACATTAAATACCACCCAAAGAAAGCTATATGTTGTGATTTTAAAAAAATGATAAATTTTCATTTGAGTAGTGTTGCATGACCGCACAATTGTCATTCAAAGTGCAACAGCACTAAATGGTGAAAATTGGACTGTGCAGAAAGGGGGCGAACTTGCCCGGTAGGTAGGGTTGTTTCTATACCGATACTAGTATCGGTACCGATACCAAGCATTTGCGTGAGTACTTGTACTCGCACAATTGCTCCTGATGCCTTATCCGATACCTGGTTGGATAAGGCATCGGCGAAGTCAGCGTGTGGCCGGAGAGGGCGGGCGGAGTCAGCGTGTGGCCGGAGAGGGCGGGCGGAGTCAGCGTGTGGCCGGAGAGGGCGGGCGGAGTCAGCGTGTGGCCGGAGAGGGCGGGCGGAGTCAGCGTGTGGCCGGAGAGGGCGGGCGGAGTCAGCGTGTGGCCGGAGAGGGCGGGCGGAGTCAGCGTGTGGCCGGAGAGGGCGGGCGGAGTCAGCGTGTGGCCGGAGAGGGCGGGCGGAGTCAGCGTGTGGCCAGAGAGGGCGGGCGGAGTCAGCTGGTGGCCGGAGAGGGCGGGCGGAGTCAGCTGGTGGGCGGAGTCAGCGTGTGGCCGGAGAGGGCGGGCGGAGTCAGCGTGTGGCCGGAGAGGGCGGGCGGAGTCAGCGTGTGGCCGGAGAGGGCGGGCGGAGTCAGCGTGTGGCCGGAGAGGGCGGGCGGAGTCAGCGTGTGGCCGGAGAGGGCGGGCGGAGTCAGCGTGTGGCCGGAGAGGGCGGGCGGAGTCAGCGTGTGGCCGGAGAGGGCGGGCGGAGTCAGCTGGTGGCCGGAGAGGGCGGGCGGAGTCAGCCTGTGTAATAAGACCCATTACAAGGGGGCGTGTGTGAAGGGGGCGTGTCGTCTGCTGCCCTGTACCTCGCTGTGACAGCTTGAAGCTGAGTTTACTTTTTAAATTGTAGTGTAATAATATCAGCACTCAACTACCAATTTGATGAAAAATATATAGTAACAGATGTGAAAATAAAATAATATAAGATAATGACTGAAAAAACAAGGAAATTGGAACAGAATAACATTATCCTCTAGTATAAATAATAATCACCCATTAGTCTACTAGTCATCTAAATTAGCATAGTGAGGGTTAAACTGAGTAGAATTTTATTTCCAGCCTGAACGTCAGCCTGCAATAATTAAAGCCAGCCACTTGTCGGTGCCACCTATCAGTGCCCATAAGTGCCGTCTATCAGTGCCAGCCACCTGTCAGTGCCACCTATTAGTGCCCATCAGTGCCGTCTATCAGTGCCCATCAGTGCCGTCTATCAGTGCCCATCAGTCAGTGCTAGCCATCAGTCAGTGCCACCTATCAGTGCCCATCAGTCAGTGCCACCTATCAGTGCCAATCAGTTAAACTGTCACATGACATTAAAAAAAAAAGTATATCGGTAATCGTTATCGGCGAATACTTGAAAAAAAGTATCGGTACTTGTACTCGGTCTTAAAAAAGTGGTATCGGGACAACCCTACCGGTAGGCATTGGGGGGGGGGGGGGGGGAGGGGACAAAACTGGCTCCTAACTTTTAGCTGGCTTCTAGATTCAAAGCAAACTTTGTCCAGCCCTGTCTTGATGCATTCCCTGGGCTGCCGTCCTTCATACCACTTATGACATCATAGTCTGATGAGGAGGACTTCGGTCATCTGCACAGCATCCTTGGTTACTCATGCTCCTCTCAATCAGCACTAGGGTCACATTAGCAGAGTGAGGGAGAGAAACTGATGGAGAACAGAAATGCTGGGATACGAGTCGGTACCAGTGTACATTGTAAGAATAAATCGCCTCCAGTGTTGGGTGCCCTATGTGTCTGGATGTTGCTGCGTTATGTATTACTACTCCCATTTTAGTGTGGTGGTGTTTTTTTTTTTTTTTTTTTTTTTTTTTTTTTTTACACCTTTAGAATGGGGTGCCTCGAGATTTTTACAGAATTTAAAAGGGTGCATTGACTGGTGAAAGGTTGAGGAAACACTACAAAAAACCGGACGGCACAGTGGTGTAGTGAGTAGCACTTTCACCTAGCAGCTAAAAGGGTCACTGGTTCGAATCCCAACCATGACACTACCTACCTGGAGTTTGCATGTTCTCCCTGTGCCTGCGTGGGTTTCCTCCGGGTACTCCGGTTTCCTCCCACACTCCAAAGACAATACTGGTAGGCTAATTGTATCCGGTCTAAATTGTCCCTAGTGTGTGTATATATATATATATATATATGTGTGTGTATATATATATATATATATTATATATATATATATATATATATATATATATATATATATATATATATATATATATATATATATATATATATATATATATATATATATATATATATATATATATATATATACGAATGTGAGTTCAGGACCTTGGAGTGTAAGCTCCTTGGGGGTAGGGACTGATGTGAATATACACTGTATATGTCAAGCACTGCATAAAATTGACGGCGCTATATAAATACCTGAAATAAATAATAAGGCTTCAGTGGATTCTAAACGGAACCCCTAGAGACCAGGATAACATGGGTCCTCACACTCGATCCACAAAATTTGTCCGCCTTTGGACATAATTAGAATTGATAAATATTTTATACACTTTTTTTTTTTTTTTTTTTCCCCAATAAGAGCCAGAACCCCCCCCCCCACCCAATGTAATCCTGAAGACGAGTTCTCTGACACTTGTGTGTGTAATTGGTCCTTTGGCTGCTGCCTTACTCTGTGATTTGGTGAAATCAATCATTTTAACGAGCAGCCGTGTGCTTGGAGATCTCCAATGTGGTGACATTCAGACATTTGCTGTGACACGTTTTTGTATATACAGCCAATATATCCCAGTGTACCAGTGAGTGGATGGAGTCAGAACATCTCTCCTGCTCTCTGTAATGTGGACATGTTCCTGACCTTGTTAAAGAGATATATTACTTCCCCCCCCCCCCCCCAAAAATCCATACTCTTCACTACTTAATGGCCTTGTAAACTTTTTTTTCATTCCCTCCATTTTTTTTTTTTTTTTTTAAATTTATTTATTTTTTTACTTTGGGTGTTTGGTGTTGGTTGGTGGGCGTGGGTTGTTGGTTGGTGTTGGTTGTTTTTGGTGTTGGTTGTTGTTGGTTGTTTTTGGTGTTGGTGGTTGTTGTTTTTTGTTTTTTTTGTTTTTTTTTGTTGCCTCCTGGTAACATGCCACTAACAACAATTTCCCTTTGGGATTAATAGTGTTCTGTATTCTTGCTCTCCTCAACCCCCCCAGTTTGGAACGTGCGGTGCACATGTACACTGTTCTCTGCACATTACAAGTCCCTAGTCCATCTCAAAAATGAGTGAGCAGCTTCTCAGGTGGTGTGGGAGGGGGACCTGGGCATAGCCCCTGGGGCGGAGGATTGACGCCGATGGAGTTTGAAAATCCACAGAAGTATCCTCAATGTTACTCTGATTGAGACAGAATACAAAGTAGATGGTACTTGGTGCCGCAGCGCCTGTCTAAAATGTATCCGGGAGCTTCAGGGGTTGTGGCCAGGCGGGCACAACACTGCACCTATGGTGGACATGCCCCAAGATTTGTCGCTTTTGGGTGAGGATTCATTCATTCATATTTTCGATCACAATATTTATATATAAAAATAAATATAATATCATTTTTTGTTTTGTTTATAACTCCAAAAATAATCACAGAGGTGATCCAATACCACCAAAAGAATGCTTTATTTGTAAGGGGGGGGGGGGGAAGACGCAGATTTCGTTTTGGGTACAGCATTGCATGACCGCGCAATTACCAGTTAAAGCGACGCAGTGCCAAATTGTAAAAAGTGCTCTGGTCAGGAAGGGGGTAAAACCTTTTGGGGCTGAAGTGGTTAAATAGAAAACCATCGATAAATGCTTTTGTAGTAAAAATCTATCTAATTAAAATGAGTGATTTTAAAAAAAATCTTTTTATATTTTTATTTTATATCGTCGCTTTTTATCCACCCCGATGTGAACACACAAACCTATTCGGTGTAACATACACTTTTAACACAGTTCTACTGAAGGGTGAAATGTTGGTAGATTGGGTTTTGGCGTACTTTGGTGGACCCGACTCGCCCCCCCCACCATGGTTCTGGCTGCTGTACATCTTCTAACATAAGCCCTGCGTTGGTCACCAAGACATGAGAACTGTGTAAATGTAATTTAAATAGCGTGGGCCGGCTACATCTGCTCTTGTTTATCTGCAGAGCGGCCTCTGTAATACAATTATAAACCTTTTTTCTAATGTCAGAACGTTTGTTAATAGGACTCCGTGTGCCTAATGGGCAAGATATCGCTTAATAGCCAAAACACAATTATCTTTTATATACAGAGGCATTTGGTAATGTCAATACATATCATTGTTTTCTGGAACTTTTATTACAACCAGGTCTAAAGCCCGGGCGATAGATGTCTTTATAGCATTGCCATTAAATTCCTCCCAAATCTAAAAAAAAATAAGAACTTCAGTAATGATGAAGCGAGGATGTAATTTGCACAGTGCAGCTGGCAGAACATAACCGGCACATCGGGTCCTTTTTTTGCTAGAGGAAGGAACAGTGAGAACCTTTCCCTTGTCCCCCCCCCCCCCCCCTATATTGTGGATTGTTTTTCAGAGGGCGGTTGACGGGCAAGTGGGAGGCAATGTGTTGCCTCCTCGCCATGTGATTGTGGCGTGGCCCAAGTCACTTAAATGGGTTAAAGCCAGTGGCGGTATTGCCTGCTAAACTCAACGTCATATAATGTTGCTGGGGGGGGGGGGGTTTGGTGGGAGAGCGCTAGAAAAACTGCGGCTGAAATACAAGTTCCACCCAAAATTGGAAGCTCCACTTATCTGCTCCCCTCCGATGTTCTTAACGCAATGTCACATGTCTTGGACAGTAGAACTTAACGGGAGGAGTGGGAGACTCCAAGATGGACAGGAGAAGGGCTGGGAACTATGGCAGGGAGGTTTGACCGCTGAAGTCAAAGAGGTCTAGGAAGCCAGCAGATGACTCAAAGTCAAAAGGTTTAATTTGCCACAGAAAGTGAAGAAATCCTGTTGAGAAGCGGACCATACCTGTATCCAACGTTGGCAATTCCTAGGAGTCCTCCGAAATTCAGGCCGTGGGTGGCCCTGCAGAAACCACCTGGCTCTTCAAAATAAAAGACCTGTTCCAGAGGAGTCAATTAAATCTAATTCTGTTGAGTGGGAACGGACATAGATGGATCGAAAATTTGGCCATTGCGTGCAGAAAGATCAAGAAGCGCAGCGGGATTCGCGCATGCACAATGGGGAACCAGCTGTGAATCCGCAAGGCTTCACTGCAGGTTTCCCTTACAGGGAATGCCGGCGGCAGCACCCGAGTGCTGATGGACACGTCGGCTGGGGTGCCAACATCGTTGGACTCTCCAGGACAGGTAAGTGTCATAAATATTAACTTTTTTATTTTTTATGCTGGGAGGGGGCGGGTGGAACTCTGCTTTAACTGACTATTTTTAACCCCAGCAATTTTCCTGGTTTTCTGACTTTAGGACTTTTGTAGTATAAACTTGGAACATGCGAGCTGTATTGGAGTTCCTCAACTCTATACTTGTTCCAGGTCAGACTCACAGTATTGAAAACCAAGTATTGGATGACTGCCAGGGAACCAGCATCCTCCAAAAGGAGGTCTGCAATGGCGGCCTCCATTGTTTTATCTCCAAAGTGGAAGGAAATCTTTCTGCTGGCAAAGGCCAAATTTTCGATCCATCTATGACCGTTCCCACTCAACAGAATTAGATTTAATTGACTCCTCTGGAATGGGACTTTTAGTTTGAAGAGCCAGGTGGTTTCTGCAGGGCCACCCACGGCCTGAATTTCGGATGACTCATAGGAATTGCCAACGTTGGATACATGTATGGTCCACTTCTCAACACAACAGTATTTCTTCACTTTTCTGTTTCTGTGGCAAATCAAACCTTTTGAATTTCTGAATTATCTGCTGGCTTCCTAGACCTCTTTTTGACTTCAGAGGTCAAACCTCCCTGCCATAGTTCCCAGCCCTTCTCCTGTCCATCTTGGAGTCTCCCACTCCTACTATCCAAGACACGTGACACCCTGGCTGCTGGAAGCCCCCCCCCTCGCTGTGGCGCCATGGCTGCTGGAAGCCCCCCCCCCGCTGTGGCGCCATGGCTGCTGGAAGCCCCCCCCCTCGCTGTGGCGCCATGGCTGCTGGAAGCCCCCCCCCCCCCGCTGTGGCGCCATGGCTGCTGGAAGCCCCCCCCCGCTGTGGCGCCATGGCTGCTGGAAGCCCCCCCCCTCGCTGTGGCGCCATGGCTGCTGGAAGCCCCCCCTCGCTGTGGCGCCATGGCTGCTGGAAGCCCCCCCCCTCGCTGTGGCGCCATGGCTGCTGGAAGCCCCCCCCCTCGCTGTGGCGTCATGGCTGCTGGAAGCCCCCCTCGCTGTGGCGCCATGGCTGCCAGGACGCTGCAGTGGGAGGTATTGTGATGAGAAGAACAGCGCTTTTTGGGGGGCGGCAGAGGATACGGTTATGTGGGGAAAGCAGAGAACTGCTATTGGGGGCAGAATATTACACTACAGCGCCATGTGAAGGGGGCAGAGGACTGTACGTCTTCCTTCTTCTTTCTTCTTCCTTCCTTCCTTCTTCTTCCTTGCTTTAAAAAAAAAAAAAAAAAAAAAAAGTGATTGGTGTGTTTTCTTTGGTGCCTGGAGCCACTTGTCCCCTTGGGATCTTTGCTTTCCACCATGTTGGCCAGGTGGATCTCAACCTCTGAAAGGTTGCTCACCCCCCGGCTCTATCTGATGCTGTGTCCACGTTCACTAGCTTACATTTGTGTGTGTGTGTTACAAATGTAGCCATCCTCTAAAAGGAAGTTGATGGCGCAAAAAGTTATATTGGAGGAGGCCGAGGGCAATAGAAGGGATGTTTATAGCTTAAGAATGAATACTGAAGTAAAATAGTAAAGTATCCAACCAGGCAGAACTTCAGCAATGCAGGTTTATTAACAGCTGATAACATACAGGTTCATGTTCAAAGTATTACAAGATACAGGTCTAATTTATACAGTTTCTTACAATGCAAGCATATTAGATATAGGTATTCTTATCCTCTAACCAAATTGAAAACAATTGTGAATTGTTCTCACCTTGAACCAGAATGGGTCTTTTCTGCCAATTCTTGGAAACCCGTCCCCTCACAGAGTTCTGAGTTCCAGCTCGACCAAGTTCGTGAGCGAAATTCATCTGACTTGTCTGTCTAACAATTGTAGAGCTTGCATTTATATACCCTTTTACAAGTCTTATCTTAATCATATCTCTTACATATGATTGGTCGCTAAGATCTTGGTTTTGGCCAATTAAAAACACCTGTGTAGAGACAGTCTGGCACCCAGCTCTGTTATCAAACTCTCCTCATCTTGATAAGATTTAACGAAGTTCAAGAATTAGATTTATGACTTTTGGGAAAATGAACTTTCAATAACCCCACCAGATGTTTTTTTGTGTTTCACTATATGTATTTATTTTAATAGTTTAATGAGAGCACAAGCAGACCTTTGTTTGACCCTGTCAAACTTAATTTAATGTGCTGTACATAACGTTAATTATTTCTAAACCACCTGTTTTCTTATCTTTTTTTATCTGTCTGATTTATATGCATTTCAAAGACTTGAGACAATTCTATATAACTTGAATCTATTCTAGTGAACTTTCGCCCAGTAGACTATCGTAATACATTTTCGAGAACACCTGTGTACAAGTACTTGTCATAAAGCAGAGGTCATTTAAAGTTCAACACTTAAAAATGAAGACTTTCTAAATCTATGGAAATCACAGTATACATTATTAAATATTAATAATTGTTGCTTTACTTATTGAATAATAATATTGATAAAACCACTACTATATAATAATATGAATAATAATAATACTTAGCAATAAAATATATGCAAATCAATATGAATAATATGAAATACATTGGCTAATATGAGATTCTACAACAATACCTGAGTAGATTTTTTTTTTTTTTTTTTAAACCAGAGCTTAATGTCCCCTTTTTTTTAAAGGAAGAATAAATGATTCCCTGTATCTTCTGGGGAAGTGAAGATTTGTGGAAATCATCTATTTGACTGACTGAAGTCTGTGAGGGTAGAAATTTGGGGCCTGCAACTCCTGGAGATGGTTTTTAAAGGCAATCGCCAAAACGGACATCCTGATCCTGACTTCACTAATTGGCGAGGTCACTGACTTGAAACAAGTATGTAGGTTGGGAGATCAGATGTGTCAGACTTGGTTGGGTCCCCCTTCTAGGACAGTGACTCAGTAGATAGAGCCGGGATTCTGAGGTCTGAATGTAGTCTGAAGCATCCATACTTGTTATAGGTTGTCTACAGAGGTCCGTAAAAAAAAACCGTAAACATCAAAAATGAATATGAAGTGGCAGCTCACTTCTTTCTATTCTGATTTGGTTCCCTTTTTAACAGAAGCTGCAATATTCCTACTCCAGTACACTTGTGATGGCCAATCCTTCGCTATGTAAAGAATGTGCGCATTTAAACGTGGAATGTTTTGGAATGCTATTTGTGGAAGTTTACATTTCTTCTTCCTGCAGATCTGGTCACTTTACGTTTGTTAGTTTTTTAAAGCTGAGCTCCAGGGAAAGTAAAAAATCCTCCCGTGCCGTGGGTCTGCCTCCACACTGCATAGGGTTAAATTCTCATTTACTTAAAGGAACTGGGAAAATCAGTTTTACTTGCCTGATCCTTCACTCCTGCAGTCTGCAGACGTCTCCTGTTCTTGGTATTGCGTCCACTACGTGGTCAGCCTGTTCTCCAATCATCAGACTTGTCCTGACACCCCTGCACAGCCATTCACTGGGAATATTAGTGGGCTTTTATACCGATATAATGCTGCGCTATCCAAATAAAATCATATGGTAATCGTACTGAACACTGCAAACACTATCGCACAGGTTTGCATATTTCTCTATTGCATATGAATGCAACGTGTATGTAGAGGTGTGTACGCTACACAGGTTGTCATTGGGAGGATCGCATAGGATTACAACTTTTAATCGCGTAAGATTGCATTGTTATGTTCACTAGATTTTTCACATAAGAATGCAGTGGTATAAACTTTTTTTGGCACGAGCATATGGGACATGATCAATGTTAGCAGCTGTCCTTTTAATCAGCTCTAATTATTTGGAATTTCACATGGTAGCTCACAAGACTTTGTTTTTTTAGAATATCGG
>JBBGZY010001349.1:1200000-1517500 GCA_037952925.1 Lithobates clamitans
TATTCTGAGTTTATCAGCATATTTGAGCCATAAGCTTTTGTGGGAGTATAGTTTTGCTAAAAAAAAAGCTAAAAAACGCTACTGCAAAACTCATTCTACAGCTACAACTTTCTACAGCTAACGCTACTGGCATTTTTATAACGTCCAGTGTGCTTGAGGCCTTAAAGTATAACTATAGACAAAAACGTTTTATTTCATTTTGGATAGAGTAAGGGAGGGCAATAACCCCTGTAAGATTTATTTTTTGCCACCTGCGCCCCACTGTAGAGACTTCCCTTCACTTCCTGTCCCATAGCCAAAACAGAAAGCTTGAGGAAATCCCTGCAAATTAGGGGAATCTCTAGAGGACACCCAGGTTACCAGAACAAGTGTCCACATTGGGAGATTATCCCCCTATCATTGTTTTGGGTACAGCCCAAAATGTGGGATTTTCTTTTAGTTTTAGCAATAATGGTAAACAGAACAAATAGAGAGGGAGAATCCCCCCAGCTAGGGCACAAACAGTAATAAAAACAGACAGATGCTCTAATCCCCCTTCACTCCATCCAAAACTAAAAGAAACGTTTTGCCTTTAGTTACACTTGAACTATTGAAACCTGCTGTTGAAAAAGAGCATATATCAAGGACATTCATTATTTGAAGAATGCTTTATCATTGAAAAGAAAAATGTTTATATATAACATTTAAGATCTTATAATTAGACATTATAGTCTTAAAGCTGAACTCAAGGTATGGTCTCTATTGCATAGTTGCATTGGTCCAGCTTGGACCAATGTAAGGCAGCAGCCTATATGCAAAGTGAACACAGGGGGTCGCTTCCACAGCAAGGCAGTAAGGGTGCATTACCAGCTTTTGTATTATTGTGTTTGTCTGCCAAAACAAATGGCAAAGTTGTGCATGTAGAGACTGTAGGGATTTTCTACTTTATTACTAAAATATAACATGATTTTCGTCTCGGCCCTAATAACAGTGTCTTATTTAACAATCAAGACAATTGTTTTGCCTTGCCTTATCTTTATTAAAGAGTATTGCACTGCTAAACTGTGAACTGCTAACTTTTTCATTGCAGAGGCTAGAAATGAGTAATATTTATTTAATCCTATGACTGATCACTGAATGAACATTTAGTCCTTACAGTTAAGCTATGTTCACACTGATCCGACACGAAAGTGGTACGACTTCTGATCTGACTTTGCCCTGCGACTTCATGTCTGACTTCAATGAACGGGATCAGACTTTCGTTCGACCATACCAGGCCCTTTGAGTTTGAATTAAAAAAAAAAAAAACAAACAAACAGTGTGGGGTCCTCCCACCAAGACCATACCAGAGGGTCTGGTATGGATTTTGAGAGGGAAACCACACACCAAAAAAAAAAAAAAAAGTGTGGGGTTCCCCCCTAAAATCCATACCAGACCCTTATTTTAGCATGCATACAAAAGTACCTCTATCATTTCACAAAAAAATGTTAAAAATGACAAGAGACAGTTTTTGACAATTCCTTTATTTAAATGCTTCTTCTATTTTCTATCTTCTTTCATCTATCTTCTTTCTATCTTCTTTCTTCTATCTTCTTTCGGTTTCTTCCTCCATCTTCTTCTTCTTCTGGTTCTTGTTCTTCTGGTTCTTCATCCAGTCTTCTCGTCCGGCATCTTCCTCAGCGGTACCGTCTTCACTTCATCTTCTTTCCTCGGGCCGCTCCGCATCCAGGATTGGATGGGAGGCTCCCGCTGTGTGACGCTTCCCCTCTTCTGACAGTTCTTAAATAACAGAGGGCGGGTGAATGCCGCAGGGAAGTCTCCGTGCGTCAGAGGGGGGCGGGGTCACCCGCCCTCCATTATTTAAGAACTGTCAGAAGAGGAGAAGCGTCACACAGCGGGAGCCTCCCATCCAATCGTGCATGCGGAGCGGCCCGAGGAAAGAAGATGAAGTGAAGACAGTGCCGCTGAGGAAGATGCCGGACGAGAAGACTGGATGAGGAACCAGAAGAACAAGAACCAGTAGAAGAAGAAGATGGAGGAAGAAACTGAGGGAAAATAGAAGGAAGAGGATAGAAAATAGAAGAAAGAAGAAGCATTTAAATAAAGGAATTGTCAAAAACTGTCTCTTGTCATTTTTAACATTTTTTTTGTGAAATGGTAAGGGTACTTTTGTATCCCCTTACCATTTCATACAGGGGGGAGGGCCGGGATCTGGGGGTCCCCTTGTTAAAGGGGGCTTCCAGATTCCGATAAGCCCCCTGCCGCAGACCCCCACAACCACCGGGCCAGGGTTGTGGGGATGAGGCTCTTGTCCTCATCAACATGGGGATAAGGTGCTTTGGGGGGCTACCCCTCAAAGCACCCTCCCAATGTTGAGGGCATGTGGCCTGGTACGGTTCAGGAGGGGGGGCGCTCTCTCTTCCCCCCCTCTTTTCCTGCGGCCTGCCAGGTTGCGGGTTTGCATAAGGGTCTGGTATGGATTTTTGGGGGTACCCCACGCCATTTTTTTTTAAATTTTGGCGCGGGGTTCCCCTTAAAATATATACCAGACCTGAAGGGTCTGGTAGATTTTGAGGGGGACACCACGCCAATTTTTTTTTTTTAATTTTGGCCGGAGTTCCCCTTAATATCCATACCAGACCTGAAGGGCCTAGTATGGAATTTAGGGGGACCCCCACGTCAGTTTTTTTTTTTTATTTTGGTTCGGGGTTCCCCTGTGGGGAATTCCCATGCCGTTTTTATCAATGAACTTTTATGTGTATTGTCGGGCCGGCAATTCAGTATAGCCGCGAGTAGTTTTAAATGACTTTTTTCCTTTGAAATGTCATTTTGCTGTCAGACTGTTCTAAACACGAGAAACATGCGCCCCTTTACAGGCATACTATAGACACCCCCCAGGTACGAAATTTAAAGGAATATTACACTTTTATTGTTTGACTTTAAGCATTATTAAAATCACTGCTCCCGAAAAAACGTCCGTTTTTAAAACTTTTTTTTGCATTGATACATGTCCCCTGGGGCAGGACCCGGGTCCCCAAACACTTTTTAGGACAATACCATGCAAATTAGCCTTTAAAATGAGCACTTTTGATTTAGAACGTTCGAGTCCCATAGACTTCAATGGGGTTCTAACGTTCGTGCGAAGTTTTGGTCTGTTCGCAAGTTCTGGTGCGAACCGAACCGGGGGGTGTTCGGCTCATCCTTAGTGCTGATCATAACAAAACCCATGCTTCTCTTTTCCCCATTGAATGCTAGGAAGTGCTTGGCAAATGATCCAAATATATAACAAGAAACACCTCAACATGTAAATACATGACCTTACATTTTTAGAAGGTGCTGTCATGCATGTACACCGATCAGCAATAACATTGTGACCAAAGATTAAAAGAATACAGTGCCTAGAAAATGTATACCCCTTGAAATGTTTCACATTTTGTCATGTTACACCAAAAAACATAAATGTATTTTATTGGGATTTTATGTGATAGACCAGGATTTTCCAAACTATGGCCCTTCAGTTGTTCAGGAACTACAATTCCAATAATGCCTAGTCATGTCTGTGAATATCAGAGTTTTACAATGCCTCATGGGACCTGTAGTTCTGCAACAGCTGTAAGGCCGTGTGATAGACCAACACAAAGTAGCACATCATTGTGAAGTGGAAGGAACATGATAAATGCTTTCAACATTTTTTTTACAAATAAGTGAGAAGTGTGGTGTGCATTTGTATTCAGCCCCCGAGTCAATATTTTGTAGAACCACCTTTCCCTGCAATTACAGCTGCAAGTCTTTCTGGGGATGTCTCTACCAGCTTTGCACATTTAGAGTGTAACATTTTTGCCCATTCTTCTTTGCAAAATAGCTCAAGCTCTGTCAGATTGGATGGAGAGCATCCATTAACAGCAATTTTCAAGTCTTGCCACAGTCTTGCCACAGATTCTCAAATGGATTTAGGTCTGGACTTTGACTGGGTCATTCTAACAGATTAACACATGAATATGCTTTGATCTAAACCATTCCATTGTAGCTCTGGCTGTATGTTTAGGGTCGTTGTCCTGCTGGAAGGTGAAACTCTGCCCCAGTCTCAAATCTTTTGCAGACTCTAATGCCCCGTACACACGGTCGGATTTTCTGACGGAAAATGTGTGATAGGACCTTGTTGTCAGAAATTCCAACCGTGTGTAGGCTCCATCACACATTTTCCATCGGATTTTCCGACACACAAAGTTTGAGAGCAGGATATAAAATTTTCCGACAACAAAATTCGTTGTCGGAAATTCCGATCGTGTGTACACAAATCCGACGGACAAAGTGCCACGCATGCTCAGAATAAATAAAGAGATGAAAGCTATTGGCCACTGCCCCGTTTATAGTCCCGACGTACGTGTTTTACGTCACCGCGTTCAGAATGATCGGATTTTCTGACAACTTTGTCTGACCGTGTGTATGTAAGACAAGTTTGAGCCAACATCCGTCGGAAAAAATCCTAGGATTTTGTTGTCGGAATGTCCGAACCAAGTCCGACCGTGTGTACGGGGCATAACAGGTTTTCTTCTAAAGCCTCGTACACACGATCGGACTTTAAACAAACTTTTCTGTGGATTTCTGACCAAAGGGCATTGGCCGTGAACACACGCATACACACGGCAGAACTTTTTAGGCAACAAACACGAACGTAGTGACGTTTCAACGTACTGACGACACTTCAAAAGAGGAAGTTCAATTTTCTGGCGCCACCCTTTAGTCAACTTCTGTATTGTTGTCTGATCTTTTGCATTGGTTCTGAGCATGTGTGTTTGTACTTTGGACTAAAGTCCGATGGTTTTGTGTACACACGATCGGACTAGCCGACATAGGACTTTTGTTGCCGCCAAGTTTGTCTGTTCGCACATCCAACATTTGTCCGATGAAAACCAAAAAAGTTTGTCCAATGGAGCGCACACACGGTCGGATGTTGCCTTAAAACAGCTAATTTGCATGTTTGTTGTCAAAAAGTCAGATCGTGTGTACGGGCCTTAAGATTGCCCTGTATTTGGCTCCATCCATCTTCCCATCAACCCTGACCAGCTTCCCTGTCCCTGTCAAGGAAAAGCATCCCCACAACATGATGCTGCCACCACAATGTTTCACGGTGGGGATGGTGTGTTCACGGTGATGTGCAGTGTTAATTTTCAGCCACACATAGCGTTTTGCTTTTAGACCAAAAAGTTTCATTTTGGTCTAATCTGACCAGAGCACCTTCTTCCACATGTTTTCTGTTTCCCCCACATAGCTTATCGCAAACGGGACTACTTATGGCTTTCAACAATGGCTTTCTTCTTGCCACTCTTCCAAAAAAGGCCAGATTTGTGGAGTGCACGACTAATAGTTGTCCTGTGGACAGATTCTCCCACCTAAGCTGTGAATCTCTGCAGCTGCTCCAGTTACCATGGGCTTCTTGGCTGCTTCTCTGATTAATGCTCTCCTTGCCTGACCTGTCAGTTTAGGTGGACAGCCATGTCTTGGTATATTTGCAGTTGTGCCATACTCTTTCCATTTTTCGAATGATGGATTTAACAGTGCTCTGTGAGATGTTCAAAGTTTGGGATTTTTTTATAACCTAACACTGCTTTAAACCTCTCCACAACTTTATCCCTGGCCTTCATGATGTTGTTTGTTCACCAACATTCTCTAACAAACCTCTGAGGGCTTCACAGAACAGCTGTATTTATACTGAGATTAAATTACACACAGATCTATTTACTAATCAGGTGACCTAAGAAGCAATTGGTTCCACTAGATTTTAGTTAGCGGTATTAGAGTAAAGAGGGCTGAATAAAAATGCATGCCACACTTTTCAGATATTTATTTGTAAAAAATGTTTTAAACATGTTTATAATTTTCCTTCCACTTCACGATTATGTGCCACTTTGTGTTGATCATCACATAAAATCCCAATAAAATAAAATTATGTTTTTGGTTTTAACATGACACAATGTGGAAAATTTCAAGGGGTTTGAATACTTTTTCCAAGCACTGTAACATTGATTATCTCATTACAATGGCAACTGAAAGTAGATATATTAAGCAGCAAGTGAACATCTTGTCCCTGAGGTTAATGTGTTGAAAGAAGGAAAAAAAGGGCAAGCGTAAGGACCTGAGCAATTTTGACAACAACCAAATTGTGGTTACCAGATGACTGGATTCTATTCTCCAAAACTGTAGCTCTTGTGAGATGTTCCTGGTCTGCAGTAGTCAGGACCTATAAGAAGTGGTCCAAGGAAGGAGATCTGATGAACTGACGACAGGGTCATTGGTGCACATAGAGAGTGAGGTTTTCTTTAAACTTCTCTCCCCTCTCCCTGCTCGTACAAGCTTGGCTGAGATAATTGGGAGCCATTGGCACCTGCTACTGTCAGTCAAATCCTGAGAGAGGGTGGGGCTGTAGGCGGGGCAGAGCCATGCTGTGTGTGTCTACAGATGCACACAGCCCAGCTTAGGCTTCAACTTGCACACTTGCCTCCATAGGAAACCGCTTCCTATGGGGGCACATGGAGAAGACGCAGAATGGAGAGCATCGGCAAGGGAGCCGAGGAGGTATGGGGCCACTCTGTGCAATATTAATACACATAGCAGATAAGTATAACATTTATTTCATAGAAAAAAAAATAAGACTTTACAACCTATTTATAGCTGGTTCCAATAGAAAGCTGTCAGAACACACAGTGCACTGCAGTTTGTTGTATATGGGGGCTGCGTATCCTCAGACCGGTCAGGGTGCCTACACTAACCTGTGGCCACAGCCAAAAGTGCCTACAATGGGCATGTGAGCATCAGAAATGGACCACGGAGCACTGGAAAAAGATGGCCTAGTCTGATAAATCACATTATAGATCAGGGATATGCAATTAGCAGACCTCCAGCTGTTGCAGAACTACAAGTCCCATGAGGCATAGCAAGACTCTGACAGCCACAAGCATGACACCCAGAGGCATGACGGGACTTGTAATTTTGCAAGAGCTGGAGGTCCGCTAATTGCATTTCCCTGATGTAGATGGTCAGTGAGTGTACGTCACTTAGCTGGGGAAGAGATGGAACCAGGATGCAGTATGGAAAGAAGGAAAGCTGGCAGAAGCAGTGTGATGTTTTGGGCAATGCTCTGCTGGGAAACCTTGGGACCTGCCATTCTTGCAGATCAGTGGTCTCCAGACTGCAGCCCTTTGCTTGTTTTTATCTGGGAAATTATTCCCCCCCGCTGTTGGCAATAGTGGGGCATAATTCCTTCCTCTGACACCAATGATGGGCACTATTCCTTGCACCGATACCAATGATGGGGCACTATTCCTCCCACTGACACCAACGATGGGACACTATTCCTCCCACTGACACCAACGATGGGACACTATTCCTCCCACTGACACCAGCGACGGAGCACTATTCCTCCCACTGACACCAGCGACGGGGCACTATTCCTCCCACTGACACCAGCGACGGGGCACTATTCCTCCCACTGGCACCAGCAACGGGGCACTATTCCTCCCACTGGCACAAGTGACGGGGCACTATTCCTCCCACTGACACCAGCGACGGGGGCACTATTCCTCCCACTGACACCAACAATGGGGCACTATTCCTCCCACTGACACCAGCGACGGAGCACTATTCCTCCCACTGACACCAGCGACGGGGCACTATTCCTCCCACTGACACCAGCGACGGGGCACTATTCCTCCCACTGGCACCAGCAACGGGGCACTATTCCTCCCACTGGCACAAGTGACGGGGCACTATTCCTCCCACTGACACCAGCGACGGGGGCACTATTCCTCCCACTGACACCAACAATGGGGCACTATTCCTCCCACTGACACCAGCGACGGGGGCACTATTCCTCCCACTGACACCAGCGACGGGGGCACTATTCCTCCCACTGACACCAATGATGGAGCACTATTCCTCCCACTGACACCAACAATGGGGCACTATTCCTCCCACTGACACCAACAATGGGGCACTATTCCTCCCACTGACACCAATAATGGGGCACTATTCCTCCCACTGACACCAATAATGGGGCACTATTCCTCCCACTGACACCAATAATGGGGCACTATTCCTCCCACCGAAACACCAATAATGGGGCACTATTCCTCCCACTGACACCAATAATGGGGCACTATTCCTCCCACTGACACCAATAATGGGGCACTATTCCTCCCACTGACACCAACGACGGGGCACTAGTCCTTCCACTGACACCAGCGACGGGGCACTAGTCCTCCCACTGACACCAGCGACGGGGCACTAGTCCTCCCACTGACACCAGCGACGGGGCACTAGTCCTCCCACTGACACCAGCGACGGGGGCACTAGTCCTCCCACTGACACCAGCGACGGGGGCACTAGTCCTCCCACTGACACCAATGATGGAGCACTATTCCTCCCACTGACACCAACAATGGGGCACTATTCCTCCCACTGACACCAATAATGGGGCACTATTCCTCCCACTGACACCAATGATGGGGCACTATTCCTCCCACTGACACCAACGATGGGGCACTATTCCTCCCACTGACACCAGCGACGGGGGCACTATTCCTCCCACTGACACCAATGATGGAGCACTATTCCTCCCACTGACACCAATAATGGGGCACTATTCCTCCCACTGACACCAATGATGGGGCACTATTCCTCCCACTGACACCAATGATGGGGCACTATTCCTCCCACTGACACCAGCGACGGGGCACTAGTCCTTCCACTGACACCAGCGACGGGGCACTAGTCCTCCCACTGACACCAGCGACGGGGCACTAGTCCTCCCACTGACACCAGCGACAGGGCACTAGTCCTCCCACTGACACCAGCGACGGGGCACTAGTCCTCCCACTGACACCAATGACATTTTCTACTCCCACTGTCCACCGTCCGACTCCCCTAAAGTCTAAGGGACAATAAACTGGCCCTTTGTTTACAAAGTTTGGAGACCCCTGATGTGGATGTTACTTTGAAGTCCATGCCTTGATGAGTCAAGGCTGTTTTGTTGGCAAAAGAGGAGCCTACTGTCACGGTGGGTATTTCTAATGATATGGCTGATCAGTGTAAGATGTTATTTTAACATGCAATCACTGTTGATGTATACCATTTTGTATTATGGTGCTTGTTTACAGTGTACTATGTACAGATATTAACAGAACAATGACGTTTACAGTCAGGGATAATGGCAGCACCTAGAGCTGACCAGCCAGTGAAGTAGAATGCCAGCTGTCATTGATGAGGAGGTGAGAGGTGGGAGCAGTTCATACAATAGAACCCCTGGTGCTGTTTACACTCCCCAGCTGTGACTAAGGGAAGCGGTCACCCTGCCTCCATCACACAAACAATGAGCTCCTAGTCTAATGTGACACCTTCATCTAATGGACGGAGCCCTCCTCCCCTCCCTCTCCTATAAACACAAGCAGTCAGGCTCTCTCTCAGCTCCAGTAGGGCCCAGTGCTGGACCAGGCTCCCTCTCCCTCCTCGCACACTGCCGTAAAGTCACGAGGTCGGAAGTAGTAGGTGGCCGCTGTCTTTCCCGCTCACAGCGGTCAGCCCCGGTGCTCACTTACCCCCTTGGCTCAGTGACTGCTTTCCCTCCCGGGCTTTAGTACAGGGAGCTCAATCTGCAGCCGCCATGATCTTTCCTACGCAACCAGACGTAAAAACAGCCCCCCTCCTCCTCCTCCTCTCACTCCTCCTTCCCCGTCCTTCCCTCCTCTCCATCTAGTGCCTGGTGTGTAGAAGGCAGGCTGGGGCCAGGGAGCGCAGGGATACCTCAGAGCAGGGAGCGCAGGGATACATCAGAGCAAGGATACCTCAGACCAGGGAGCGCAGGGATACATCAGGCCTACACTCTGAGGAGAATCAGGGACACACGCAGAAACCATAGAAGATTTTTCATTCATTCTATAGCGGCTGTGTTCTGTTCTGCCGCCTTTAATAGAGGACTCTTCTCCAGGGCCCCCACTTGCCAACCAGGCTTTTTTTCAGGCACTTTTTGTTTACAATTTTAAGCCCTGGTTCACATTGGTGCGACTTGACCTGTCAAATTGGTGACAATTGCCGGTGTTCTGCCGAGAAAGTTCCGCTCGGCGGATAAGGACCCCCCTCTACTGCGCAGGCGCTGCGCCTGCGCAGTAGGATCCGGCGGAAACAGCCGAAGCGAAATAGCTGAAAATCAGCTGTACATGGCGCCTGTAGGAGGGCCCCTCGCGGGCTCGCTTCGCTCGCCACGCTTCGGACATGGCGTCGCTTCGCTTTGCTCCTCTTGATTCCCCCTCTAGGTCCACTTGGATGGTGGGGAAGGAACCTGGACCTAGGGCGCAGGCGCCGTGTACAGCTGATTGAAGAGTTTGAGCTTCGGCTATCTCCGGCGGCTGACAGTAGTTCGTACTGCGCTGCGCCTGCGCAGTACAGGGGGGGAACTTATCCGCCAAGGGAACTTTCTCGGCAATGACGCCGCACTTGTGGCACTGATTTCAAAAAGTCGTTTCTGTACTACTTTTTGCGATTTCGAGGTGCGATTTACATTGACATCTGTGCAGAAACCCAGAGGTCTCTGAAATTGCCACCAAAATCGGGACTGACATGCAGGAATGAAATAGTGCGAGATTGTTTCATTCCCGCACACAGTGTGCATCTAGGCTAAATCAGTATTTTTTGCTAGAAAATTTCTTATAACCCCCCCTTTTTTTTTTTTTTTTAAGCAGAGACCCTAGGGAATAAAATTGCAATCGTTGTAGTTTTTATGTCACAGGGTATTTACGCAGCGGTTTTGCAAACGCAATTTTTTGGGGGAAAAAAAACACACTTTAACCACTTCAGCCTCGGAAGGGTTTGCCCCCTTAATGACCAGGCCATTTTTTGCCATATGGCACAGCTTCGCTTTAACTGACAATTGCGCGGTCCTTTTTTTTTCCCTACAAATAGAGCTTTTCTTTTGCTGGTACTTGATCACCTCTGCGGTTTTACTTTTTTGCGCTATAAACAAAGTGCGACAATTGTGAAAAAAAAAACAACTTTTTTTTTTACTTTTTTGGTATTAATACATATCCAAAAAATATATAAAAAAACAAATTTATTCATAAGTTTAGGCCGAAATATATTCTTGGTAAAAAAAATCCCAATAGGTGTATATTGATTGGTGTGAGCAAAAGTTATCGCGTCTACAAACTATAGGATAGATTTGTGGACTTTTATTTATTTTTTAATGTTTTTACTGTTAACAATGGCGATCTGCGGTTTTTAGCGGGACTGTGACATTGTGGCAGACAAATCTGACCCCAAATTACACTTTTTGGGGACCAGTGACATTATTACATTGATCAGTGCTATAAAAATGCACTGATCAATGTGAAAATGACATTGGCAGGGAAGGGGTTAACACTAGGGGGTGATCAAGGGGTTAACTGTGTTCCCTAGTGTGTGTTCTAACTGTAAGGGGGATGGGCTGCCAGGGACATGACAGAGATCACTGGGAACAGTAGATCTCTGACATGTCCCCTGTCAGAACGGGGATTTGCCTTGTTTACAACTGCTCGCAACTGCACCTGCGCAAGCCGATGTACACCTATGGCGTTTCGCGCAGGAGAGCCAACCTGCTGCTGTGTAATGACGGCGGCTGGTCGGCAAGCAGTTAATTGATACAAGACACAATATATACCCCAGTTTGTTTCTAAAATGTGAAAGATGATGTTACGCCGAGTAAATGGATACCTAACATGTCACGCTTTAAAATTGCACATGCTCGCGGAATGGCAACAAACTACAGTAATTAACCACTTGAGCCCCGGACCATTATGCTGCCTAAGGACCAGAGGTCTTTTTCCAATTTGGCACTGCGTCGCTTTAACTGCTAATTGCGCGGTCATGCAATGCTGTACCCAAACGAAATTTGCGTCCTTTTCTTCCCACAAATAGAGCTTTCTTTTGATGGTATTTGATCACCTCTGCGGTTTTTATTTTTTGCGCTATAAACGGAAAAAGACCGAAAATTTTGAAAAAAAATGATATTTTCTACTTTTTGTTATAAAAAAAATCCAATAAACTCAATTTTAGTCATACATTTAGGCCAAAATGTATTCGGCCACATGTCTTTGGTAAAAAAAATGTCAATAAGCGTATATTTATTGGTTTGCGCAAAAGTTATAGCGTCTACAAACTAGGGTACATTTTCTGGAATTTACACAGCTTTTAGTTTATGACTGCCTATGTCATTTCTTGAGGTGCTAAAATGGCAGGGCAGTACAAAACCCCCCCAAATGACCCCATTTTGGAAAGTAGACACCCCAAGGAAATTGCTGGGAGGCATGTTGAACCCATTGAATATTTATTTTTTTTGTCCCAAGTGATTGAAAAATGACAAAAAAAAAAAAAAAAAAAAATATTTACAAAAAGTCGTCACTAAATGATATATTGCTCACACAGGCCATGGGCCTATGTGGAATTGCACCCCAAAATACATTTAGCTGCTTCTCCTGAGTATGGGGATACCACATGTGTGGGACTTTTTGGGAGCCTAGCCGCGTACGGGGCCCCGAAAACCAATCACCGCCTTCAGGATTTCTAAGGGTGTAAATTTTTGCTTTCACTCTTCACTGCCTATCACAGTTTCGGAGGCCATGGAATGCCCAGGTGGCACAAAACCCCCCAAAATGACCCCATTTTGGAAAGTAGACACCCCAAGCTATTTGCTGAGAGGCATATTGAGTCCATGGAATATTTTATATTTTGACACAAGTTGCGGGAAAGTGACACTTTTTTTTTTTTTTTTTTTTTTTTCATAAAGTTGTCACTAAATGATATATTGCTCACACAGGCCATGGGCATATGTGGAATTGCACCCCAAAATACATTTAGCTGCTTCTCCTGAGTATGGGGATACCACATGTGTGGGACTTTTTGGGAGCCTAGCCGCGTACTGGACCCCAAAAACCAATCACTGCCTTCAGGATTTCTAAGGGTGAAAATTTTTGATTTCACTCTTTACTGCCTATCACAGTTTCGGAGGCCATGGAATGCCCAGGTGGCACAAAACCCCCCCAAATGACCCCATTTTGGAAAGTAGACACCCCAAGCTATTTGCTGAGAGGCATGGTGAGTATTTTGCAGCTCTCATTTGTTTTTGAAAATGAAGAAAGACAAGAAAAAACATTTTTTTTTTTTCTTTTTTCAATTTTCAAAACTTTGTGACAAAAAGTGAGGTCTGCAAAATACTCACTATACCTCTCAGCAAATAGCTTGGGGTGTCTACTTTCCAAAATGGGGTCATTTGGGGGGGTTTTGTGCCACCTGGGCATTCCATGGCCTCCGAAACTGTGATAGGCAGTGAAGAGTGAAATCAAAAATTCACGCCCTTAGAAAGCCTGAAGGCGGTGCTTGGTTTTCGGGGTCCCGTACGCGGCTAGGCTCCCAAAAAGTCTCACACATGTGGTATCCCCGTACTCAGGAGAAGCAGCAGAATGTATTTTGGGGTGTAATTTCATATATTTCCATGGCATGTTTGAGCAATATATCATTTAGTGACAACTTTGTGCAAAAAAAAAAAAAAAAAAAAAAAATTTGTCTCTTTCCCGCAACTTGTGTCGCAATATAAAATATATGTAAAATTATCCTTCGCGCTGGTGGATATAAATGGTGAAGTGCTCAAATGAACTAAAGCAGGAAGTGTTGAGGAGACTGAAGAGAGGGAAGTTCTCAGGTGAGAGAAAAGAGAGAGAGACAGGCTTTCCACACAGCACTACAGAGAGAGTGCTGTCTGAGGAGAGCGAGGAGAGCGGTCTGAGGTACCAGCGTCTGATTGAGGGGAGAGACACAGGCTGACACCAGGGACTGTGTGACAGAGGGAGAGAAAGCCACGTTTCTCTTGAGACTACCGGGGAGAGTTACCGTGAGTGGAGGGGATAGAGGAAAGGAGTGGTGAGGTGACGGGACTGTGTAGTGGAACTCCACCTAAGAGAGAGAGAGCCACACTGTCTACCAGCATCTGAGAGAGAGAGAGAGCCATGCTTTTCCCGAGACTGCTGCCAAGAGACTAAGGATAAAGGACCCAGGAACAGTGTCACCCACACGGTCCTCCACCGTTCAGCCCAGGGACCTTGCTCAGCAACTCAGCACCATCTAACCCAGCGGAGACAACCCACGCACCGATTTGGGGATCAGAAGACCCATCCTGGTGTCCTGTTGGCCGCTGTCCGATCACCCTGCCAGTTCAGCTACCAGCCATCCTAATCGGCCGACAGGAGGTGATCCAGTGCCTTACAACATTGCCAGGAGCCTGAACCACCATTTGGGACTTCCGTTGTGTCATCACCCAGAGGATTGCTTCTATCTGCTTATGGCTTTGACTATCTAAAAGGGTACAAGGATATTAGTGGAGCTGGAGAAAGGGAGCGTTGGAGGAGGGAAAACAACAGAGAAAGAGAAAGCTGCCAGAGACTATCCCCACACCTTAAAGACATATCACAGAATGCCTGATTACTACTAATGCAAGGTGAGAGTTCTGTGAGACCATACGGAGGGACACCAGCAGCAGAAAGATTAAATTCCACCACATCTATTTTTCAATACTAGAAGAATTATTCACAGATATTTTTCTTATTAAGACTCACCTCTATATATTTTTATTTTTTATTTTTATTTCATTCTTTATTTATTTTTTATTTACTTTTATTTTATTTTATTTCATATATTTTTATTTTTATTTTCCATTTTTGATTCTTTATTTTTTATTTTTATTTTTATTTTTATTTTTATTTTTATTTTTATTTTTATTTATTTTTACTTTTTACTTTTAATTTTGAATTTTGATTTTTTATTTTTGATTTTTTAATTATTTTTATTTTTTTGAGGTTTTCTTATCCTTCAGTAAACTTTATCACTTGGACACTAGAAAATCGACAAATTACTGAAGCAACAAAACGGACTTTGCACATTATTGGAATTTATATATATATTTTTTAGATGTTACACTATATATAATTTTTAAGGTTGCACTTTTAGTCTTATTGCACATTTTTGGATTGTGGATTTGAGAAGACCATACACGAATCACTACTGGAAATATTCTTATGCACAATTATTATGCACTATGTCATATTTATTTATGCATGTTAGGTACGGGTGGTATGAGGATTAATTTAGTATATATTGCCATTTTAACCTCATCTTTTTAAACCATAACAGCGAATTTTCTAGCAGACCAGAGAGATTTTTACACTACCACCTGACAGACAACAGTGTTCCACATTACATATATATACACCTCATTTTTATTTGAATTTATTTTTACTTAATATTGCGCGAAATTTATATCCCATTTAATTAGCAATATAAAATATTCCATGGACTCGACATGCCTCTCAGCAAATAGCTTGGGGTGTCTACTTTCCAAAATGGGGTCATTTGGGGGGGTTTTGAACTGTCCTGGCATTTTATGCACAACATTTAGAAGCTTATGTCACACATCACCCACTCTTCTAACCACTTGAAGACAAAGCCCTTTCTGACACTTATTGTTTACATGAAAAAGTTTTTTTTTTTTGCAAAAAAATTACTTTGAACCCCCAAACATTATATATTTTTTTAAAGCAAATGCCCTACAGATTAAAATGGTGGGTGTTTCATTTTTTTTTTTCACACAGTAATTGCGCAGCGATTTTTCAAACGCATTTTTTGGGGAAAAAACACACTTTTTTTAATTTTAATGCACTAAAACACGCTATATTGCCCAAATGTTTGATGAAATAAAAAAGATGATCTCAGGCCGAGTACATGGATACCAAACATGACATGCTTTAAAATTGCGCACAAACGTGCAGTGGCAACAAAATAAATACATGTTTAAAAGCCTTCAAAAGCCTTTACAGGTTACCACTTTAGATTTACAGAGGAGGTCTACTGGAAAAATTACTGCACTCGATCTGGCCTTCGCGGTGATACCTCACATGCATGGTGCAATTGCTGTTTACGTTTGACGACAGACCGCCGCTTGCGTTCGCCTTAGCGCGAGAGCAGGGGGCGACAGGGGTGTTTTTTTTTTTTTTTTTTTTTTTCTTTATTATTTTTTTGCTTTTTTAATCTTACTTTTAAACTGTTCCTTTCATATTTTTTTTTTAATCATTTTTATTGTTATCTCGGGGAATGTAAATATCCCCTATGATAGCAATAGGTAGTGACAGGTACTCTTTTTTGAAAAAATTGTGGTCTATTAGACCCTAGATCTCTCCTCTGCCCTCAAAGCAAATGACCACACCAAGATCGGTGTGATAAAATGCTTCCCCAATTTCCCAATGGCGCTATTTACATCCGGCGAAATCTAAGTCATGAAATACTCGTAGCTTCCGGTTTCTTAGGCCATAGAGATGTTTGGAGCCACTCTGGTCTCTGATCAGCTCTATGGTCAGCTGGCTGAATCACCGGCTGCATTCTCAGGTTCCCTGTTGAGACAGGAGAGCCAGAGAAAAACACGGAAGACGGTGGGGGGGGGGGGCATTCCCTCCCACGGCTTGTAAAAGCAGTCTAGAGGCTAATTAGCCGCTAGGATTGCTTTTACATGAAAGCCGACCGCTGGCTGAAAAGAATGATACCAAGATGATACCTAAACCTGCAGGCATCATTCTGGTATAACCACTCAAAGTCGTGAATGGCGTACCTGAAGACAAAAAAATGGTTAACAATGGTTAACAATAAAGCACAGTAAAGTGTAAATAATTACACACCTGAAAAACAAACATGATAAAACATAATAACAATAACAATAACAATCAATAACAATAACAATAACAATAACAATCAATAACAATAACAATAACAATAACAATAAAACATTGCAGAATAGAATACAGTAAAAAAGAGCAGAACAATAGAGAGAGAGAATAGAGAGAGAGAGAACAATAAAACAACAACTATTTTTTTTTATTTCATATTTTTTTTTTTTTTTTACACTTTTTTTTGTAACTAACTTTTATAACGGTAACCGGTTCCAGGTTCGGGTCTCTCAAAATGCGATGGCATCTTGGGAGACCCTGTGAAAGTGTGCCTAGTCTGTGCAATGCTGTACCCTACGCTAATACTCAACTAGTGAATGGTAGCGTTCAAAACATTCACCAATGCAAAGACCAGGATTGTCAGGACAGGAGGGACAATAATAGCGGGTGTCACGCCTATATCCGCGCTTGCTGCAGACACGACATCTTTTTTGGGGGGTTCGCTGGGTAGGGGTACTCGGGAGGACATAAAAATGCCTCTCATGCAGCCGACTGCATTTGGTTGGGGATGTGAATGGGGGAAGTACGGGCGCTGCAGAAGCGGTGGGTTCCCAATTAGGATTGGCGAATGCAGCAGGAAGGGCACTATGGGCACGACGGGCCTGTGTTTGTCTTTTTGGTGGCAGCGGGACACTACTTGTGCTTGCCACCTCACCAGCTTGAACTGCACTTATGGGACTCGCCACGTCACCACGTGTTACTGTAGTGCTGGTTTGACTACGACCGGGGTGTACTAGGCCGCTGGCGCTTGCCAGTTTACCAAAACACTACCAAAAAACTGTTAGCGATCGCAGGGATCAGGCCTGACTCTGCGAACGCTGCAGTTATGCGTTTAGTGTTTTGTAAGTGACAGTGATCGATCGATACCGCACTTGGGTGGGCTGGGCTGGGCCGGGCGGAGGGGCAAAACGCAGGTGCTAGCAGGTATCTGGGCTGATCCCGCTAACACTGCGTTTTTGGGAACCCTAAACTGCTGGTGACGCTAGTATAGATCTAATCGGATCAGATATTGATCCGATCAGATACTATACCACTAAGGGAGGTGTACAGTGCGTGCGTGGGTGTTAGCGGTACTGGCGCTAATCTGACGCTGCCTGGGGCTGGTGCTTGCCAGTTCACCAAAACGCTACAAAAAAAACTGTTAGCGATCGCAGGGATCAGGCCTGACTCTGCGAACGCTGCAGTTATGCGTTTAGTGTTTTGTAAGTGTCAGTGATCGATCGATACTGCACTTGGGTGGGCTGGGCTGGGCCGGGCGGAGGGGCAAAACGCAGGTGCTAGCAGGTATCTGGGCTGATTCCGCTAACACTGCGTTTTTGGGAACCCTAAACTGCTGGGGACGCTAGTATAGATCTGATCGGATCAGATATTGATGCGATCAGATACTATACCACTAAGGGAGGTGTACGGTGCGTGCGTGGGTGTTAGCGGTACTGGCGCTAACCTGACGCTGCCTGGGGCTGGTGCTTGCCAGTTCACCAAAATGCTACCAAAAAAACTGTTAGCGATCGCAGGGATCAGGCCTGACTCTGCGAACGCTGCAGTTATGCGTTTAGTGCCTTGTAAGTGACAGTGATCGATCGATACTGCACTTGGGTGGGCTGGGCGGAGGCACAAAACGCAGGTGCTAGCAGGTATCTGGGCTGATCCCGCTAACACTGCGTTTTTGGGAACCCTAAACTGCTGGGGACGCTAGTATAGATCTGATCGGATCAGATATTGATCCGTTCAGATACTATACCACTAAGGGAGGCGCATGCTGCGTGCGTGGGTGTTAGCGGTACTGGCGCTAATTTGACGCTGCCTGGGGCGACGCATATCGCCGCCGGGCGATCGGGGGGCTAAACCTTTATTCGGTAATAAACGGCGGGTGCCCTGACACTATAAAAAATAAACAAACTAACCAGCGTCACCCGTATCGGTTATACGGTGATCAGTGGTGAAAGGGTTAACTAGGGGGCAATCAAGGGGTTAAAACATTTATTAGATAGTATATGGGGGTCCCTGACGCTATAAAACGCTGACGGCGAACCTAAATATTTACCTCACTAACTAGCGTCACCAGCGACACTAATACAGCGATCAGAAAAATGATCGCTTAGCGACACTGGTGACAGGGGGTGATCAAGGGGTTAAAACTTTATTAGGGGGGGTTAGGGGGGTACCCTAGACCTAAAGGGGGGTAATATACACTGTCCCAACACTGTCACTGTCACAAACTGACACTATGCAGTAATCAGAAAAAAAAAAAAAAAAAAAAAAAAAAAACTGCTGGTGTCAGTTTGTGACAGGGGGGGGGGGTGATTGGGGGGGGATCGGGGGGCGATCGGGGGGGGGATCGGGGTGATTTGTGTGCCTGGCATGTTCTACTGTGTGTGTAGTGTTTGTGCACTCACATACTTGTCGTCTCTCCTCGGGCCGGAACGGAAAATACCGACCCGAGGGGAGATGACATCACTTCCTTTGCTGCTGTTTAGCATACAGCAGCAAAGGAGTGTTTTCATTGGCCGGCGGCGATCGCGAGGGGGGGGCCACGAACGGATGGTCTCCCCCTCATCACCGATCGCCGCTGGACAAACGACGACCGCCTCGGGCACCGGGGGGGGGTCCGATCGGACCCCCCACCCGCGGAAGGCAAATCACGTACCCTGTACGTGATTTTGCCTGTCCGTGCCACTTTGCCGACGTACATCGGCGTGAGGCGGTCGTCAAGTGGTTAAAAATCTCCATAGGCGCTAGTTACCTGTTTAGAGTTACAGAGGAAGTCTGGTGCTAGAATTATTACTCTTGCTCTAACACAGTTTAACCTGATCAGTGCGGCCTCATTAGCACTCATCTGTGCAGCCTCTAAAGCACCCATCAGCACAGGCTCATCAGCACCCATCTGTGCAGGCTCATCAGCACCCATCTGTGCAGGCTCATCAGAACCCATCAGTACAGGCCCATCAGCACCCATCTGTGCAGGCTCATCAGAACCCATCAGCACCCATCTGTGCAGCCTCATCAGCGCCTATCAGTGCAGGCTCACCAGTGTCACCACCATGTCAAAATGTTTTTTTTTACAAGTGAGGAGGCATTCCAAATGGTAAGTGTGAGCCGGCGAGAGCAGTGGGGAGCTCTCTGTATGTGATCCTGTTTCTGATTCCAAGCCAGTGCTAAGCAATGAGACACAATACAGATTCAGAGGAGGAGAATAGTGTGCCTACCAAACAAAGGCGTTCTGGTGAGGATCAGGCTACCACAAGTAGAGCAGTGGCATCCACCAGCAGCATAGTGCCATCCACCAGTAGTACCTCTGCAAGAAAGTCCAGGTACCAGTGGGGTGTCACCTCAGCCCCAAAGGATTAGGACCCATGCCAGCCTTCCATATGCCCTTCAAAACCGTCTGTGGCTTCCTGCTAACTCAAGAGCAGCTAACATCCCCCCTTTTTCTGCCCAGCCAGGTGTCCAGGTGAATACGAAATTTTGCCCCCATAGATTTTTTTCATTTGGTTTTCACTGATGACTTATTGTCTTCAATTGTGGGCAAGTGCAACCTGTATGCCCAACAATTCATAGCCAACAATCCAATGTCATGTTATTCCCCTCCCCATGAATGGAGAGACTTAACAGTGGAGGAGTTCAAGATTTTTTTTAGCGTCACTTTCAATATGGGACTCGCCAAAAAAAATGAGTTACGAACATACTAGTCCATCCACCACATGCTGATCTACTTAGCAGCAATGCCTAGAACAAGGTATTTGATGATATTGCGATTACTGCATTATAACGATAATACCCAGTGCCCTCCCCGAAATGATCCAGCATATGAAAAGTTGTATAAAATTTGTCCACTTCTAAAACAATTTTCAGAAAAAGTCGCCCAATTATTTCCCCTGACCAAAATATCTGTGTGGATGACTCACTTGTCCACTTTATCAGCAGTTTGGGCATCAAGCAATTCATCCCCAGCAAAAGGACCCAAAATGGGGTGAAAATTTGCAAATTATGCAACAGAGCCACGGGTTACACCTATACTTTCCGAGTGTATTAAGGAAAGGACACCCAGCTGCATCCCCCAGAATGCCCAGACTGCATAGGAACAAGCGAGAAAGTTGTTTGGGACCTCATATTGCCACTCCCTGAAAAAGGTTATCACCTCTATGCAGTGGTGGCCCGTGCATTGTGGGCGCACGGGTGCTGCCCCCCATCCATGTCCCCGGCCCCTTTCAGGACGCCGAATGCATGGACTCCCATGGCGGGGGTGAGTTTTAAGCACCTGATTAGAGCCAGAGGCTCTAATAGGCTTCAATAGGCAATTGTCCCCAGTGTTCTTCTAAAACAGGCCTCTACATATGGTGACTGTTTCCGCCGTTACCAAACTTCTCTACATTATTAGTGAACTATGGTAAACGTAATTCTCAATTCTTGCCATTTACCTTCACACCCCTTATGCTGCTGCCTACTCCTGAACTGACCCTGGCCTGTTATTCGACCACGCTTCTGCCTACCACTTACACTGTACATACCTCTGCCTGCTCTGGAACTGACCCTGGACTGTTTATTGACCATGTTTTTTTGCCTGCTTCTTGGACTGATCTTTTACCTTGCTACTATAGTAGTGGAATTCATGATAACACAGGGGTCTTGCATATGTGAGGGGCTTCAGAATTGTTTTTCCGGATGGAGAAAACTCATTTTTTGTTTTTCTCATTCCCTGATTAGGGTCTGGAGACTGGAGGCTTCAAAGAGATTTGGGTGAGAGAAGCCTCTACCCCTATCCCCATTTTTTCCTGACCTAAGCCCGATATTACTGCCTACTGCCATATCTCTGCCTACTACCTGTACTATGGACCATGTTCCTACTACAAGGACCAATATTTTGGCTGTGCTGACAACATCTCTGCCTGCTGTCTGTACTGACCCTGGACTGTATATGGACAGTATCCCTGCCTGCTGCCTGTACTGACTATGGACAATATTCCTGCCTGCTGCCTGGACAATTCCATTTGCTGTCACTGACCACGTCCTTGCCTGCTGCCTGGACCAAAGCTCTCCTCTGTGGACAGCTGCACTACTAAAATCACAGTTAATCTGTTGTTTACCCTTTGCTCAGCAGAATGTATTTTGGGGTGTAATTTTTGGTATGTGCATGCTATGTGTTAGAAATATGAAGGGCCTTCAAAAATGTAGTCAGGAAATTAGATGTGCAATTTATGTCCCTAAAACACCTGATGGTGCTCCTTGCATGTTGGGCCGCTGTATGTGGCCAGCCTGTGTAAAAGTCTCACATGTGGTATGGCCATACTCAGGAGGAGTAGCAGAATGTATTTTTGGGTATAATTTTTGGTATGTACATGCTATGTGTTAGAAATATCTTATAAATGGACAACTTTGTGTAAAAAAAAAAAAAAAAATGCGTTTTCATTTTCTTTCCACATTTTCCAAAAACTTCTGGAAAATAATAACATGTTCAAAAGACTCATTATGCCTCATAGAATATACGTTGAGGTGTTTGCTTTCCAAAATGGGGTCATTTTGTGGGTGTTTCTGGTGCTCCAGGGCCTTCAAAGGTATGATAGTCAGGAAATTAGATAATGTAGACAATGATGTAATTTATGCTCCTAGAACGCCTGGAGGTGTTACTTGGTAGACATGTGCAGGATAGAAAAATTTGTTTCGTTTTGGATAGATTTGTTATGTTACTAGTTTAGTTTCATTATGGAATTCATTTAGTTTGGTTTCGGAATTTGTTTAGTTTTGTTTTCGTTAAAATTTATTTAGTTTTCATTAAAATTAGTGTCCTTTATTAATTTTCTAACGAATTCCAACTTTTCAGAACGATTAGAATTTGGATTGGTCAAAAAACTGATTTGAATTCTGTGTGAAGAAATAGCTGGTAAGCAGCAGACTGGGAAGCCGGCCGCCCACGTCTTTAACAACCACGAGTCATCATCTGTCAGCTAGCTTCCCCACCGACAGATGAATGTAAAGAAAATAATCAGCTAGGTCAGCAATGGGGGGGGGGGGGGCGAGCGAGCTGGGTGCTTTTGGGGCAAGCACCTTGTCCCCATATTGATGGGGACAATGGCCTCTTCCTGACAACTCTTGACTGTGGTTGTCGGGGTCTGCGGGCGGGGGGGCTTATCGGAATCTGGAAGCCCCCTCTAACAGGGGGGCCCCCAGATCCCAGCTCTCCCTCTATGTGAATTAGTATGGGGTAGTACCTGCCCCCCTGCCATAGTACCCCTATCTAATACTCATTCACATGGGGGGGCCTGGATCTGGGGGCCCCCTTGTTAAAAGAGGCTTCCAGATTCCGATAAGCTCCCCCACAAACCCTAACAACCACAGCCCAGGGCTGTCGGAAAGAGGGCCTTGACCCCATCAACATGCGGACAAGGTGCTTTGGGGTGGGGGGCAAAGCACCCACCCCCCCATGTTTAGGGCGTGTGGCCTGGTATGGTTCAGGAAAGGGGGGGAACTCGCTCGTCCCCCCTTCCCTGACCTGCCAGGCTGCATGCCTGGTTAAGGGTCTGGTATGGATTCTGGGGGGGACCCCATGCCGTTTTTTTCTTTATTTTATTTTTTTAAATAGCCGGGTATTGTATTGCTGGCAATTTAAATGTCACTTCATGCATTTTTTTTCTTTAGAAATGTAATCTTCAATTATAACCGCAATTAAATTTAAATTTGTTTTGACTTTTTTTTGCTGCAGCATGTTCTGTACATCCTACAGATGCGCCACTTTACAGGCAGACTAAGAGGACCACCCAGACACTATATTTAAAGGAATTTTCCATTTTTATTGTTTCACTTAAAGTGGGGTTCCAGGGGAGTCTCCTTAGTTTGCCTGTAAAGGGGCACATCTGTAGCACATATAGAACATGCTGCAGCAAAAACAACATTTCTAAAGAAAAAAAAAATGCATGAAATTACATTTAAATTGCCAGCAAAACAATACCATTGCAGGCAATAGAAAAATCTTTAAAAAAACGGCGTGGGGCCCCCCTCAAAATCTATACCAGACCCTTATCAGAGTGACCGAACCCCCCCCTCCTGAACCATACCAGGCCACATGCCCTTAACATGGGGAGTGGGTGCTTTGGGGCAGGGGGGGCTCTACCCCCCCTCCCCAAAGCACCTTGCCCCCGTGTTGATGGGGACAAGGGCCTCATCCCCACAACCATGGCTAGTAGTTGTCGGGGTCTGCAGGTGGGGGTCTTATCAGAATCTGAAAGCCCCTTTTAACAAGGGAGCCCCCAGATCCCGTCCCCCCATGTGAATGAGTATCAAGTACATAGTACCCCTACCCATTTACCAAAAAAGTGTCAAAAAGAATAAAAACAAGAGACAAGTTCCTCCTGGGAGGCCTCCCGGCAAATGCTTCCTCTGCACTCTGACATTTCTTATATAGGTAAGGGGCGGGGCCACCTAAACTACTTCACCCAGTGGCCCCGCCCCCTCTGACATCACAGACTGGTGCATGCTGGGTCTGTGATGTCAGAAGGGGCCGGGTTACCAGGTGACGTACTCAGGTGGCCCCGCCCCTTACCTATATAAGAAATGTCAAAGCGCAGAGGAGGCATTCGCTGGGAGGCCTCCCAGGAGGCGGAAGTAATTTTTGATTTTTAAAAAAAATTTTGGGGTCGGCAGGTGGCGTGATTAACGATGGATTTTTATCGAGGGACACTAATTTTTTTTATTTTTTAATAAAGGAATTGTCAAAAACTGTCTCTTGTGTTTATTACTTTTCGTATACTTTCTGGGTGAATGGGTAGGGGTACTATGTACCTGACACTCATTCATATGGGGGAACCGGGATCTGGGGGCCCCCCTTGTTAAAGAGGGCTTCCAGATACCAATAAGCCCCCTGCCCGCAGACCCCCACAACCACTGGCTACGGTGGTGGGGATGAGGGCCTTGTCCCCATCATGGGGACAAGGTGCTTTGGGTTGGGGGGGTTGCACAGTACATCAGGTGTGATCAATTTTCAATGATTGGCACCATAGTTTGTAGACTCAATAACTTTCACACAGACCAAATAATATACACTGATTTGTTTTGTTTTTTTACCAAAGCAATGTAGCAATATAAATGTTGGCCAAAATTTCTGAAGAAAAATTACTCATTTGCAAAATTTTATAACAGAAATGAAGAAAAATGCATTTTTTTTGAAAATTTTCGGTCTTCTTTAATTAATAGGGCAAAAAATAAAAAAGCCCAGTGGTGATTAAATACTACCAGAAAAAGCTCTATTTGTGTGAAAAAAAGGGATTTCATATGGGTACAGTGTTGCATTAATGAGTAATTGTCATCCAAAGTGTAAGAGCACTAAAAGCTAAAAATTAGTCTGGGTAGGAAGGGGGTATAAGTGTCCAGTAGGCAAGTGGTTAAAAGCAAAAGATGCCAAAAAAATTTTTTTTGATCTTTAAAAAAAAATGATTTTACTTTCACCCTGGACCGGAAGTCGTCATGACGTCACTCCGGTCCTCCAAGGCCATAGAGGCGATCAAAGATAATCTACTCTTTGCCTCTCTAACCAGCCAGCAGCACCGTCAGTTCATTTCTCGGGCGAGACGGCGGAAACGGTAAGTCTGAGACACACCGTTTGGGCGAGTGGCGGGAGGAGGGGACGAGGGGTAATGAAAGCTCATGAGACCCTTGGAAAGCTTTCATGAGAAAGCCAGCTGCCAGCTGAAAAAACAATACTGGGGTTTTGGCTGATATCTTCAGCCATAATCCCTAAACACCTTCAAAGCCGCAACGTATATATATATATATATATATATATATATATATATATATATATATATATATATATATATATATATATATATATATATGTATTGTGGACTTGAAGTGGTTAAAGTGACCACCTACCTCTAAATGAACATAGCAGCTGCTTGGGTGAGTACACATGGCCTTGATGCTTAGCTTCATAGTGCAGCAATTTAAAGTGACATGTCAAGTTTTACAGGCAGTGTCACTTTACAAACTTGAACATTGAGCTCAATGTCGCTGCAAAGCAGCCAGAAGCCAAATGCTTGGCTTGCGGTTGTGACACAGTATTTCAACGCAAAATTCTCATTCAGCTGGGAAAAAGAACACACTCAGGAGGCAGCAGTATCACCTCCTGCATGGTGGGAGGGTCTTAAATGGGCATGAAATACCAGGAGTGTGCATTAAGTACATTCAGAGTTCAAGTGTGCGCTACATACAGAGTACAGGTTTTAAGGGTGCACTGTATACAAAGGGCAGGGTACAGGGGTGCCCCCTTTTTCCCCAAATTGCCCCTTCCCCCAGTACAGTGCTCTACTCCACCCCCAAATCCCCCTCCTTGACAGTACCTTATAGAGAACTGCAGAGCAGGATAGGTTACTCAGGAGGAGAGTGTAGTGTAGCTGCGGGGCACGTGGAACCATGGGTATAGGCTTCAGGTGCTGTTGCTGCCAGATAAGCACCGAGTTCCAACTACCTATCTATGCAAAGAGGCGGCAGGCAAAACACAGTTAAGATCACACCACAGCCGAAACTAGAGGAATAGCATCAGCAAATGTGGCTGCCTGCTGCTTCCTCCACCGACTCCAGCCTGCTTCTATTTAAAAATAGCCCCAATTGGTTCCAAACTCTGCCTGGATAAGTGGATGTTGGTGTTGCATCAAGCTGTCAAGGGGTTATCTTACACTTGCTGGGCCAACACTAACCTGCCTGAAAAAAGTACTGGTTTTTACTGACATAACATTTCTCTAACGGACATTTACTGACAGCTGTAAAAATCACTGAGTACATTTACTAAAGGTTGGTAACCCTATCTGTGTCTCCACTACCACTCATTACCAACTTTAGGATTGTTCCTGCTTGATGCCAAAGTGCAACCACTTGTTACCGACCTTTGGCTTGTTTACTGACTACGCTTATGCTTGATCCCTAGCTGCTACTGGACCCCAGCTTGCTCACCTCCTGGTGGGGTGTCCTGAGGACTGCAACCTGGTAGTAACACTCAGCAAAACACATCTCCACCATCAGGAACTCGGGTGAACACCAGTTACTACTTAGACACCCGCACATTGGGTGAGCATGCATCATCTGCTAGGGCAATGATGGCAAATCTTGGTGCCCCAGATGTTTTGGAACTACATTTCCCATGATGCTCATGCACTCTGCAGTGTAGAGGAGCATCATGGGAAATGTAGTCTCAAAACAATCTGGGGTGCCAAGGTTCACCATCACTGTGCTAGGATCACCTGCTTGTATACCTCTCCTGCTGGTCAGTAAAAGTCTCTCTACTATTGTGAAGGAATGTGATGTAGATAATAATAGTAATCTGAAAATGTCTATTTTCTTATGTGCATACATACTTTTCTTCTTACTCATTATATAAGTATACAGATTTGCTCTGTTCCTATATTTTCTCAAGATGGCGATTACCCCCTGCATCCCACACACAGAAGAACGCGGAACTGGAGATAAGAACAAAGAGAGCCAAACCTCGTTATGAAAATTATCCATCTTCTTTTCTATCTTAACCAATGAGATGTACCTATTAGACTAACATAGCAATGACGTATTTGTGTGTATAAAACATTAACATCGCCTTGAATAAAGCAGAAGTGGAATGAGTTAGCAATTCTGAGCGTGTCTCAGAGTGTTTACTTTTATATGCATGCATATCCACACTTTCCAAATTAGAGACAGCAGCAGATAACCTTGAGCTCGATTGTAGCTCTTAAATCATTCCCATAACAGATGGTGCCGAAACCCGGGACCTCAGGCTACGGTCGAAGTTATACCGCGACAAGCATTCGGGCGTTAATTGAAAGATAACAGAGGGGGTTTGCGCAGCCCTAACAGTACCGGTGAGTTGATTGATATTCTTACCACTGTACGACTCTCTTATCTTTCGGTTGACGGCTGGATTCTGTCGGTATGCTGAGACTGTCTTAGAGGCAGGTATTTCCTCGCCTGAGGTTGTTTAACGAACCTGCTGATGGGTTTCTGCTGACTGTATTTTTTGTTCACTGTCTGCCATTCTTTGGGTTACGAAACTCAGCAGTCTAAAAGTGCTACATGCGTGAATGTATGGTCTCATCTCCAGACGAGCTGTCGGCCTCTGGGATGAGATAGTTTCCTTGTAGCAGTCGTTTATAGACGGGTGTACTCTAGGTTCAAGGAACCTTTGAGGGTTATCTCAGCTGCGGGCTTTGCAGTCTGAAAGGGTTACAGAGGACTCACCCCAAGAAGAGTTGTCGGCCTCTTGGTGTAGAGCTGTAGAAAAACGTCTATAAACGGGTTTATTTTGCAGGGCGGTCTGCCCTTGCGGTTATCTTAGCCTGCTGAAATTTTGCAGTTCGAAGAGTGGCAGGTGTAATGTCCTGTCGTGATTGTATTTGTGGTTTATTGTTTGCTATACATGAGAGGGGGTGGGGACTGGTGAAAGTCAGAGAAGGAGGCTACCCGAAAGATCTGTTGGGTCGCAGGCCGTTGCTCCTCACTACCCCTGACGTATTTGTTCTTGTTCTGAGATTAACTGTACATTAGTCTTATGAGCTCCCACCGAAGGAATTTGCTGATAAGAACGCTGAGAAAAATATTAACTCCTTGGTTGTATGTATTCCCCTCTCAAGCCGTTAGCCGAGAAACAGAAAGTGATATTGTAATGAAAGTGATATTGTAAAGAAGGAGAGAAGAAGATGTTGAAATAGTTAACAAAGTTGAAAGAAGTGACGAAAGTTATGTTGCAGAAGAAACAGGGAGAAAAATCCTGTGTGATAAAGAAAATTGGATAAAGGAAGTTAAGAAAGATGGCGATTGTATTATGTATGTATAGCTGATGATATGTTGGAACTTGAAACAAAGGAGGGGAGGGACAGCACTGCCCTCCGTCTAACAACCACTCCTTTCTCACCACCCAAGCACAACCCACTGTGACAACTCAGCCCGGCGGCCATCTTAGTGCACCCATGCCTTCACTTTCTACCCAGTCCAGTGCACTTCCTGCCGGCGGCCATCTTGGTACACCCAGTAAGCTTAAACAGCCTGTACCCAGCCCTCCCTGTTTTAGACCAAGATGGTTCATACCACACACCTGTCTTCCCCAATACGGGAGCATCACATTCCCAGGCCGGATATGTTAATGATGAAGAAGCATCTGAGTGGGAAGCCCGACAGCAGGCAGCAAGACCACCCACTGATTTAACCCCCAATCCGGCTCCAGACTCTCACTTCCGAGAGGATCTCAAACACATGCTGGCAACCGTAAAGAACAGTGCCTCTTGTCAGCCCCTGCCCCAACAACAGTCTCGGTTACCAGAAGGGGCACCAGTGATGTATGTCGCTTTTACTCTATCACAAGCAGCGGCCTTAGTGACAAGTCTGCCTGACCCAGAGAAGCAGCCAATTCCCTTCTGCCACAGGATAGTGCAGATACAAGAAACTTACTCAGCTGCCTGGAGAGACTTGATCAGCCTATGCCAAATCAAAGCAGGATATGTCTTTTGGCCAGTCATGCAGATGGCCTTCAATGATGCCTGCCTGACAAGTGCCACCTCCTACACCTCAGGAGTGGAGTTCTGTGCACAACTCCACGACTGGGCAAAGGAGAAGTTGACGGATCAGAAGACCACAATCCAAGATATTACCCAAGATAAAGGGGAGTCTGAAGAAGTATCATACTAAACTCGTACAGGCCTTTGATGATCTGAGTTTCTCCCACTATGAAAAGAGACACACACGTTTCCTGCGTGGGAGTGGATGGGGTGCTCCGCTCCAGTCCATTTGCAGAGCCACTCCAAGTGGGGACATTTCCTGATTTGCTTGCCAGATTTGTGGTGTCCTCTACATGTCCATTGAATCTACTAGGAGCTGATGTGTAGTCCGGACTACAGGCCTCAATCAGGACACGCCTGAAGGGGGGGTGAAGTTACATACTCCCCTATCTTTAGAAGACTAATCTGCTTTGTGTTCTCTGTCTCTCCTGATGACACTTACTGAAGCAAAAACTTCAAGTTCAATACTGCAGGAAGTACTTGACAGAATCCCTGCGTGCCTATGGTCCACAGGACCGGAAGACAACGGTAACTTAAAGGTGCCACCAGTTTCAGTCAAGAGGGCGCTTCATTGCCCCGCAAACCAAAATAACCCCAAGAAGAGAATCCTAAAAAGAGAACCAGGTACCTACTGTGGATGCCTTTGACTGCAAAGTACCTCACAGAGGTGGACCTTACAAACGTTTTCTTCAGTGTCCACCCTCACCCCTCCTGCTGGTACCTTTTTGCATTCATCCACGGAAAGAAACGGCAACATACCTAAACAGTTGTGCCGCAAGGGGCACAGAACTTTCCAAGCCAGTTTGCAAAAGCTATGGCTATCATCCTTGACACATGACAAGAGGAACACCCGGAAGTGATTCTCTTCCAACATGTTGATGACCTTCTCCTTTGTGCAGCTGACTTACCCCCTGTTGAAGTCACCTCAGAAAGCCTGTTGTGCTATCTTGCCAACCAGGGCTGCAAAGTCTTAAAGCCCAAATTGCAGTGGTGCTCAACATCTGTCATTTTCCTTGGACACTGTTTGTCCCATGGGACACGACACCCCACTGAAGACAGGGTGCAAGTAATCTCTGACACCCCACTGCCACAAGGTCAGAGATCCCTTCATGCCTTCCTTGGACTAATTTCCTAGTGCAGAGCATGGATTCCAGAAGCCTTCCTACTGATACTCTGCAATCAGACCCTTCCAGATGTCTCTTGGAGAAATATCTAAGTTTGAGGCCCTCAAGTGTGCCATCTCAGGCGCTAGGGCTCCCAGCCTACGGCAAAACGCACAAGCTCTTTGTATCCGAATGTTCTGAGACATGCTGCAGGTGTACTCACCCAATCACACGGCATCAGCCTACGCCCCATAGGATATTATTCCTGTCGGCTGGATGTGGTAGCAAGAGGAGGCCTATTGTGTCTGCGAGCTGGATTTGCTACACAAGCCTTGCTTGACAAAACTTTGAACTTGGTCCTCGGACACTGCCTCGTTCCGCTTGTTCCCCATGACGTTGTTGCCATATTCAACCAGGATCCAGCCGAAACACTTGTCCACTACCAGACACTTGAGACTCCTGTGTTCCCTCCTACTGGACAGCATTACTCTATTAAGTTGTCATACACTGAACCCTACCACCCTTCTTCCACTTCTCGAGGGGGGGAAAGGAAGAGGAGTAGAGTCTTGACTTGTCACCCCATGACCACACAGGACACGCGGTCACCACTGAAAACACTGTTCTACAAGCTGAAGCCTTACCACCGGTGATGTCTACACAGGATGCAGAGCTGTAAGCACTTACTACAGCACGTAAATGGGCAGAGGGAAAAAGAGCCAACATTCTCAAGATATGCTTTCAGCATTGCCCATGATTATGGTGTTATCTAGGACAGAGGATTCCTGATGGCTGCAGGAACACCTGTAAAAACTTGATTGATGCCTTCAAAAAATAAGGAAACCGCGCTAGAAAGTGATACAGGAGTCCAGTATTAAAGTCCTATAATCGTGAATGTATAGTCCCAATGTCACTCCGGATCAAATCATTCTCCAAGCAAATTAATGATGGATAAACAAAGTTCAGAAAACACTCCAACTTCAGTTGTGCTTACCAGAAGTAAGTATATAAGGGCGAGTGGCTTAAACCCAGCCTGGGCCTTTAGATGTATTCTCCAGATGGAACCGGAGGGGCGCCCTCATCCCGTGTATTTCATAGATATAGTGCAAAAAAATATAAAAAATATAGTGTAATATTGTTTTAACAAGTGCACCACCAAACAAAACAAAAAGTGCCGCCCACACAAAACCTTCAATCACGTGTGATCTTAGATCATAAATTACATGGCTAGGCCAGTGGGGTGAGTGTCATGCAATCATGCACACACAGGTGAAGAGTAGGAGATCAAAAGATGAATAAAAAAGGGGTGAATAAAAATTGTGAAAGCTACCGACTTCACAATCTGCTTACCAGATGTAGGGTAAGTAATCGACATAAAGAATACTTTCAGTGAAAAAAGCTTGTAGAAATGTACAAAAAGGTAGAAAAAACTTGTAGTGATGCCTTGCTTCTCACAACCCAAGTGACTATTCTGAGTAAAAGCACACGACAAAATGAACTCAAAGGAAGCTTAAGGCAATCATCTAGCCAATTCAGCTGCCAAACAGACAGCTGGTGGTCCACGGGAAGTGGACAGCAGGGTGGTAGAAGAAGACCACCCCGTGCTTACCTTACAGACTTTCCCAGTGGACAGAGTTTATCTAAAAGAACTACAGGAAACAACAAGTGCGGATAAGAAGGAAAGCTGGAAATGGAGAGGAGCAACTCTCAGAAATGGACTATTCGAGTGCAACAAGAAGCCTTGTCTACCCAGGAGTATGTACCCAGCCGTGGTGCAATGGGCACATGGAGCTGCCCACTTGACAAAGACTTTTATGAACTCTCTTATCAACAAGTGTTGCACCAAGAGTTACTCCACTGACCGACAGCTTCTGCAGATCATGCATTATCTGCACCAAATGTAACCCAGGCTGCACAGAAGAAGCACAGAAGAAGCACAGAAGAAGCACCTGGCAAAAGCCCTATACCCCATTCCAGAGGATGCAAATTGATCATTCTCAAGTGCCAAGAAGTGGCAGATTCGAATACGCCCTAGTGGAAGTGGTCATGACTGCCAGGACCACAGCTAAGAAATTACTGAGTGAGATAGTATGTAGATTTGGGGTCCCAGAGGTAATATTGAGAGATCAGGGACCAGCCCTAACAACAGCCCTTACAAAAGAGATTTGGGCAACACTGGGGGTTTAGTTGGCACTACACATCCCATACCACCCTCAAAGTAGCGGGAAGGTAGAAAGGATGAATGGGACACTAAAAACAGGATGTTAAAGATGACCCAATAGACTAACATGAGTTGGCCCATTGCCCTGTTCAGTGTCAGACACACCCCCAGAGGAAACATGCCCTATCCCCTTATGAAATTTTGTTTGGTTCAGCTCCCAGACTTGGTTGTTACTTTCTACAACAGTTACAGTTACAGTCTGATGTGTTGACTAATTATTTAACCACATTATCACGAGAATTAACCTGAATGCATGTCCAGGTGTTTTCTTCCATTCCAGATCCTGAATTAGATACAGGAACACACCAACTACTGTCTGGAGATCCTTGAGCCAAGTTATGATGGTCCATTCCAAGTTTTGCTGACCACAGCCACCTCAGTCAAGTTGACAAGGAAGAACACCTGAATGCACGCTTATCACTGCAGGAGAGCGTGTTTTCGGGTGCTGCATATCCTTTTTCTGTTTGATCTAGGGGGGAGGGGCCCAGGAGGTGGCCATCACAAAAATGATAACATAATTACGTTTTGGTGTAACTCTTCAGGTACACATGTGACCACCTTTACCTTAGATTACTGTGACATAGTACCTTGTCCGTTTGACCCTTCATGGTGATGCCATTGGTACAGTGATATCCCTGACGGTAAGGACATATATGTATGCCACACAGACAGTTACTGGGGACAGAGTTGTGGTTTCTGTGGGGGCCAGTGGGTTGGAACACAGGGCCAGACTGGGCGACCACAGAGTGCATTAGACAAAAAAGATGAAAATAGAAAGCCCCCATATCCTAACCAAAGATACCCCTGATACATACACTGACCCAGCACACAGTCAGAGGAGGAAGCGAGCAGCTCTCTCCGGAAGCTTTGATCCTCATGTATACATACATGTCATAGGGGTTACAAGGGGGGTCCCTGATGAGTTTAAAGGCAGGGATCAGGTAAAAGCTGGTTTTGAGTCTTTGATCCCCATAACAACTGTCAGCAAGAATGTAGATTGGATTAACTACATGTCATGGTTATACAATAGAGTTTGTCGATCAGCATACCTGTCTCCATGTGTTCATCTCTAGAGACCAGCTGACCCTCACCTGACTGCTTTTGTAACCTCTCCTCTAAGCATGGCCCCACCCCAGGCCCTATCAGGGAACCCTATATTAACCTGTGCACTGCAAGCCAGCAGTGCTGATCAACCACTGTGTGTTAGCCTCTGTGTGTACTTGCTGTGTTTCCTACATATGATTTCTGTTACCGACTTTGGCCTGTTCCCGGCCATCCCTGTTTGCCTGTGACCCTGATGTTCCAGCCAGCCGCCTCCTTCCTCATCTTCTGTAGTCTACCGTGAGCGTGAGCTGTGAGACCCTGGGGACCGCGACCTGGAGCCAGACTGCAGCGCAGTCCATCCTCACCACTAGAGGCTCTGGTGAACACCTGCTGGCTCTTAGACTCCGCGCCCTGGGGAATCTATGCTCTAGCTCCCAGTGGGATCTGTGTCAGTGATCCAGTAGACCTGCTTCCTGAACCTCCCAAGGTACAATCCGCAGCAGTCAGTGCTAGGGTCCACTACCTTGCGGTGCACTCCTGATCCCAACGGTGTGCATCTGTCACCCAGCCTCTAGGTGACCTGACACTACACATATTATAACCAACAGAGATTTGTAAATTACACTAAAAATGCCCTCCAGGGAATTGCTGACCAGTTAGCCCCCACTTCCTACATGACATTCCAGGACCGGATGGCCTTAGACATGGTGCTAGCTGGGAAAGGAGGTGTTTTGTAAAATCATAGGAAAAAACGGGAACCTGTTGTACATACATTCCTGATAATACTGGCCCAAATGGTAAGGTTACTTTAGCTATAAAGAAATTAGAAGATCTGTCATTGGAGTTTAAGAAGAACTCAGGTATCACAGACCCATGGGATCAATACTTCAGCTGGATGAGTGGGTGGCAGAAGGTGCTCGCCCAGATAGGGGTAACAGTATTAATGATCCTGGTCCTTTTAGCCCTGATTGTATGCTGTATTCTACCTTTTGTAAAAAGTTAATGAGCAAGGCTGTAGACAATAGCACACCTACATTTCTCCACCAAGAAGAAGAGGACCTCCTTATGATGGAAGATGACAAACCCTTCACTCCTCTACAGTCACTCCCTGTCCATAATCTCACAATCCTATAGGGTTATAGGGATAGATAGCGCCTGACTGCACCTCTCCAGCTGTATCGAGGAGGGAAGTGAACAGTTGCTGCCCAATTCTATATACAGCCTAAAAGAGTTGCTGAGGAGAAGGGCCAGGCTAAAAAGTAGGACCTTTAGTATTAGGGACAGAAAAGAGAAAATAGTCATTTTAGGGGGGATTGTGAAGGAATGTGATGTAGATAATAATAGTAATCTGAAAATGTCTATTTTCTTATGTGCATACATACTTTTCTTCTTACTCATTATATAAGTATACAGATTTGCTCTGTTCCTATATTTTCTCAAGATGGCGATTACCCCCTGCATCCCACACACAGAAGAACGCGGAACTGGAGATAAGAACAAAGAGAGCCAAACCTCGTTATGAAAATTATCCATCTTCTTTTCTATCTTAACCAATGAGATGTACCTATTAGACTAACATAGCAATGACGTATTTGTGTGTATAAAACATTAACACCGCCTTGAATAAAGCAGAAGTGGAATGAGTTAGGAATTCTGAGCGTGTCTCAGAGTGTTTACTTTTATATGCATGCATATCCACACTTTCCAAATTAGAGACAGCAGCAGATAACCTTGAGCTCGATTGTAGCTCTTAAATCATTCCCATAACACTATTATAATTAATGGTCTCTGAGCCTGACCCCTGACCAGGACACAAACAGAGGCTAGAGGCTAAGATGGCAGCTTCCTTGTTGTAAATCATATGGGGGTTTAGTACCAATTTAAAGCCAAACTAAAGTTAAAGCGGAACTTTACTCATAACAGCCTGATAAAAAATAATGTTCTTTAGCAAGGAACTTTAATTTCCCTTTAATAATTATGCCACCAAAATTATTGTGTGCTGTAAATTGTCTCCAGCATTGCTCCTGTTTCCTTTTGCTGGAGGCTGCCATTTTGCTGAAGCCTGGAGCCCCTGAACAGCAGTAAATCATAAAGCCCATCGATTTAACAGTTTCAAAACAGTACATTCCTGGGATGCTGGGATTGATAATTGCCACATCTGCTTGTGTCCTCAACCAAACTGTCAAACCATCAAATGGCTGGTGTCATAACTGATCACATGTGCAGCACCATGACGGTTGTAGATCAAACAGAGGCAGCTTCTTCGGCTGTAAAGGATAGGAGGGCTTAATTCCACTTTAAGGCTGCCAGCAGATTGGCTTCTTCAAACTCGGTAGTGCCTTAAAATGGAGGGCAATTGAGCTTTAAACAGTATAGGCACTTATTTTTTTACATAGCCATACCAGCAAAAGGGGCTAGCATAAAGTGATCTAGCAGGACTTAATTTTCTGACTAAAATTCCATTTTAAAAAGTTTCAAGCAGACAGATTCTTTACTGCAGAAGAGACATGCTGGGGAAATTCAGAAAAGTGTCATAAACACCCTCCCACCCCTCACACCTTTACATCGAAATTGTCTGTTTTTGCTTTTGCATTCGCTTTTCATCTATGGAATCTCCTGGCCAGCAGCTAAACAGGGCCAGGGATCAGTCATCAGTTGCTAGGAAGCTGGCAGGCACTGGGGTCCTAGCAACCCCAAGCCCTGTGTGGGAAGCTGTCCCACTCATGACAGCTTCACAGCACAAAATGCCCCATTCTGAGAACTGGCATTTCTCTGAGGAAGGCTTCTCACAGAGTCCACACCCTATGAGGCAGAGGTAGCTGGGTAAGTGATCTGCAGCCAATTGGGTGGCCTTCTACTGTCAGAACCAGTGTGCAGACAGCTGGGTGTAGGGTGTAATAGCATACAACTCCAGAAGACCCAGAAATTGTGGGGAGAAACTCCCCCACTGTTACCAGAGTACTTCAGTTCCACTGGGTTTGGCATTGTCCTTGGATCCCTCCAGCTTTTTTTTTCAGACTTACATATAAAATTCTGTTGTTTTTCAGGATTAAATAACATCAGTTTCTGGGAGGATAATTTACAAAACTTGGAATTGTACTATCAGCATAAGTATACAAGATTAGTTTAGCTGTCTTCTTGTATTACAGGGAAATTGATGCTATTGTTGTATACTGGGCCAATGTAAACAATTGAATGAGCAATGTATGCATTTTTAGCTGCTCCCACTGTTTTAAAGGAATTCTGGTCAAACACTGCAGCCAGATCATGATCCAGTACTGTTCCCGTCTCCCACTGCTGTCAATCAAATTCAGTGAGAACAGAGCAGGAGGGAGGGGAGGCGGGGCGAGCCGCACTATGTGTGTCTATGCAGACAAAAAGCCTGTCTTGCAGCTTTTGCCCCCTTAGTACGCTGTTTGTTATGGTCAGCTACTGCTGGCTCTATGTATAGTGAGGAGAGAGAGGAGAGCACTGCTGTTCTCAGGCACAGTGCTGGATTGAGATTGGGCTCAGGAAAGTATTAGGGGAGGCTGGGTGGGAGCAACATTTGAAAGGTTCTTTTACCTTAATGCAGAGGATGCATTAATGTAAAAAGACTTTTAGCCTTTAGAGACACTTTAAGCCATCCTCAGATGCATGAACAGGCCCTTTAAATTATTTTCCCACAACTCCCTGGGTTCATTGACACACCCAGAGAATAAAAGATGATTTGCCTCTGTCCCTCAGCTGTTTATGGAGGCCACACACCTGATGATGCAGAGGAAGCTGGACAAGTGATCTGCAGCCAGCCAAGAGACCCTTCACTGCCAGAACTGGCTTGCAGGCAGCCAGGCCAGTACCTAAAAGCACACAGCTTCTATAAAAGATCAAGCCCCTCCCCGATTGCTACCTGAATACCCCAGTACCAGTGGGGTGACGCTTCATCCTTGGGCTTTGGATTCCTCCAACTCCTCACTTTTGTTACCAGAGCTACCCAGGATTTTACTGTGAGGGACACTGTCTATGAGGATAATTGCAAGTAGCTGTGTCCTGTACTGTTTTACTTAAGTAGTGATTTCCAGCTTGATTATGTTGTTAAAGTCTTATAGAAACTATACTTTGCTTACCCCGATTACATCACAGAAACATTGTTGTGAGGTATCCGTGTTTGTATTGCTTTCATTATTCTGCAGTGTATGCATGTTTTTCGCCATCCTGAACCTGTTTTGCATTATTGCTTCTAACTTTGCACCTGTTTTGTAACCTGCAAGTATTTGCTGTGATAATATGATTTTCATTGCCATGACAGTATAAATATTGCCTAAGGTTTAGAGCTAGTGTTAGGCATTAGGAATTTTGCATTAAGTTAGGGTTAAAACAACTCTCTTGATATTTTTTACCTGCCCGGCTCCCTGGGAGGTGGACTCAGCTGTGTTGAAGACATAATGTTGCTGGAAATTTTTCTGCATCCAATACTTCTGGGAGCATCTGATCTAGAATCATCTGCTGTGCTCTGTGGTTCCTTCTGACAGCACCTATAGCACTACAGCACAAAGTTCTGTCATAGGAGATGGCGGAAGAAAACACAAATAGGACAATGTGAGTCAAAGAATCTGAATTTTTGAAATGCAAAGGCCTGAGAATTTTTCCTGGGTGCCATTCAGGCGATTCAGGTTAGGAGTGGGAGAGTAAGGCTGCTTTCACACTGGGGCGGTGGGGGCGTCGGCGGTAAAACAGCACTATTTTTAGCCCTGCTTTACCGTTGTTTTTGCGGCGGTATTCAGCCGCTAGCAGTGCGGTTTTAACCCCCGCTGGCGGCCGAAAAAGGGTTAAAACCGCTCGCATAGCGCGGCTATAGCCGCGCTGCCCCATTGATCTCCATTGGCAGGAGCGGTTTAGGAGCGGTGAATACACCGCTCCAAAGATGCGGCTTGCAGGAGTTTTTTTCTTCTCCTGCCAGCGCTTTTCACACTGAACAAACAGTAGCGGCTGTTTTGGGTCGGTCTGCAGGCGGTATTTTTAGCGCAATAACGCCTGCAAACCGCCCCAGTGTGAAAGGGCTCTAAATAGGAGAAGAAAAGGAGGGATAGAGGAATAGTTATGAGGGGTAAAGTGACTGTGAGAGAGAGACCCAAATCACTGCAATGAGTGCTCACTAAAGCCTCATACACATGATAGGACTTTGTACAAACTTTCCCGTGCATTTTTGTACAAAGCGCGTTGGCCATAAGTTTGTATTGCATACACACGGCAGAACTTTTTCAGCCAACTTGCACCAAATCACGTGGTTTTTCAGCTCTTTACCACCACCTTTTGGTCAATTTCTGTATTGTCTGATATTGTGTCAATCTCACCGCTTTTATCGGTGAGATTGACCCCTTGCGAGCCGGGTTCAAAATGGTGCGGGGATCCGACTTGGATCCCCGCCAATGCCAGGCACTGTGTTTGGTATGAATCATGAGAGGGAACTCCACGCCAAATTTTAAATAAAAAACTGGCATGGGTTCCTCTCCAGGGGCATACCAGGCCCTTAGATCTGGTATGGATTTTAAGGGGAAACCCCTACACCAAGAAAAACGGTGTGGGCGTCCCCCCAAAATCCATACCAGACCCTTATCCGAGCACGCAGCCCGGCTGGTCAGGAAAGGGGGTGGGGACAAGCGAGCGCCCCCCTCCTGAACCGTACCAGGCCGCATGCCCTCAACATGGGAGGTGGGTGCTTTGGGGAAGGGGGGTGCCCTGCGGCCCCCCCACCCCAAAGCACCTTGTCCCCATGTTGATGAGGACAAGGGCCTCTTCCCGACAACCCTGGCCGTTGGTTGTCAGGGTCTGTGGGCGGGCGGCTTATCAGAATCCGGGAGCCCCCTTTAATAAGGGGGCCCCCAGATCCCGGCCCCCCACCCTATGTGAATGAGTATGGGGTACATCGTACCCCTACCCATTCACCTAGGGATAAAAGTGTCAATAAAAAAAACACAGGTTTTTAAAGTAATTTATGAGGCAGCTCCGGGGGTCTTCTTCCGACTTCGGGGGTCTCTCCGGCCTCTTCTCCCGGTGTCTGGTTTTCTCCGGTCTCTCTGGCCTCTTCTACCAGTGTCCGGTATCTTCTGCCGGGCTCCTCCGCTATCTTCTGCTCTTTTGCCGCTCTCTTGCTAGCGGTGGTCCGGTCTTCTTCGTTGTCTTCTTCCCTCTTCTCTTCTTCCGATGTTGACACGACACTCTCTCCCGCTGTAATGCTGTGTGAGTGCCTCGCAATGACTTATATAGGCATGGGGCGTGGTCACCAGAGCATGCTGGTACTGTGACGTACCCACCCCCCATGTTGAGGGCATGTGGCCTGGTACGGTTCAGGAGGGGGGAGGGGCGCTCACTCGTCCCCACCCCCTTTCCTGACCGCCCGGGCTGTGTGCATGTTTGTTGTCAAAAAGTTTGATCGTGTGTACGTGCCTTAAGAGTGACTTGTTCCACCAAGTAAATCTAGGTATTTGTCTTCTTGCTAGGGCCCTGAAGTCATTAGTGTCCATGTACAGGTTACATTTTTATATATTTTTATTATACTTTTATGAATTTGTGTAAATTTCTGTTAGGCGATGCCATATATTACTTACATATTTTATATTATATATTTTTCGTTTATATAGTCAATATAGGTCACTGTTATGGGCAAAGCAGAGGTGTTCTTTAAAGGTCTACATGCACTTCACCAAGTTATTCATTTGTTGCACATGATCATGGTAGTTTTCTATGGACAGAAGAAATAGCACTCTAACTATTGTGCTTCATACAGCCAGGTATGTAATGTATTATGTTTTCTGGTACTGGTAATTGTACTGCAGAAAATGGTAATTACCATAAATCTTCTGCCTGTATAGCACACTGTCACAATGCCCTGGGACTAAAGTTTTAAATAATTAACCCAAGAACCAGCAGAATCTTGTGAAATACCAAACTAGAGAAAAAAAAAAAAAAAAAGATTAAAATTTTGGTTTTACATGATAAACTTTAAAAGCATACATTAATGACATCGGGTTTTTCTGAGACATAAATCCTTATGACTATTGCACCCCATGGTTGTTATGATGTTAAATATTGTTCTGTAGATTTATGCTTTGCTCTTACAGATTGAACCCCTTAGTCCCTCTTGTTCTTCCACAATGGACTGCCTATTACAGACCAAATGTTTTGATGTTGCGTTCGTGTTCATTTATTGTACCCATTGGAAATTGCTACCTTCAAATAACATGACAACTGTTGCTCAAATCCAGCCCCTGGCACTGATGATCATGCTTTCAAAGTCTATTAGTTCATGCTTTAGGCGTATTTTATGTAATTAGTCCACACATGAAGCGTAGAAACTGAATTGGTTCCACAGGGGAATTTTTTTTTTAATGATAGTTCTTCTGTAAGATGTTATGGTTCGTTGTGAGTGTGCTCTCCCCCAGCAGGTTCCATTGACTTTGCTTTAGTGGAACTAAACTGCTAGAATACTGAATTGCTAGGTTGGTTCGGATGTGAAGTCTCTTCCTCTTTTCCCTAGCAATTTTGTTTTTTTCTATATTCACTGTACAGTAGGGTGACCAGACGTCCCCGGTTTCCGGGGACAGTCCCCGGATTGAGGACACTGTCCCCGAACCACGTCTGTCCCCGGATCTGTCCCCGGATTCAGGGGGGTACCTATACTTATTACCTAGCCCTAGCAGGACATGCAGCAATGTCAATATCATCCAGTGTGGTTTGGATTGGTGGGCAAGCCTGGAGCGTAGGGCCGCAGTGACACTGAGAGTGAGTGGAGCTGTCAAACCCAAGCTCTGATGTCGGGGATGGGAGGGGCCGATATGCGGAGCTCCGCCCCCTCTGTCAGACAGCCCGTGCATAAACAAATAGCTGGCGGTTTATGCATTGGTGGGCGGGGAGGAAGGTGGCAGGGGGCAGGACCAATTGTAACTAGTGTATATGTACCCACACCGGTGTATAATTCAGGTTTATTATACACCACTGTGGGTACATATACACTAGTTACAATTGGTCCTGCCCCCTGCCACCTTCCTCCCCGCCCACCAATGCATAAACCGCCAGCTATTTGTCTATGCACGGGCTGTCTGACAAATGGGGCGTAGCTCCGCATATTGGCCCCGCCCATCCCGACATCAGAGGTTGGACTTGACAGCTCCATTCATTCTCACTACTCAGGCAGTCTTGGGGCGCAAATCGGAAATCTTGGGTTTTGTCTTGGATGTCTATGATCAACATCTCTGTCCAGCATCTTTCCCTGGAGAGCTCTGACCTCCCCCTACGGTGCAGAATATAGAGAGAGACCAGCTGTACCCACCAATCACTGCACCCGGGCATAACACATCCTGAGGAGAGAAGGAGGAGCAGTGCAGTCACCAGAGACACAACCTCTGAAGATAGCAGGTTTGCTCACTCTTCTATTAAAACTCCATCTCAACTATCTGCTGCTGCACAGGCCTTTTCTCCCCCCTGCAAAGTCCTCACAATCTCCGGAGCACACACAGATTGCATGCTGCATACCTTGGCATCCCCTCCCCCTCAGACACTGTAAGTAAGACTACTCAGCTACCTACAACTTCTTTTCTTTCTGTTAACTAATGATGTACCAGAAAAGTCTTTACACAAAATCATGGCTGCACTTATGGCACCTCTCACCTTGTGTCTTTGCAGCCTTGTGTCTTTGCAGCCTTGTGTCATTACAGCCTTGTGTCATTACAGCCTTGTGTCATTACAGCCTTGTGTCATTACAGCCTTGTGTCTTTGCAGCCTTGTGTCTTTGCAGCCTTGTGTCATTACAGCCTTGTGTCATTACAGCCTTGTGTCATTACAGCCTTGTGTCTTTGCAGCCTTGGCCAGGCAGGCTGATTATTTAAAATTGGCACCGATCTCCTCTGATTTCTAGAGGAGAGGAGCGAGCGCTCCTCTCGCAGTCCCGCCCAGTCCCGCCCCTATGATGGACATAACACAGGTCCAATGGCAGGACTGGGCGTGACTGTGAGTGGAGCCGAGCCTAGCCGAGTACACTCGGCTATGTGTATATCGGCGGCGCTCGCTCCTCTCCCTTCAGCGTAGCGGAGATCGGCGGGGATCAGCGTATAACACGCACCCACCCAAAAAGTGTGTGGTATACGCTGATAAATACGGTAATTGGTGTCTTTTCAGTTTAACTAATTCCTGGACCTTGCACTCTGTACAACGCACTCCTGAACCGTGCACTCTGTATGTAATGCATGCCTGAACCTTGCACTCTGTACATAGAATCCTCCTGACCACTGCACTCTGTATGTAGCATCCTCCTGAGCCCTGCACCCTGCACGTAGCATCCCCCTGAAGCCTGCACCCTGCATGTAGCATCCTCCTGAGCCCTGCACCCTGCATGTAGCATCCTCCTGAGCCCTGCACCCTGCACATAGCATCCCCCTGAAGCCTGCACGTAGCATCCACCAGAACTCTGCACGTAGCATCCTCCTGATCCCTGCAAGTAGCATCCTCCTGAACCCAGCACGTACCACCAGCATACAGCGGGCACACTGACCACCAGCATACAGCAGGCACACTGACCACCAGCATACAGGGGGCACACTGACCACCAGCATACAGGGGGCACACTGACCACCAGCATACAGGGGGCACACTGACCACCAGCATACAGGGGGCACACTGACCACCAGCATACAGCGGGCACACTGACCACCAGCATACAGGGGGCACACTGACCACCAGAATACAGGGGGCACACTGACCACCAGCATACAGGGGGAACACTGACCACCAATATGCAGGGCCAGTGGCTACCAGTATACAGAGGACATAACAAAGTAAAACCACTGCCATGCAACAAAAAAAAACCTCAAACAATAAGAGAATCTTGTTAGCTGGTTCCCTCATCTAATGTGAATCAATAAAAAGCAAAAAATGCAGCGCTGCCCTACACGTAATCTATAAAATTGTACAAATGGACTTATAAGGGCAATGGTAACACCTATAAATGAAGATCCAGTGCAAATCAACCCAATGTATTGCAATATGAGTAAAGTAATAATGGTCTTACCCCCTCTGCAAAAATATTTTGAGAAATTGCAGAGCTGCAATGTGCAAATAGTGGTGAAACCCCTTATATATTAACATAATAAAATGTACAATTGATGTACATATTTTACATTTTATTACTATGATTACATATAGGGTTTTTCACCATGATTTGCACATTGCAGCTCTGCAATATTTCTTACTTTTTGCAGAGATGGTGACACCATCACTACTATGTTCTAATACACTGCTTGATTTGCATCTCTGTTATTATTGTATGTAGGGGGTTTCAACATTATTTGCACATTAAAGCTCTGCAATTTCTCAAAATATTTTTGCAGAGGGGGTGACACCGTCACTACTACATTGCAATACATTGGTTGTTTTGCACTGGATATTATTTTATAGGTTTCACCATTGCACTTATAAGTCCATTTGTAGAATTGTATAAAGGAAGAGTAGAGTTGTGCTGCATGTTTTGGCTTTTTATTGGTATACAGAGGCCAGGATATACTGATCACCATTGTACGCCATGAAGAAACCTCCACTTTCTGACCGCGGCAACTTGCTGGCCACACCCACTGTTGGCCACGCTCACAGGTAGCGCACCACACTTGCACCCTCACTTTTACCTCAAGCACCGCCACAGCACCCCCAAAAAAAATTGTCTGGAGCCGCCCCTGCCCGTATTGGATTTGAATTTAGCTGCCCCATCCCTCCCCTCCCAAAAAATTCTAAGAAGTATCTTTTTTTATCTCATGGAGGAAGTGTGAGAAATAACATCTATATCATTTTTACAATCATTCCATACTCACATACCACATACACTGCATATATCATTTAGGATAATATGCGTATAAAATATTTTACCATTTGGCAGTAAAAAATTTTTTTTAAAATGTCCCCGGATTTCATTTTAAAAATCTGGTCACCTTACTGTACAGTGTATGCGCCTTATAATGTACACTCCCGGCTCATTTCCAGCATCTGTCAAGAGTTACACCACCAGTGTCCACCCAGGTGGCCAATGAGGTTTGATGGGGGACCCAGATGAAGCAGTGGAAAGGATGTTGGCAGCATGAGCTGGAGCAGTGATCTGTAGGAAGAAGCATTTTCAAATAGGACCAAGCCCAGTATATCTGCCCCAGCCAAGTTTCCCCCTGCCTACACCACAGACCAGTCACATATAAAACTGTTGCAAGGACATTAAATTATAAGTTTTACAGGAGCAGTTATCGGAAATATAGGCATAATTTAAACCCCAGTGCTGTAACCCTCTATCATATACCTGGTGAAGACTGGAATGTTATAGAGGCCTCTCTTGCAGCTCCCAGCCAACACTCCTGAAGATGGAAACAGAGAGTGTAAAGTCAAGGAGTGGCACAAGTGCTGTAGTAGCTTGCTCGTGATGTCCACTTCATAGGGGAGTAGAGCAGAGCTAGTAGTTGCAGTCCTCGGAACAGAATGCAGGAGCAGCTTGGAAGCAGGACCAGGAGATGAGCAGCAGTTAGCAACAACCAGGCAGCAAGGAACCAATACAGCACGCAAAGCAAGTCCAGAAGGCAGGCCAAGGTCAGTAACAGCTGGGCAAAGCAGTACAGAGTCAGTAGGCAGGACAAGTCCAGTAAACAGGCCGAGGTCATAGTAGTTAGGTAAACAGAGCTAAAGCAAGAGCAGAAGCGAAGTCCAAAGGCAAGCCAGGATCATACAGGGGTAAGCAGGTACAGCGGATCAGGTCTCAGGAACAAGCTGAAGACCATTCAGCAACTGTTGCTAGTGATAGACCAGTTTAACCCCTAGGCATCGATGGTACACAAATATGCGGCCTTTCAGCAGATGGGCCTTGGCGCTAAGAGACCGCATATTTGCATACCAATTTGCAGATACAGCTGTGCCTAGAGCGCGTGCCCTGCACGCTCCCAGCACAGTTATGGGCAGCTAACAGAAAGCTCCTGAGAGCTTCTTGCGACCGGGAGCTTTCCGATCATGTGACTGCCGTGAAAGCCAATTATGGCGGTCACATGAACACACCATTCCCTGCATCCTGGCATCTGAAACCCCTAAAGGGCTGGGAGGCACTGGTGCAAAGGGTTAAACAGGCCACTGGCGCTGTTGTGCATTGATTAAAGCTTCTCCTATGAGCAAATAATTCCATGCGCTAATAAGCACAATCATAGCTCTCTTATATAATGCCGGGAAAGCACGATTGTTTATCTCCAAGTATTTTTTGCAACAGTGGTTCCAAGACCAGTGCGAACAGGAGGGGTGAAAGTGGGCATCCCTGTCTCGTGCCGTTCCAGATGGGGAATACCATGGAGAGACTGCCGTTCACCTTTAACCTGAGCAGTAGTGGATGCATTTAGCGCTGAGATCCAGCGTAGCATATGAGGACCTAAACCCGTTCACATCAATATTGCGTTAAGGAAGTCCCAGTCCACGAGATCAAATGCCTTCTCTGCGTCTGTAGATAGAATCAAAAAGGAAGGCAAATAATCGCGTGTGCTGGCCAAGTGGATAAGTTGAAGAGCCCTGATAGAGTTGTCCCTAGCCTCCCATCCCACGATAAAACCTGTCTGGTCAGCATGTATAATCTCAGGAAGGAGGTGTTTGAGGCGGTTGGCAAGAATTTTAGAGAACATCTTGAGGTCCGTGTTTAGCAAGGAAATAGGGCGGTAACTCTGTGGTAGGGTGGGGTCTTTTCCATCTTTCGGGAGAACTGTGATGTGTGCCAGCGAGGTCCCCTGTGGGAGATGCCCGTTGGTAGCTAGGGAGTTAAGGAATGTGCATAAAGAGGCATGGAGCTGATCAAAAAACTTTAGATAATAAGCCCTGGTGAAGCCATCAGGCCCAGGGCTTTTTCCAGTAGGGAGAGACATAACAGTGGCCAACAACTCGGTTGTAGTGATAGGGAGTTTGAGTACTGCTTTCTGTTCCAGGGTTAGATTGGGAAGACCAACTGAAGAAAGGTATGTCCCAATACGGGATCGCTTAGGAGCAAAGTCTGTCGGAGAGGAGGCGGAGTCCAGATTGTACAGGGCTGCATAGTAGTTGCGCAACATGGAAGCAATTTTTGAAGTACGTTAGACCGGCACTCCCGTTGGAGAGTGTAACTTATGTACATGAGCTAAAACGCACCGCTTGCGAAGCGCCCTGGCCTGTAACCTACTGAATTTGTTGCCATGCTCAAAATACCAATGAGCAATATAGCGCAGCCTGCGGTTAATTCTGAGGTCCAACAATTTTGAGAAAAGTGTACGCAATTCAGTCAGGTGACGAATTGCTTTAGGATCCGATGTTCGTTTATGGTTTAACTCTGTTCGTTGCAGGGCCCGTAGTACTCTCCGGAAGTCCGCCTGTCTCTCCTTTTTTATTTTGGAGCCTAATGCGATGAGAGTACCTTGGACTACTGCCTTATGTCCCTCCCATAAAATGCCATCGCTTACCTCGCCATTAGTGTTTTCTGCAAAATAATGGGACAGAGTCTCTTTTACCCCTGAAACCACCCCCAAATTGTCTAGTAAGTTCTCGTTTAGTTTGCAGGACCGTGTTTTGGCCATTACTAGGGGTAGTGAGAGTGTAAGGGTCACTGGGGCATGGTCGGAAATAGTGATATGGTCAGTGGTGGCATCTACCAGCATGTCAAGGGTACCCTGATCTACTAGCAAGAGATCGATTCTAGTGCACACCTTGTGGACACTGGACTAATAGCTAAAATCCTTCTCTGAAGCGTGCAATGGTCTCCAGCAATCCACCAGGATATGACCTTGAAAGACCTTATGGAAGTGCCTTAAGAATGCATAGGAATGTGTTGATCTGCTCGCAGAAGTGTCTAAAGAGGGGTCAGGGCTAACGTTAAAATCCCCCCCCCCCCCCCCCCAGGATTAGCCTACCCTCCCGAAAGTTTGCCAAGTTGTTAAGGACCTTATCAATAAACGTAAGTTGTTGGGAGTTAGGGGCATACAGAGTGGCGAACAAATACATCTGACCCATAATGGTGCCTTTCAGGAACACAAAGCGTCCCTGGGGGTCCACACAATGATCAGAGGGTTGAAACAGGCAATTCTTATGGATAGCTATGGCCGTGCCATGGGATTTAGGTTTTAGCAGATTTTCCATCTCTTCCTGCGTGAAGTCTAAAGGGGAACCCCCACCGATATGTTATGCCAGCTGTGCGTAAAGCTTCCAGAAGGGGGTGTAGCGCTCTGCGTTGCATTAGGGTGCAGCGGGATAGATCTTGGTAGAAGGATAGGCGGGCATCGCCAAAGTCAAAGAAGGGACGTTTGCACATATGCTGCATGATTTGCTCCTTGACAGTATATTTGTGCAGTTTGCAGATTATGTCGCGGGAATTTTCAGCATTCTGTGAGGGGGTCGGAGGGCCCTGTGTACCCTGTCAATCTCAACTGCTTTGGTAGGGGAGAGGCCCAGGAGCTCTCTAAATATGCGTTGCAATTTGGGAACAATGTCCTTGGCAGCTGTTGCTTCGGGCAACCCTCTTGCGGATGTTGGAACGGCCACTGCGATTTTCATCATGGGATATGAGTCTCAATTTGGTGATCCTGAGCAACACACTTGTGTGTTGCTCAGCTGGGTAGTGGCAGGGATGGATTCTTCTACTGTCTGCTCCAAAATTTCCAGACTTGTGCCTAGCTGAGTGGTGTCTGCCCTCAGCTGTTAAATATCTTGCCTGAAGGCCTTCTCTACTCTGGAGGCAAAGCGATCCAGGTCCTCCCTTGTGGGGAGGGACCAGATGTGCTGCTTCAAGTCCCGGTCACCTACCAGCTCTGAAATGTCAGAGCCCTGTTCTTGGGAGGCTGAGGAGCCAGGGGATTCAGGGGGGCAATGTCCCTTACCAGCTGAGGTGTCAATATGGGAGACACAGCTTGGTGCTGAGAAGCTCTGGTCGCCGCTGCAACATCTGTCCCACGGCCTTTACCGGACGCCATCTTGGAAGTCCCACCACGCGGCTGCCCTCTGCAGCCAAAATACGAGTTAATGGAGCCTGTACCATGCTTATCTGAGCCCCGCTGTCTCGAGGAGGCTCTCCGGTGTTGGAACATCCCAGTGGTGCCTGTGTATGTGCAGTATTCCCTCCGGTATATGCTGATAAAGCTGCAGATCGTGAGAAACTCTGGAGATCTGCTTCCTCATTCGGCCATGCCCAAGCCACGCCCCATAGGCCATCTTTTAATAGAAGGGTCTTGATCTGCCGTTGTTCCTGTAGGATCTTCCTTGCAGCTTCAACAGTTATATTGAACATCCCGACCACACTGGATGAGAAACTGTTCAATCATTTCATAAGCTCAAGCCCCCACCATGTACAAGCAGGAAATCATGCCCAGACCTGGTTGGGGTTGGTGAACAATTCCCTTCTAGCTGTTCCTGCCATTCTTACCTTCTCTGGTGCCATCAGATCCTCACGATCGCCTGCGACATAAAATGCTGAGACGAGTTTCACCCAGATGCATGAACCTCTTGCATTAGGGGGAATTACCTTATAAGCTGTAGACCCGCATAAGTACAAAACTAAAGTTGAAGCACACTTGTGGGTTACCTAGTTGTCCCGATACCCAAACTGGCAAGAACCAGAGCTATTGTTAAAACTATAACTAATTTTACCCTCTAGAAATGTGATATTAAGTTCCATTGACAAGTGTCTGGAGTTTTTTACTTGTTTTTTTCAAAATTCCTCATACCAATCTGAACATCATATATAGCATGTACAGCTGTCATCGCTGGGATACTAAAGCTTGGTGGAGATTCAGAGTAGACCCAGCAATTGGTCCCGTTCGCTTTCTTAGCTAGTTGGAGAACACACTTTAAACAATAAGTTAGGTTGCTTTTCATTGTTACCTTTGCTAAAATATACTTAACGAAAAAAATATAAATAAACAAAGATACTCCTCATTCTTTGGTGTGGTTGAGCAGCTTCTTGCAGTGGCTGGCGTGGATCCAGTTGTCTCGTCCCTCAAGCTAACGACCCAGTCACCTGGTTGGAAAGAATGTAAACCGGTTATTGTGTCAGCGTCCAGGAGGGACTCATGAACGTTGTGGTGGACCTTTTCAAATTCACGTTACAGTGTCTGCACCTACCCCATCAGCTGAGAATGTAAAGGTAACAGCTGCTGAGGAAAGTACAACCCTGTTTTTGGTTGACCTCCAAGCAAACCTCTTATGGAGATAACCCAGATATGTGAGAACTCAACGAACCCTTTTTCACTTTTCACCGACTGTGGTCACTGAACCTGTGTGTGGCTTACCATCTGGGGCAGGGGTCTCAAACTGGTGGCCCTCCAGCTGTTGCAAAACTACAAGTCCCATGAGGCATTGCAAGGCTGACAGTTACAAGCATGACTCCCACAGGCAGAGGCATGATGAGACTTGTAGTTTCGCAACAGCTGGAGGGCCACCGGTTTGAGACCCCTGATCTGGGGTGTAATACCTGGAACCATTGACAAAAAGGTTCTTGGTGTCTGGGATGGAAGCCTCCTTCACCGGACTGCTGGTTGCTGGTTCAAATTCCATCAAAGAAAGACAGTCATAGAACATGTCGTCCTACTAGGTCACAAACTTAGTTAGAATTAGAAAGGTTAGTATTGTTGGTTTGGAAATGGTCATTCTTACCTTTATCCCGCCATTTTCTTCCCCATTACAAACCGGAAGAAGAGACGCAGGGTTTAGAATGGTGCAGAAAAAAACAATTAAACAATGAAAAAGCCTTTTATACTTTTACCCTCTTTTAGGCGTGTGTATTTATGCTTGTGTACAGCTATCTATATACAGCTTCAGAAACTCACTGGACCTGAAACTGATACTTATAAACAAAAGTTATTACTCTATCCTTCATCTTTAACCTGCAAAGAAAGGCAACCAATACAATATTCCTGTACATTGGTACATTGTCACTGACATTCCCCAAAACCAAAAACAACGAAACCCTCTGTAACGCTTATGCCCTGTACACACGATCGGATTTTCCTGATCGTGTGTACACAAGTCCGACGCACAAAAGTTCATGCATGCTCCGCATCAAGCAGAAGAAGCGGCACTGGCTATTGAACTTTCTTTTTCTTGTCTTGTCGTACGTCTTGTACGTCACCACGTTCGTAATTGTTGGCCAACATTTGTGTGACCGTGTGTATGCAAGACAAGTTGGAGCCAACATCCTTCGAACAAATATACATGGTTTTGTTATCGGAAAGTCCGATAGTGTGTACAGGGCATTAGTTTCACATTCCTACAAAAATACAACGCGACGTGTAGGAATGCCGCCGTGTTGGGTTCTAACATATTGCTACATACAAACAATTAGAAGACAAAAACATGAGACAAAAATGTAGATACAAATGTGAGGGAGATTAGAGGTCGATCGATATATCAGCCGATATTTGGTGTTTTTTACTTAATCGGCATTAGCCGATTGGGCTGATAAAAAAGGCCGATATCAGCGGACTTGCAAATGACTTCTGTAATAGAAGTCAATACAAGTTGCCTGAAAACTTCTGTGAAGGGACTTCCCTCCTCTCTGGGCAGCCTGCCAAATCTGATAAAAAGAACCTGAAGGATACATACAATGTTTACACTTATGAATGAACTGAGCTCTGTGTGTAGAAGCTCTCAGTTTAACCATTTAAAGACTAAATCTTTTCTGACATTTGTTGCTTACAAGTAAAAATCCAGTATTTTCTGCTAGAAAATCACTTAGAACCCCCAAACATTATATATATATATATATATATTTTTTTTTTTTAGCAGAGACCCTAGGGAATAAAATAGCGGTTGTTGCAATATTTTATGTCACACGGTATTTGCGCAGCGGTCTTTCAAACGCAATATTTTTTGAAAAAATACACTAATAAATTAAAAAAAAAAATAAGCAGTAAAGTTAGCCCATTTTTTTTCATCCAAAAGTTTTGATTACCTGTTTTTGTGTATTTAATATTTAAGATATAGTTTTTTTAAATTTTTTTTTCATCTAAATTCTACATACAAGTGAACTGATTGGAGGTTTGTTTTGTTTAATAAATGTGTAAATGTAAAAAATTTTCTGTATCACTTAAGGTTGCTTTCACACTGGAGCGGGCATGCCTTGACGGTAAAAGACTGCTAGTTTTAGCGGTGCTTTACCGTCATTTTAGCGGCGCTATTCGGCTGATAGCAGGGCGCTTATAACCCAGCTAGCACCCGAGGAAGGGGTTAAATGCGCCCCTGAAGCGCCGCTGCCGAAACGATTTGCAGGCGCTTCGGCAGCGGTACGCATTCATTTCAATGGGCAGGAGTGGTGGAGGAGCGGTATACACTGCTCCAAAGATGCCGCTTGCAGGACTTTTTTTTAACATCCTGCCAGTGCATCGCCTCAGTGTGAAAGCCCTCGGGATATCACACTGAGACTGCAGGGGAGCCATTTTACAGGCACTTTACAGGCGCTATTTTTAGCCCAAAAGCGTCTGAAAAACGCCCCAGTGTGAAAGGGGTCTAACTGTTAGATTTTATGAGGTGAAGGGAAAAAAAAATCAGCCTACTATATCGGCCCAAAAAAATCGGCATCACATATCGGCCATCGGCCACCGCGATGTCTAAATATCGGCATCGGCCAGAGAAAAACCCATATCGGTCGACCTCTAAGGGAGATATTTCATAGTTTCCAAAACAAAACAAAAAAAACAACTACGGTAGATGGCATGCTGCCTTCACTCTTTTTTAACAAAAGAAAAAAATACAATGGAAAAAAACCAGAGCGCAGCTCGAAAACCTTGCATGGGCCAGCCACACAAAGTTGAAAAACAGGCATCAGAATTTTAACCACACAAACGTGTACTACACATCTATCAAACCACTCATTATTACAGATTTCTGAAACCACAGCTGAGCTACATCTAAGGTCTTTGCTGCCCAGAGCCTGGGTTTAAACTCAGTTATTATGAATTTCTCCCACCTCCAGGCGTCAAATGTCCCCTCCAGAGGGATACCCCAAGTAGTATCCTTGGACCACTCGTAAGAGAACTATTAGTTCCCATACGGTGCACACTTGTGCGCATGTGCGTGTGCGGCGGACTGCATGCACACGCAGGAGAGCTCCCATAGCGCCAATTGGCACCAGACGGCCTATTTAAGGAAGTGCTCTAACCCCAGACCGTTGCTGACTGGTCTTCAGCTGTGTTCCTGTTACACTGAAACCTGTGTTGTTCTGCCTGATTCATGTTGCTGATCTTGGCTCTTGTTGACCTGACTCTGAACTCTGCTTTACCTGATCTCTGGTTCCTGATCCCTGCTCCTCATCTGACTCATCTCTGCCTGATGTACCGGTACCCTGCTTCCCGCCTGTTGACGAACCCGGTTTCCCATCTGACCCATCTCTGCCTGATGTTCCAGTACCCTGTTGCCCACCTGTTGATGAACCTGGTTTCCCATCTGACCCGTCTCTGCCTGATGTTCCGGTACCCTGCTGCCCACCTGTTGACGAACCCGGCTATCCCTGTGACCTTGTCCTGGTGCCCAGCTCGTCCCAGCACAACTATCCGAGTGTCTGCGACCACAGTCCTGCGACCAGCTGCGACTTCCTGCTCTGCAACCACAGCCCTGAGACCAGCTGCGACTTCCTGCTCTGCAACCACAGTCCTGCGACAAGCTGCGACTTCCTGCTTTGCAACCACAGTCCTGCGACCAGCTGCGACTTTCTGCTACAGGTTTCCAGGTCTCCAATTGCAGGCACTCGTGTGCCTCATGTTCCTTGGTTCCTTCTGTATCACTCTCAGCGGGACCCGGACTGGAGATACAAGGGAGGCCGACCTCGTCATTTCAGTCTCCCTTCAGGTACGTGGCACCACCTATGCCATTCCATAAGGGGTTTAATAGCCTTTGCCCCAAAACTAGACTTCATGTACTGTGCAGCCGTCTGACTGTGGGAAGCCTCGCATTCCTTCACTTGCATGGACTGCCCATTGCCCATGGCGATTCGAACCAGCTTATCGTCTTACCCCTGCGTCCAGGGAAACTCTTGCACCTATTTAGGAGAGCACCGCCCGGTGCCTTCTTTTATTGTGGATTGACGGACTACAACCACTAAAGTTATAAAAGGAACAACTGGTAAGGAATTTTCAGATTCGATATGAGAACATTTCATAACGTTTAGATCTCTCAATCAAGGTCTCCCCAATAGTAACTGCATGCAATTTCACATTAACATTTCTAAGACTTGTACTCAGTTACCATGATTTTCATGTCACTACAAGCTGTACATCCCCCGTGTACCACTCTTCTTTTACACTGCAATACCCATAATAAAAACCAACTATTAACTATGCCAAACAATTAGTCAACAACCATAGATCACACTCCGAATTATGTCTCTACCCCTCACAGTGTATACATACACAAGCGTATCCGCTGTACGACCGTACACTGCGTCGCCAGACTAAACTGCACAGCACACTTACGCCCGCTTTCTCTACAGAACAATGTGGCTTCTCTCTGTACCTAGATGTTACAACAATAACGTGGATGCCTCCATTTACGCTCTACCCAAAACTGTAATAAAACTTTGCAAAACAACTGGAATTAAATTTAAAAACCAAAGTGATTTCCATCGTCCTTCCAAATACAAGTCCCTTTGTCCACATGCTTGTTTCAAAAGACCCCAAACCCCTCTCACCAACTTCCCGTTGATACATCACATCCTGCAAAGATCTTCCTGTTGATACATCACATCCTGCAAAGAACTTCCTGTTCTCTGCTGATTTCTAAAAACCCATCTAACTGGTTTATTTACATGTCAATGGACAGGAAGGGAGAGGGGGCAAGGGAGCCTGCCTTCCCTGAACTTCATATTATGTCTATTACACAAAAAATAGCTATGGCTACCCCCCTGGACTTTATAACATTATACTGAAAACTTCAACATGTCTAAAAACCCTTTGTCCAGGAAAGGGTGGAATAAACCCCCATATTGCAAATGGGAGGGAATCCCCCCTCAACTCCCATATCCCTTGGGCAGTTAAACCACTGAAACTCCTGCAAAAAGAGGACTCAACCTCAAACGCCGAAAACCTGGCCCAAAAGCAGAGCAATTCCACCAGAACCAAAATTCAGCAGAAACGAAATGGCAGTTGCAACAATCGAAAATCCGTTGCAGTCTGCAGGATGCTTTCAGCCTGAGCAGATGTCCAGCTGTCTGATGCTAAAACTATTCAAGACATATCAAGCCAATACCAGTTACCTTTTACGTACCCCCTTGAACCATCTACGGTAGTATTATCAGGATCCGCCCTCGGCCTCAGTGGAGCTCCAGGTTTTCAAACCTTTCTATGCTCCCTATATTTGGGCCTTTCTTCAATTTTGAGGAATTAAACTACCTATTTACATCTATACGTAATAAATTCTTCACTGCTATGCATGAAGTAACGGCACTTAGAATACGTTAATTAACCTCTATCTACCACAATCAGGAATACGTTGGATAGACGTAGTGTCAGTGCCTTTGCTTTTAACCGTTCTGGAATGCTAAGTCAGCTTAGACAGTGCCAATAAATTTCTGTAAACCTATATCCACCCCCTAGGAAGGAGGCTAAGTATCTCTGAAACGCGTCGGATGCAAGCATATTGGTACCAACATCTTATCTGTGTATAAGTACATGATTCGCATTCCCTACAATGTTTGTCATATTGTTGCTCGATGTTTCTATTATGTTTTGAAATGAATAAACTATTGTTTATATATTATATACTCTCCTTACGCCTTTCTACATGTGCCTTTAAAGTCCACCACTAGGGGAATTTTCTCTTTTTTTTTTTGTTTTGTTGCAACAATCGAAAATAAGACCACGACCACATGGTGATGAAATACGGACTACAACAAAATGGCCAACGACAATCGGACCACAATCACATGGTGGTGAAATCCGGACTACAATGAAAAATGCCCGACGAAAGTGGGACCACAACAAAATCGTGGCATTAACACATGAAATGCAGTCGCTGATCCCGCCAAAACCAGCACAAACCGAGATAAGACTAGAAAACCAAAATTTCTCCCCACAAAAACTGACTACACAATTGAGACACCAAATGAACACTTAACCGTAGACAAACACTTTAGGCTACATCAACTAGGGCCCATAGGAGGACTAAAACGCATGCTAAATGCCAAAGTTACATAAAACACAAAATAACACGGCTCAAACATACACTCTTGTTCCCAAATACAAAACAATACTTCACTCTGGAAGTTGGAAGCTCAGCAGATACACAGGACCATAACAATGCTGCTTGCATGCTTGATCTTTTCATCTCAAAACAAAAGAGCTCCCCCATGCTATCATTGATGCTATTGGCCAGAAACCTGTAAAACATGTCCCAGCAATGCATGGCCGCCCTTCCCCCTCAGTCACATGGCCACTTAAATACGCGGCAGCCATTTTCAAACCAAACCTTTTCTAAACAACCAAAGTCTACCAAACCATCTGTGTCTTGAGTCTGTTAAACAATCTACTTGTTGGTCCCATACATAGGTAAAAATCACAATTCATACATTTCTATTTCTCATATACATCACAAACTTATTACACAACATACAGTTACTTATCAGCCTGCTCAGTCATACACACAGCATACAGTTTCTTATCAGCCTGCTCAGTCATCCACATTATTCACTTTAGGTATGTATTAAATGGGACCTATAGAGGATTTAAATATTAATAGACCAACTTACAATGACAAAAATATAACCTACAATTAAAGTCCCGTCATTATACAGAAAGAGACAAAACAAAAGGTTCTTTTGCCTAGCAGAACTTACCCCATACAGCAGACAGAGAAATCAAGATCCCGAACACAGAACAGCAAAAATGTTAAAAAAACTTGAAGTATGGTTGTCCTACCATAGGCCGGCCTTTGCTGGTCTGGTTCTAGATCCCCATTCCCCCTTGAGGTCCGCTGGATAAGAAAGTTCTGTTGGCTCTGAAATTCCTGGCTCGCACAACTTTCGAGAGCCATTCATGCAAAAATATCTGAAGGAACAAGCACGAAAATGTTTCTCGTACGATAACAGTATGAACGATTTTCGTGTAATTAGCATGGTATTTGTACGAAAAAAATTGTGTGACCAAGACCATTCAAATTCGGAAATGTAAGAATACCTTACAATACAATGCAATTACATCACTTTCAAAGTTGTATTCTGTCATATGAGAATTTTCGTGAGTTTAGTAACCTATTGATTTTTGAGACTAGTATGAAAAAAAAATTCTTATGCCCCGTACACACGGTCGGATTTTCCGACGGAAAATGTTTGATGGGAGCTTTTTGTCGGAAATTCCAGCCGTGTGTAGGCTCCATCGGACATTTTCCATCGGAATTTCCGTCACATAAAATTTGAGATTTGGATCTCAAATTTTCCAACAACAAAGTCCGTTATCGGAAATTCCAATCGTGTGTACACAATTCCGACACACAAAAGTTCCACGTATGCTCAGAATCAAGCAGAAGAGCAGCACTCGCTATTGAACTTTAATTTTTCTCTGCTCGTCGTACCTGTTGTTGACGTTCGCAATTTCCGACCAACTTTGTGTGACCGTGTGTATGCAAGACAAGTTTGAGCCAACATCCGTCGGAAAAATTCCATGGATTTTGTTGTCGGAATGTTCGGTCAATGTCCGATCGTGTGTACGGGGCATATACGTGTGTACTAGGCATTAGTCTAATGCCCTGTACACACGGTCGGACATTGATCGGACATTCCGACAACAAAATCCATGGATTTTTTCCGACGGATGTTGGCTCGAACTTGTCTTGCATACACACGATCACACAAAGTTGTCGGAAAATCCGATCGTTCTGAACATGGTGACGTAAAACACGTACATCGGGACTATAAACGGGGCAGTAGCCAATAGCTTTCGTTTCTTAATTTATTCTAAGCATGCGTGGCACTTTGTGTGTCGGATTTGTGTACACACGATCAGAATTTCCGACAACGGATTTTGTTGTTGGAAAATTTTATAGCAAGCTCTCAAACTTTGTGTGTCGGAAATTCCTATGGAAAATGTGTGATGGAGTCTACACACGGTCGAAATTTCCGACAACAAGGTCCTATCACACATTTTCCATCGGAAAATCCTATTGTGTGTACAGGGCATAAGGCTCCTTTCACACTAGTAGAAGTGTTTACCATCCCCTTGAAAAGTGATCCACGGTAGAAGTTTGTAGGCGTTCTGTTTTTTTTGGCTTTTTTTTTACTGCTGAGCGAATACTTTTCATTCTAGGACTGCGCTGCAACTACAAACCAAGTGTTTGGCTTGAGGTGCGGTCCCATTCGCTTACATGAGAGCAGGGCTGGCCCAAGACATTGTGCTGCCTGGGTCCAATAATAAAAAGGGGCAGTATAGGGGCAGGCTAGGGCAGTATATGGACAGGCTGGTGTAGTATATAGACAGGCTAGGGTAGTATATGGACACACTAGGGTAGTATATGGATAAGCTAGGGCGGTATAGGGGCAGGTTAGAGAAGTATAGGGGTGGGCTAGGGTAGTATAGGGGCGGGCTAGCGTAGTATAGGGGCAGGCTAGGGCATTAAAGGGGCAGGCTAGGGTACTATAATTGCAAGCTAGGATACTGTAATTGCAAGCTAGGGCTGTATAGTGAACAGTTAAAATAAAATTTTCAGGAAGTCCTGTAATTCAAAAAATGCATCATGATTCTGCTAAGGAAAAGCTGTTAGAACAGTGATTGCATCATAACCACTCTCCTCTTTTTACAGGAAAATTAACTATATTTCCCATGATACTTTGCAATTGCAATGAATGTGGGAGGGTACACTAGGCCTGTACATGTTAAATGTGAACTCGCCCACTTAAATATAAATCACACCCCTCATTCTGCAGCCACACTACTGAGCACAACACAGACAGTGAGGAGAAATTCTTATAAATATAAAGCATGCATGTGCACAATGTTTAGTTCTTTCTATGTAGTCTAGTTTCATTAAATCTCTCCCCCTCCAGCCTGAACAGCAGATAAAAAAAATGTATGTCTAAGAGCCCTTTCACACTGGGGTGGTTTGCAGGCGTTATTGCGCTAAAAATACCGCTTGCAAACCGACCCAAAACAGCCTCTACTGTTTGTTCAGTGTGAAAGCCCGAGGGCTTTCACACTGAAGCGGTGCGCTGGCAGGAGAAGAAAAAAACTCCTGCAAGCCGCATCTTTGGAGCGGTGAAGGAGAGGTGTATTCACCGCTCCTTCACCGCTCCTGCCCATTGAAATCAATGGGGCAGCGCGGCTATACCGCGGCAATACCGCGGCAATACTGCGGCTACAGCCACGCTATGCGAGCGGTTTTAACCCTTTTTCGGCCGCCAGCGGGGGTTAAAACCACACCGCTAGCGGCCGAATACCGCCGCAAAAACGACGGTAAAGCAGCGCTAAAAATAGCGCTGTTTTACCGCCGACGCCCCCACCGCCCCAGTGTGAAAGGGGCCTTATTCTCCTTTGGATGTGTATTACACGTGAAATCACGTATCACTGCAATTATTGCACTTGAAGTTAATCTGTGGCCAATATCTATAGAAGGGGTTTCCACCATTCCTGCTAAGTTTCATTTTTTATATCTTATTTTCAGTTTGATGTGTATTATATGTGATGTTACATATCACAGAGACCTGTATTGTGGTGATATTGACGTTTATTGAGATTATCATACAATAGAGGGTTCCATTATTATTATATTATTGATTAGTAAGTTAGTGCTGAATTTTTTATTTTTTTTTGGCATTAATAAACATCAACAGATTTCAGTTGTCCCCCACCAGGCTGCCCCAATGGACAATGTGCCTGGCTGCTTACCTTCTCTTACTATCCCTGTACTCAGTGCATAGGGATGAGGCACTGATTGACAACATTAATGGGCACTGAATATGGCAGCACTAATTGGCGGCATTGATGGGCACTAATAGGCAGCACTGATGGGCAGTGATAGATGGCACTGATGGGTGTCACTGGCACTGATAGACAGCACTTATTGGCAGCATTGATGAGCACTGATAGGCAGCACTGATGGGCAGTGATAGGTGGCACTGATGGGTGGCACTGGCACTGATAGTCAGCACTAATTGGCAGTATTGATGGGCACTGATAGGTGGCACTGATGGGCACCACTGATAGGCAGTAATAGATGACAATTATGGGCGGCACTGATTGACGGCACTGATGGGTGGCACTGATAGGTACTGATGGGTGGCACTGTTTGACAGCACTGATAGGCGGCATTGATTGGCACTGATAGGCGGCACTGATTGGCAGCACTGATGGGCACTGATAGGGGGCATTGATTGGCATTGATAGGCAGCACTGATTGTTATCACTGATGGGCAGCACTGATTGACAGCACTGATGGGCACTGATAGGTGGCATTGATTCGCACTGATTGGCAGCACTTGTGGGCACTGACAGAGGAGGGGGAGTTTGCGTGCAGTAGTGAGAGCAGTGTGTGTGAAACTGTCAGATAATATAACTGCTTGTAGTGACGAGATCAGCTGTCAAGATGAAACAGTGATGTCAGGACCGAGCAGCTATCAAACACAAGCCAATGACTGGGCTGCTTATGAAAGGGGGCGGAGCCACATAAACGTAGCGGCCCACCCAGTCATCATCCCATTGGCTCATGTTTGATAGTTGCTCGGGTCCCGACCAGCCCCGACATCACCGCTTCGTTTTGACAGCCGATCTTCTCACTGCAAGTAGTTATTTTATCTGACAGTTTCACACACACTGAGCAGCCCTTGCAATCGCAATCTGCTGTATGTGCAACTGTTTCACATGCAGCAGGTTACACTCACAGGCAGCCTTTCTGAGCAGCTGGGGGCGTGGGTGTGTGTGTGTGGGCTGTCATTTCTAGGACAAGGTCTGTACCGCCTCCATGGGCAGTACAGACCGGGGATCTCGGAGTCCTATCCTCCCATTACAGCTAGCAGAGACGGAAATACATCCCTGCTTCCTGTATATAGGACTACAACTGGGCGTGCCAAATCCATTGGCTGAGGGTACAGGAGGAATAGCAGCCAGCGGTCTTACAAACAGGAAATCCCTGCCAAGTAACTGTTTTATGTGAAAGTTGCCAGGCTACTGTGAGGAAACTACTGAGCTAAGAAGAAGATGAATGGCATATTCAGGGAAGGTGGGAAATTAGCACATGTAAAAATATTTTTGCCCGGAGTTCTGTTTTAAGCTAATCCCTAGGGGTAAGCTTAATTCAGCCAGGTAACAGGAGGTGCATAAATAGTTCACCTTTTTGTTCTTATAGGTAGAAAAAGGGAACAACGATTGATCAAACATGGAGAGATTTCTCAATATGTTCTTGAATGCTCGCCATTTCCCTACTTATGCCCCGTACACACGGTCGGACATTGATCGGACATTCCGACAACAAAATCCTAGGATTTTTTCCGATGGATGTTGGCTCAAACTTTTCTTGCATACACACGGTCACACAAAGTTGTCGGAAAATCCGATCATTCTGAACGCGGTGACGTAAAACACGTATGTCGGGACTATAAAGGAGGCAGTGGCCAATAGCTTTCATCTCTTTATTTTTTCTGAGCATGCGTGGCACTTTGTGCTTCGGATTAGTGTATACACGATCGGAATTTCCGACAACGGATTTTGTTGTCAGAAAATTTTATATCCTGCTCTCAAACTTTGTGTGTCGGAAAATCTGATGGAAAATTTGTGATGGAGCCTACACACGGTGGGAATTTCCGACAACAAGGTCCTATCACACATTTTCCGTCAGAAAATCCGACCGTGTGTACGGGGCATTAGAGTTGAATGTTATGTATTTATTTACAGACATTGTAAAAAAATGTAATTTAAGTGCAATAAGTAAATGAATTTGATTTGAAATCAGCCTCTCCTCACCCTCTGTACCGTAGACTAAGAGAAGGAGAGTCATCACTGTGGGACAAGTGGGTGTGCCGAAAGCACATGAGCTGAGAAGGAACATGCTGAAAGCAGGAGGGAGTAGATAGGTAACCTCATCAGTCTGTTACTGCTCTTTTACTGTCCAGTCAAAGACTGGAGTAGGTAGGGACCCAATCTGTATTGCTTAATTGCAGCAGAGAAAAGTCATGCCACTAGAATGGCTGTGCTTTTTGGCAGGGCTATGTAAATCTCAAGACTGGATGAACAAAAATATAACACACAAATTCTTTGGCAGGTAAAGCCCTGTACACACAGGCAGAATGTCAGGAGAAATTTGACGGTTCAAAAAAATACAGCTGACATTCTGTCGGACGTGCATGCTGGAAAACCAGCAGATGACCGTTTCCCGATCAGCACTCTCAGCCAATGGCAGAGAGCGCTGATCAGAGTGTTTTGGTGGAGGGTGTTTTGACCCCCCTGTCAGAACGCAACAGTACAGCATGGGATATCGCTTTACTAACCTCGCTGTCAGTTTTTTTGGTTGCACGAAAACAAACTGTAGTGTGTACTCGGCTTAAGGCAGCCTCTGTGAATTTTACATATGTATTTAGCTGTTTACCTGGAGTAAGGCTCCATGTACACGGGACGCTGAGGCAAAGTCCTCTGAACGATTTTTTTTGGCACCTTGAAACCGGCATTTAAAATTAAAAAGTTTTACCGCGTTCGCGTCTGGAAGCGTTTCGTTAAGATAAGACCCTCCCCAAGCTCAAAAAACAGTATTATTTAACTATTTCAGCCATTTTGTGAGACCAGAGTGCGTATTTAGCGTGCCACACGTTGTGGATTGTCCACTTGCCACGTCATCTGCCATAAGTTGCAGTCTGTCCACTTGCCAGGTCACCTGCCATAAGTTGCAGATTGTCATTTGGCACGTCACCTGCCACAAGTTGTGGATTGTCCATTTGCCACGTCACCTGCCACAAGTTGTGGATTGTCATTTGGCACGTCACCTGCCACAAGTTGTGGACTGTCCACTTGCCACATCACCTGCCACAAGTTGCGGATTGTCCACTTGCCATGTCACCTGCCACAAGTTGCGGATTGTCCACTTGCCACGTCACCTGCCAAAAGTTGCGGATTGTCATTTACCATGTCACCTGCCACAAGTTGCAGATTGTACACTTTTCACGTCACCTGCCACAAGCTGCGGATTGTCATTTGCCACGTCACCTGCCACAAGTTGCATATTGTTCACTTGCCACGTCACCTGCCACACGTTGCGGATTGTCACTTGCCACGTCACCTGCCACAAGTAGTGGCTTGTCCACTTGCCACGTCACCTGCCACAAGTTGCTTGGTGCTAGTGATGTATTGGATTAGATCAAGGGCTCATTAGGGTATATAAATGGTCTATGAATCACTGCAAGCAATTACAAATTTTTAAAATATTTTTTAATGGTTTTGAATCATTTGCCATCATTTTTGAGATTTTTAATGTAAAAAAAATAGGGCACCTTTAAAAACACTTATAAACGAAAACACGTCTAAACGCCGGTACCGCGTTTAGTCACGTTAGGCTTCTGAAACGTGGAAATCTTTGGCGTCTGAACCCATTTTTTTGCTTTCAAAGAAACGCTGTTAAACGCAACTGCCTAAAAACGGCAATAAACGAGACTGTGTACATGGTCACATAGGATAACGTTGAATGAAAAAAGCGTCCAACTGCCTCTGAACGTACGTTTTGCAGCATCCAGTGTACATGGGGCCTTAAGCATTAAACACTATGAGGCTAATTTATTACAGCAAGGGAGAGAGGATTGGTGCAAAGGTTGATGTGTTAGCAATAGCAAAACATTTGGACTTTCTTTTTATTTTATGTAATAGTAAAACCAAGTCTGATCGTCGTGTGAAATGACTCAACATTTGTGCTTGTTGTCCTATCAGCTCCAGCAAAGTTTGATTGTCACAAGTCCAGAAAAAACTTGCTATAGAATGTGCTTTGTCAGAAAGAATATTTGGCTACAGCAGCTGCATCTGCATTGCCATAAACAAGAGTTGATTTTGGTGTTGTCATGGTGTGTTGTAAAAGTTCTGTAGTTTAGTGTTGGACAAATCCAAGGAACTAACCAATGTGCTTGAAAATTACAGCTGGAAACTAAACATTGTTAAGAATTGTAAAGAGACATTACACAGATAAATTCAGTTTATTAACAAGAATTTATTTTTAGATTCAAATTATACTTATTTAAGTAATTAACAATGAGTAATAAATCATTTAAATAAGACATATTAATATGCCAAGAAAAAAAATACATACGGGATGTTACCAATAATGGTCATACCAAACGTGGTCACTGTTAACAATTTATTACAAAATCATATGTACTGACAATGATTTTTGCAGATTATATAAAGTCACACCTCGAAGTCTAAACCACCATGTATCTTTACATAGACATAGATCCCATGTTTCATACATTACACCATAAAAAACATATGCAGCAATAGATGTGTGGTAATGGCTGATGGGATAGCAATATGCTCTAATGGTCCGTCGGACTAGCATACAGACGAACGGATTTTTCAATAGGACTTGAGTCCGTCAGAAAGTTTTGAAATATGTTCTATTTCTAAAGTCCGTCAGATTTTTTGACAGGAAAGGTCCGATGAAGCCCACACACGATCAAATTGTCTGACGGATTTGTTCCGTTGGACCTTTGCTGTCGAAAAGTCTGGTCGTGTGTACACGGCATAAGGCTTCATACATGTAGGCGCATTCTTTCTTACCGTATAAACACACTGGCATATCTTGGTACCCGTGAGACACGTACAAGCGTGAATCTGCATTTTTTTAGGCACAACAAAAAACTAAATCAGAACAAGGAGGTCAGTATCTATGATACATACATTTAGTGCTACCTCCATAGGAGCCGCTGGATAGGATAGGCCCTCTCTTTGCTTCAGCCTTCTCAAGAACTTGATCCCCTCTGACACACCAGGCTGAGTGTTTAAACATACAATATCACAGAAATTCACTTAAAGTACTACTTAGTACCCAATAGTAGTGCTATATCAAAGAAAACAGGCACCAAACCATGTAGAAAAGGCAAACTTAATATATTGTCAGCCAATATGGTTCGTAACTAGGCAAGCGTAAAATGGATTAACAATAGTAATAACAAAATTTAGCATACAAAATAACTAGCAGGGTCACCTCAAGTGCAGCAGTGAGCATTAGTAAAGTTTAATCTACCGAGTGCTGGAACTATACTGCCAGAGCACATTTATGGCGACGATGCTAGTCCTAGACTGCCTGGGTATGCACTGTCCAAAAGAAAAAGAGGATGGTAGTGGAGGGGGCAGGGGAACAAAGGAGACTTGCAGAAAAACTGTTACAGGAGGGGAAGTCCTTTGTTACAGGAGGGGAAGTCTCTTCTGCCAGCTATTGTTGGGGCCCTTTAAGAGGGAAGGTGCACTTAAGGACAGTCCCAGTTAACCTGCATGCAGTATAGGTACAGTATAGGTACGGTATAGTCTTGACGCAGGTGCAAGGTAGATGTGGCTCAGATGCAGTAAAGATTTGGTATTATGTTGTATAGGGTTGGTATGGGTGCTGTCTAGGTTTAGAATATTTGCGGTATAGAGTGCAATATGGATTGGGTATACTTGGTGTCCTATTTTTAGTGGCTAAGCCGCTACTAGCAGTATCAGCAATGGGCAAATGGCCCTCTCATCAGTCCCTGGGATGCTGCAGTGACCTCTTGCTGTAGAAGGGGGGCCCCGGTGATCAGCGGTGGGAAGCAGAGGGTGTCATTATGTTACGTCTTTTCTCATTACCTGTTTTCTCATTAGGGTTGTTACTCTGGAAAGTGTCACTGTGTACTAGCTAGGGATGAGCCGAACACCCCCTTAGTTCAGTTTGCACCAGAACATGCGAACAGGCAAAACGTTTGAGCGAACATGCAAACCCTATTAAAGTCTATGGGACACAAACATGAAAAATCAAAAGTGCTCATTTTAAAGGCTTATATGCAAGTTATTGCCATAAAAATTGTATGGGGACCCAGGTACTGCCCCAGGGGACATGTATCAATGCAAAAAAAAGTTTTTAAAACAACCGTTTTTTCAGGAGCAGTGATTTTAATAATGCTTAAAGTGAAACAATAAAAATTAAATATTCCTTTAAATATTGTGCCTTAGTCTGCCTGCAAAGTGGGGTATCTGTGCAATGTATAGAACAGTGCCACAGCAAAATGACATTTCTAAAGGAAAAAATGTAATTTAAACTTGCTCGCGGCTGCAATGTATTGCCAGCTCCCGGCAATATAGATGAAAAATCAAGGAAAAAATTGCCATGGGTTCCCCCCCCTCCCCCAGTCCATACCAGTGCCCTTCGGGTCTGGTATGGATTTTAAGGAAAACTCCATGCCAAAATTACAAAAACAATGTGTGGCCCCCCCCAAAATCCAAACCAGGCACTTCGGGTCTGGCATAGACTTTAAGGGGAACGTACGCCAAAATAAAAAAAAAACAGCATGTGGCCCCCCAAAATCCATACCAGACCCTTATCCAAGCAAGCAGCCTGGCAGGCAAGGAAAGGGGGGGACGAGTAAGCGCCCCCCTCCTGAACCATACCAGGCTCTTGCCTTTAACATGGGGAAGGTGCTTTGGGGTCCCCCCCAAAGCACCTTGTCCCCATGTTGATGGGGACAAGGGCCTCGTCCCCACAACTCTGGCCCAGTGGATGTGGGGGTCTGCGGGTGGGGGGCTTAGCGGAATCTGAAAGCCCCCTTTAACAAGGGGGGCCCCCAGATCAAGCCCCCCCTTTGTGAATGGGTATGGGGTACATTGCACCCCTACCCATTTTCCAAAAAAAAAGTGTCAAAAAGTAAAAACCACAATAGACAGTTTTTGACAATTCCTTTAATAAAAGATAAAAAAATATAAAATGTGTCCTGTGATCTACATCCATCGTCAATCATGCTGCCCGACGGACCTGAAAAATAGAAAATCCCCCCCTAAAAACTATGCTTCCATGGGAGACCTCCCGGCGACTGCTGTCTTTTGGCTGTGACAGCTGTTATATAGGCAAGGGCTGGGCCACCCTCTGACATCATAAGGGGGTGGGTCACTTGGTTACCTCACCAGGTGGCCCCGCCCTTGCCTATATAACAGCTGTCACAGCCAAGAGACAGCAGTCGGCGGGATGCCTCCCATCGAGGCGGAGCTTTTTTTAAAAAATTTTCTACGGGACCGCCAGGCGGCGTGATTGAAGATTGATGGACATTGCAGGACACTTTTGCCATGAACGCCCCATATGTTCATTGACTCCAACATCGGGACCATCCCTAGTACTAGCTAAAATGGCTTATAGTTATACTAGTTATACATTTGCATTCTTTGTCTCTAGCTTTTGAATGGTATGTGTTGTCAGGTGTGTGTGTGTGTATGTGTGTGTGTGTATATATATATATATATATATATATATATATATATATATATATATATATATATATATATATATAGCGCTATTCTTTTCACTCTCTGCGCCTACTGTTATGATGGCGCCATCTGTATAGTATTTAGGAGCAGAGTCTTTAGAATCTGTGTAATTAGGACAGGATCTCTAACAAGCGCTAGTGCCTCCACCCAATTGGGGCTTGTGGGTAACAAGTGAAGTCCCAATTGAGAAATGTATCGTCCACATAGATAGTAATCCACACAGCATTGTATTGAAAGTCCATGTATTGAAAAAATAACATTCAGTGAACCATCCAACATAAGGTGTCTTCCAAACAGGAACATAAAACCATTAACAGTCTCTATACATGTCTCAGTGAGGGGAAACTGCAGCAACTTACAGTCTGTGCTCTCACTGTTCTCTTTCTGCCACATGTGCTATCTCCTCCCCCACACCTACCCAAGAATTCTTGCCATACCTCTGCTCTTCTTGATGACCTCATTCTCGGTGCAGAGAGAGAGAGCATAACAGCCATATTGGAAAAGGGCAAAACAAACACTGCATAACAGGAGTATACACTTGGCAAATGGGCAAAGAAATTATCACAATACTACATTCTCCTCCTGCTAAAAATTCTTATGACCCGGCAAGGATATATACATTAAATAACAACAAAACATAGCAAAATTTAACATCGTTGTCGCTTTCTGCAGACCACTTCTTCAGAAGCAATCTATTACAGAGATTAGCTGCAAAGAAAATATGTTTAGTAACAAATAGGCATCATGCTAACCAGTCTAAAATGAGCTGCAATCATGTCCATCAGAACACGAGGTTGTACATAGTTCTGTACAACATAGCTGGGTCTTCCCGAGGTGTCATAAGTAAACATTGGTGGAGGTCGTCAAACACAATCCCTCAGGCATTAGTCCAGATAACTCTGGGACAGCAGTAGTGGGAAAACTTGGTGCTCCAACCATGCCTAGAAATGTAAACAGGAGTAGCTGGGTTCAGACTTCCCCTCCGAGGGAGGCCCCATCAGTAATAGGTGAACTGGAATTTTAGGTAGTTTTTCTATAACTTCAAACAACTCATTTCTCCAGCGATCAGCTAACATATGTTTGGTTGAGGGTCCCAAATTGCGGAGAAACACTTTATCACCAGGTTGTAAGTCTTTGTAACAAACTTTGGCATCAAACCGCCTTTTATTAACAGCATTTATTTTTGCAGAATTTTCCTCAGCCATTCGATAGGCCTATTTTAAACTCTATTTAAGTTGTGCTACATACTGGTAGTGATTTCTTTGTTCCACTCCATCAGTAGACACACCCAATTAAATGTCAATAGAGAGATGGGCTTCTCTCCCAAACATGAGAAAATAAGGAGAGAAACCAGTTGATTCATGTCTGGTACAATTGTAGGCATGTACCATAGCTCCAACATGTCGGCTCCAGGTTTGATTAGCACCATTACGGAGGGTACCCAACATGTTCAACAAGGTGCGATTGAAACGTTCAGGGAGAGCATCACCCTCTGAATAATAAGGTGTGGTGTAGCTCTTGTTGATGTTAAGCAATGTTAACAGCTCTTTAATTAGGCGACTTTCAAATGAACAAAAAACTTCTCCCACAACACTTTAGCTACAGTTACTGCTTTTTGATCCTTGGTGGGATAGGCTTGAGCATATCAAGTATAGCGATCAGTCACAATCAAAACATTTCCCACACCACTGCTGTCATTGTCAATACACAAAAAGTCCATGCAAACTAAATCCATTGGACCAGAACTTTTCAAGTGTTTCATGGGAGCAGCTCGAAGAGGCAGAGGGTTCCGTTGCAGACATCTCACACAAAGGTGGCTATATTCCACAATTTATTCCCTCCTTCGTTGCCAAAAGAAACGATTTTGGATTACTCCATAGATTTTTTCAATTCTTAGATGCCCATGTTGGTCATGCAAACTTCTCAAAACTGATTTTCCGTAGACTTGAGGGAGCACTAGCTGTCTCCTTCCAGAATGATCATGGAACAAATGTACCCTGTATAAAAGTCCATGTATTATTTTGAGTTTATCCCATTCCTTAAGATAGTAGGTACTCTGCTCAGGTAGGGTTTTTCGCATGTAATCAGGATCTTTGCGGAAAACAGATTCTCTAACATGTCTGATTACTGAATCTCTCTTTTGTAGAAGGATCATATCTTTCTCTTGCAGTTGGATGTTTTCTGGTACCACTAAAGCAGTGAGGCAGCAATACATGTTTGGGATTCACTCTTTACCAGCTCCCAAGGAGTCAACAACACATAAGTCAGAGAAAACAATGTTGCTTCCTTGTACAGCAGCTATAGCACAGTAGGCAGCCACAACAGGCCTAGATACTTCCTCCCATTCACTTTCTTCTAAGGACACCTAGAGAGAGCATCAGCCCCAATATTTTTGGGCCCTGGCTTGTACCTGAGAGTGAATTGGTAATTAGACAAGACAGCAAGCCAACTAGTTGACCAGTGGCATCCAGCTTAGCTGTAGTCAAAACATAAGTGATGGGGTTGTTGTCAGTTCTCACCTTAAACTGAGCCCCGTACAAGTAATTATGCAGCATTTCAACAATAGTCCACTTCAGGGCAAGAAATTCCAGTTTGTGAACAGGATAATTATTTTCTGCTGCTTAGACTGGGACTGATATAAGCAATAGGCCTTATGCCGTGTACACACGACCGGACTATTCGACAGCAAAGGTCCGACGGAACAAATCCGCCGGACAATTCGATCGTGTGTGGAGTTCATCGGACCTTTGCTGTCGAAAAATCAGACGGACTTTAGAAATAGAACATGTTTCAAATCTTTCCGACGGACTTGAGTCCGGTCGAAAAATCCGTTCGTCTGTATGCTAGTCCGACGGACGAACAATGACGCAAGAGCAGCTATTGGCTACTGGCTATGAACTTCCTTATTCTAGTCCGGTCGTACATCATCACGTTCGAATCAGTCGGACTTTGGTGTGAAAAAAATCCGTTCGACTGTATGCTAGTCCGACGGATGAACAACGACGCAAGGGCAGCTATTGTCTACTGGCTATGAACTTCCTCATTCTAGTCTGGTCGTAGGTCATCACGTTCTAATCAGTCGGACTTTGGTGTGATTGTGTGTAGGCAAGTCCGTTGCGTCGGAACTCCATCGGAAGTCCGTAAAAAAGTACTTCGGAGTTCAGTCCGTTGAAAGTCCGCTCGTGTGTACACGCCATTAGTCCCCCTGGGTACGCCTGATGTAGGACTCCTCCTAATCCATTATAGCTGGCATTTACATGCAGAATGTATGGCTTTTGTGGGTCTGCATAAGCTAACACTGGTGCTTCTGACTTTTCTTAAGCTGTAGAAAAGCTTCCTCACAGGCACAAGTCCACCTCTCACTGAAAGGAGTTTTGCTGGTTGTGTCAATACCAGGGGTTTCTTTGAGCAGGTCATTGAGAGGCTGAGCAGTCTTGTAATAGCCTCTAATCAAGCGACAATAATAGCCACAAAACGCCAAGAATGACCTCAGTTCTGTCAGATTTGTGGGACAGAGCCAGGTTACCACAGCCTCCACTTTAGCAGGATCAGTTGTTACCCCTTCTGCAGATACGATGTGACCCACAAAGTTTACTGAAGAGTGAGCAAACTTACATTTGTCCAGGGAGAGTTTCAGACCTTCTCTCAGCAAACGATCTAGCACTTTAAACAGTCTCTGGTCATGCTCCTCCAGAGTGGAGCCAAAAACAATTATGTCATCTAGGTAGACAATACATTGAGTGGGACAAAGGTCTCCCAGTGTCCAATCCATTAGACACTGGAAGGTTGCAGATGCACTACTAATGCCCTGAGGCATGCGATCACACTGGTAAAACCCCAGGGGGCAAATAAAAGCTATCTTTTCTTGATCTTCCTCCCTCATTGATACTTGGTAATAACTGGATCTTAAGTCCATTACTATGAACCATTTGCTGCCTTGCAGGGCATCAAGAGCTTCCTCAATGCGAGGTAGCGTGTATTGATCGTGGACTGTTCGCCGGTTTAGAGTCCTATAACAAACACATATTCGTAGTCCACCATTTTTTTTCTGACCACCACTATTGGGGATGCATATGGGCTTTTAGACTCAACAATGAGGTTTTGATCTTTCATTTTGTGCAAGCACCCTCTAACATCATCCAGATATTTAAGAGGTATGTGCCTGGATCTTTCTTTGAATGGGGTGCTATCTGTTAGACACATACTGTGCTGAATACTTTTAGCACACCCAACATCCATGTCATCAGTAATGAAAACATCATTGTATTCCATTAGCACTGCTCTCCAAGTGCTTGTTTGTGCTCTGCAGGACTATTAGCATCATTCAGATGAAAGTCTAATTTGGTTCTTTCTCCTTGATCTTTGCAGGGTAGGAGCTAAAGGTTTCCACTAGGATACCTCTTACCAGGCTGGTATTATAACTGGGGATGTGGTAATGTTTGGAACAGTAACAACATCCAATCTTGGACATTTTAAATGAGAGTCTTTCCTTTCTGGTACTATCTCCCAGCTATTCTTTGCAGCCTCTTTTGTATCAGTCTCTAGCAGGAAAAAGCTACTGTTTGTACTTGGTGAAGTTTCCACATAAACCTGCAACACTCTCACTCTCCCTGCTGGAGGCTCTATGGGATGGCATGGACTTCCCACACACCCTCCAGGAAGATCAGGAGCAAAGTTTGGCAGATATTTCGAAGTTCTGAATCAACAGGCAGTGAAGGCAGAGGAGTTCCCTGTTGGAAGACAAAAACAGAACATTCCATAGCTCAACTCACCAACCAGTCTGCCAACTGACAAAATAAAAGAACAGGAGCACACTGGACACCCAGCAAAAGCACAGTAGCAGCAAAGGTGTACAGTGTGTCCCCGGACCATATTTACACCAGTAACAAACAAATGGCCCCTGCCCCTACCTATAACTGGCCTTCACAGCAAGGAGCACATGGAAGGGCAATCACACGAAAGACAAAAACAGAACATTCCATAGATCAACTCACCAACCAGTCTGCCAACTGACCAAATAAACCTGTCTAACAGTATGCGTTAAAAACAGGGGTTTAGTTAGCACACATTTGCAAATGCATGCATAAGCTGCAAGGCCTCTTCATGGCACCCTGTGTATGTTTGCAGTCCTAACGCTACTGAATTTAAAAGCATCTCCACAATGGAAGTACATGCATTAAATGGATAGATGAGGGGCAGGTGGGCCTGGAGGCAGCCATTTGTTTGTTACTGAGTTCCCTGTTGGGGCTGAAGAAACCATATGTAAGCAGCCTCAAGAGCTTCAACATTGGAACCCACAATCATAGGAGCCTACTCATTACCCCCAGGTGGAGGGCTCACATAAGCAATGACTTTAAGGCCTCATGCACACGGACGTTTTTACATCCGCTTTTTGAGTGTTTTTTGCAGCTTTTAAAATGCCTGTCTATGTTAGTCTATGGCTTCATGCCCACCTAGGCGTTTTTGAGCTGCAAATGGCATAGGCGTTTTTAAGCTGTAAAAAAAACCCAGGACCAGTGGGTTCTGAGAGACGTTTTTCAGCTGTAAAAACGCTCTAACACTGATAAATGCTCAAAAACGTCACTCACCAACGTTTAACGTTCTTGATCCATTGAAAAAAAAAAACATTTTGGAAAAAAACTCTAAAAAACGCTAACGCGGAAAAACGCTAAAAAACGATATTGCAAAAACGTTGAAAAAAGCTGAAAAAAGTTTTAAAAAATCCCTGCAAAGATACTGGCGTTTTCATAACATTATTTTAACATCCCGTGTGCATGAGGCCTTAGTGGGGGATCGGGATCCTCATAAGTTATCACACCAGGAATGCAAAGCTCAACTTCTGGGAAACCATCCATAAAAACAAGATTTTCTCCCATACCATAAACTGGCATAGTGTCCACAGGTTGCAAAGGGAGGTGGTTTAGGTGTTGCTGATAGAAGGGCCTGTATATGATAGTCAGCTGAGAACCAGTATCAAACAGAGCTGTAGTGCGTATATCATTAACAAATGAAAATGCTTTTAGCGCCTCCTGCAGTCTACGGGCGCTCATAGTGATAGGTACATACGAAATAGCAAATGTCTTTTTAGGTGGCAGTCCCTCTTCCAGGGCCCAGTGCCTCACAGCTTCTGTTGATAACAGTGACATGGCCGTTCCTTAATCTCCTGATCCAAGATATTAATCTCAGCAGTGCCTCCAAATGTAGCGCTATTCTTTTCACTCTCTGCGGCTACTGGGGTATGATGGTGCCACCTGTAGAGTATTTAGGAGCAGAGTCTTCATAATCAGTGTGATCAGGACAGGATCTCTAACAAGCGCTAGTGCCTCCACTGAATTGGGGCTTGTGGATAGCAAGTGAAATCCCAACTGAGAAATGTATCATCCACATAGACAGTAATCCACACAGCATTGTAATAAAAGTCCATGTATTGAAGAAATAACATTCAGTGAACTATCCAACATAACTTATCTTCCAAACAGGAACATGAAATCATATATAGCCTCTATGCATGTCTCAGTGAGGTGAAACTGCAGCAACTTACAGTCTGTGCTCTATCAACAGGAATCTACTGTTCTCTTTCTGCCACAAGTGCTATAGATAGATATAAGTATCAACATGACAGTGACAATAGCGATCTTTGTCTATTGAACCTGCGGTCAATTGTGCCCAACCTAACTCTATTAGTCCAAGATTATTTGACATAGACATAAAAGTTTTGACATTATAGAGACATGAAGATTCGACGAAGCAGCTAAAAACATATGATCACTGCAAGCGGACATTTACAGTCAAATGCTCCACCCATAGGCTATATAAGAATTCTAATGTTGTTTGACTAGTAATAATAATTAATAATTATAATTATTACTAGTCAAACAACATTAGAATTCTACTATAGCTTGTGGGAGGAGCATTCGACCAGAAATGTAGGTTTGCAGCGTTGTACAGTTTAGCTGCTTCATCGAATCTTCTTAGAACATCTGACAGACACCATAAGCCTTCAATTGACAGATTTAACCTTAATTAATTCGGATTTTCGTACGAATGCATTTTTTAATGAAATAAATAAAAACAAGGCAGACAGCAATACAGAAAGAGGGCCTTTAAGCGGAATGCAGCAATCTGTATCTTGTAGCAACCACTGTCTCCTATGGCAACAACTTATTCTCACAGTCTCCTACTGTAGATCTTTCAGTTTAACTCACAGTAACCCACTGTAGATCTTCCAGCTTAACTCACAGTATCCTTGCTTCAGGTTTAACCTTGGCTGCAACTCCTCTGTGGAATCCTCGAACTGCTGGATAGGCCTTAAGTTTACCTAGCAGCCAGCATGGCTCCTGGACAGGCCTCTGGCTTCAGGCCTAGCAAGCAGGAGCTCCTCAACACACACTCACGCAGGAGGAGGCCCCGGGTGGGAAGAACCCCAATCACCTGACTCCTCTCAAATAAATAGCCTATCCTAGCATACACAGCGGCCAAAGAAACTCCTGCTGATTGGCTGAGATAACCTAGTTACCCATTACCTGAATTTATGGTAATCCATCATTCTAATGCCAAAAGCAACAGTGCCACCTATTGGTAGAAGAGAGTGACTACACCAAACTCAGACTTAGGACAGGAATCAGGGGATCAACCTACCAATTAACCAGGCTAGTTACCACCTAGCACAACTAGATTTATTAGCAGCCCTGTTTAGGACCAGGGTGCTACATACTGTGTATGTATATATATATATATATATATATATATATATATATATATATATATAATAAAAATCTATCTATATACACACACACATACACACAGTAAGTTCCCTACAAGCGAATGTTCAACTTTTAAAGATACGAACATGTGTTTGCATGTCCAATTGTGTACAGCTGGGTACACACACTCAGTTCTTTTTCGTTCAAACCAGCGGGCTGAACAAAAAAAAAACTGACAGATCGGCGTACCAACGCATGTTATCTTGGCGCAGCGATCTCACCTGCTGTGCTTGTGATCTGACAGAGGGCCCCCCACCAGAACACACTGATCAGCGCTTGCAGCCATTGGCTGCAAGCACTATCTTTGTTGGACTTAGGAATGAGCTCCTAGAACGGAACTCGTTTGTAAGTAGGGGACTACTTATATATATACACAGTATCTTACAAAAGTGAGTACACCCCTCACATTTTTGTAAATATTTTATTATATCTTTTCATGTGACACTGAAGAAATGACACTTTGCTACAATGTAAAGTAGTGAGTGTACAGCTTGTATATCAGTGTAAATGTGCTGTCCCCTCAAAATAACTCAACACACAGCCATTAGTGTCTAAACTAGACTTGTGCACAACAGAAAATTTTGTTTAGTTTCGGTTCGTTGTCATTCGTAAAATACATAATTTGGTTCTGTTATATTCATTATGTTACGTTAATATGTTTTCGGATAATTCATTATTATTCGTAGAGTGTCGGTATTCGTTATACTGAATCTCGAATCATGGCGAATTCGTTTGTTATATGCGCTATAATTTTCTTCGTATTAGCTGAAATTCGATATTTATGGATGTATATACATTGGGGACGGAAAGTATTCAGACCCCCTTAAATTTTTCACTCTTTGTTATATTGCAGCCATTTGCTAAAATCATTTAAGTTCATTTTTTTTCCCTCATTAATGTACACACAGCACCCCATATTGACAGAAATAACATAGAATTTTTGACATTTTTACAGATTTATTAAAAAAGAAAAACTGAAATATCACATGGTCCTAAGTATTTAGACCCTTTGCTCAGTATTTAATAGAAGCACCTTTTTGATCTAATACAGCCATGAGTCTTTTTGGGAAAGATGCAACAAGTTTTTCACACCTGGATTTGGGGATTCTCTGCCATTCCTCCTTGCAGATCCTCTCCAGTTCTGTCAGGTTGGATGGTAAACGTTGGTGGACAGCCATTTTTAGGTCTCTCCAGAGATACTCAATTGGGTTTAAGTCAGGGCTCTGGCTGGGCCATTCAAGAACAGTCAAGGAGTTGTTGTGAAGCCACTCCTTCGTTATTTTAGCTGTGTGCTTAGGGTCATTGTCTTGTTGGAAGGTAAACCTTCGACCCAGTCTGAGGTCCTGAGCACTCTGGAGAAGGTTTTCATCCAAGATATCCCTGTACTTGGCCGCATTCATCTTTCCCTTGATTGCAACCAGTCGTCCTGTCCCTGCAGCTGAAAAACACCCCCACAGCATGATGCTGCCACTACCATGCTTCACTGTTGGGACTGTATTAGACAGGTGATGAGCAGTGCCTGGTATTCTCCACACATACCGCTTAGAATTAAGGCCAAAAAGTTCTATCTTGGTCTCAGCAGACCAGAGAATCTTATTTCTCACCATCTTGGAGTCCTTCAGGTGTTTTTTAGCAAACTCTATGCAGGCTTTCATGTGTCTTGCATTAAGGAGAGGCTTCTGTTGGGCCACTCTGCCATAAAGCCCCGACTGGTGGAGGGCTGCAGTGATGGTTGACTTTCTACAACTTCCTCCCATCTCCCGACTGCATCTCTGGAGCTCAACCACAGTGAACTTTGGGTTCTTCTTTACCTCTCTCACCAAAGCTCTTCTCCCCCGATAGCTCAGTTTGGCCGGATGGCCAGCACTAGGAAGGGTTCTGGTCATCCCAAACGTCTTCCATTTAAGGATTATGGAGGCCACTGTGCTCTTAGGAACCTTAAGTGCAGCAGAAATTTTTTTGTAACCTTGGCCAGATCTGTGCCTTGCCACAATTCTGTCTCTGAGCTCTTCAGGCAGTTCCTTTGACCTCATCATTCTCATTTGCTCTGACATGCACTGTGAGCTGTAAGGTCTTATATAGCCATGTGTGGCTTTCCTAATCAGTATAATCAAACACAGCTGGACTCAAATGAAGGTGTAGAACCATCTCAAGGATGATCAGAAGAAATGGACAGCACCAGAGTTGAATATATGAGTGTCACAGCAAAGGGTCTGAATACTTAGGACCATGTGATATTTCAGTATTTCTTTTTTAATAAATCTGCAAAAATGTCAACAATTCTGTGTTTTTCTGTCAATATGGGTTGCTGTGTGTACATTAATGAGGAAAAAAAAAAGAACTTAAATGATTTTAGCAAATGGCTGCAATATAACAAAGAGTGAAAAATGTAAGGGGGTCTGAATACTTTCCGTCCCCACTGTATATTCGTAATAATGATTTGTAGTTTGGAAAGTCGTTTATTGAATCTTTTAACGCACACAATGACAATATCTCTTCTCCTCTGCTCGAATACAACACCCTTCTCACTCAGTTCTCAGGAATGCACTTTGCCAGTAATCCAAATTCCAGCACAAAATTAATCAACTGATTGGACTGTAAGATTTACTTTGAGTTGACCTTTTGTTGCATTAGATCATTAACCACTTCAATACCAGGCACTTAGACACCTTCCCGCCCAGCCCAATTTTCAGCTTTCAGCGCTGTCGCAATTTGAATGACAATTGCGCGGTCATGCTACACTGTACCCAAACAAATTTTTTATCATTTTGTTCCCACAAATAGAGCTTTCTTTTGGTGGTATTTGATCACCCTTGCGGTTTTTATTTTTTGCGCAACAAATAAAAAAAGACCGAAAATTTTGAAAAAAAACAAGTTTTTCTTTGTTTCTGTTAAAACTTTTTGTAAATAAGTACGTTTTTTTCTTCAATGACGGGCACTGATATGGCTGCACTGACGGGCACTGATATGGCGGCACTGATGGGCACCGATGAGGTGGCACCGATGAGGTGGCACTGATGAGGTGGCACTGACGGGCACTGATGATGGGCACTGATAGGCGGCACTGATGGGCACTGATAGGTGGCACTGATGGGCACTGATAGGTGGCACTGGTATGCGGCACTGATGGGCACTCATAGGTGGCACGGATGGGCACTAATAGGTGGCACTGGTGGGCACTCATAGGTGGCATTGATGGGCACTTGTAGGTGGCATTGATGGTTACTTATGGGTGGCACTGATAGTTGGCACAGATGGGCACGGATGGGCACTGATAGATGGGCACTGATGGGCATGGATGGGCACTGACAGGTGGCATGAATGGACACTGATGGGTGGCACTGGTGGCATTACTTGTTTGCAGTGATGCCCCTAAGGGTGGCATTGCTGGGCATCACTGCAACATAATTGTGCCAATCAGTGCCCATTTGTGGGCACTGATTGGCACAGATTTGGCATACTGGGCACATGTGGATGGCCATGGGGTACATACCTGGCCATCCACATGTTGCCCCTTCCCTGGTGGTCCTAGTGGTGATCCCTGGTGGTCCAGTGTGGTGATCTGCGGGGGGGCTGCGCTGATAAACAATCAGCGCAGACCCCCCCTGCCAGGAGAGCCGCCGATCGGCTCTCCTCTACTTGCGTCTGTCAGACGCGAGTGAGGAAGAGCCGATCAACGGCTCTTCCTGTTGACAGCGTGATCAGCCGTGATTGGACACGGCTGATCACGTGGTAAAGAGCCTCCGCCGGAGGCTTTTTACCAAGATCAGTGTAGCGGTGTGTCAGACTGACACACCGCTCCACCGATCGCCGCGATGCGCGCCCCCGGGGGCGCGCTGCGGCATGTTATCCTGAAGGACGTCATATGACGCCCAGTCAGGATAACACAACCACTTCCCGGACGTCAATCCGCCATAGGGCGGGCGGGAAGTGGTTAAAGAACTACCTATCATGTTGAATTTATTCGTTATATCCGCTATAATTTCTTTCGTATTAGTTGAAATTCGTTATTCTTTTATTCGGACATTTGGATGCATCCGAATGTCCGAAAGATGCAAAATTCTGCCGAATTTCGATTTGTTACGAAACGAATTGCATAGGTCTAGTCTAATCCTCTGGCAACAAAAGTGAGTACACCCCTAAGTGAAATTTGTCCAAATTGGGCCCAAAGTGTCAATATTTTGTGTGGCCACCATTATTTTCCAGCACTGCCTTAACCCTCTTGGGCATGGCGTTCACCAGAGGTTCACAGGTTGCCACTGGAGTGCTTTTCCATTCCTCGACATCATGGAGCTGGTGGATGTTAGAGACCTTGTGCTCCTCCACCTTTGAGGATGCCCCACAGATACTCAATAGAGTTTAGGTCTGGAGACATGCTTGGCCAGTCCATCACCTTTACCCTCAGCTTCTTTAGCAAGGCAGTGATCATCTTGGAGGTGTGTTTGGGATCATTATCATGTTGGAATGCTGCCCTGCGGCCCAGTCTCTGAAGGGAGGGGATCATGCTCTGCTTCAGCATGTCACAGTGCATGTTGGCATTCATGGTTCCCTCAATGAACTGTAGCTCCCCAGTGCCGTGAGCACTCATGCAGCCCCAGACCATGACACTCCCACCACCATGTTTGACTGTAGGCAAGACACACTTGTCTTTGTAGTCCAGGCTTCATGGCTCACCCCTGGCTTTGTTTGTCACACGGTCCCAGTTTTGGCTATCATGTGAGTAATTTTCTTTTTGGCATGGCTCATTATGTCCAAATATCCTTTTTGGTTTTTTGGTTTCTTTTTTCCTCCCTCCTTTTTTGTTGATTTTGTCAGACCAACGAAATTACATTGCCTTTCATACATTTTTTATAGAACTTTGATGCATCTGGCTCCTGAAGAGTGGATTGAAGTCCATGAAACGCAGCGTCGGGCCTACTTTGATGCATCAAACATATATTGACCTATTTCCAGATGTTTTTTACTTCACCCGACTTTCACCTTGTTTGGGGGATTAAGATGCATAATTGTACCTACCCATGCCTTATGTTTGTATATACATATATTTATTGTCTATATGCGATTAATTTTTATGTCTAATGTATGCAATGCGTTTTTATGCCATGTTGATCATTGGTCCTTAATAAACATACATATGTTTGCACCTCTGTGAGTGTGATTGGGTTTCATCATGCGCACCTCATTTAAAGTCCCAACTTCCCCCCCTCTTTTTCATGATATAGGGATGGGGGCGCAAACCTTCCCTTGCGTCCCAATTAAAGTCCCAAGTTCACTTTCCCCCCATTGTTTGTAGTCCTCACCTGGTTGCCGCCACACACGCTTGACACCATCTGAACCAAATAAGCTTATCTTGGTCTCATCAGACCATAGGACATGGTTCCAGTAATCCATGTCCTTAGTCTGCTTGTCTTCAGCAAACTGTTTACAGGCTTTCTTGTGCATTATCTTTAGAAGAGGATTCCTTTTGGGATGACAGCCATGCAGACCAATTTGATGCACTGTGCGGCGTATAGTCGGAGCACTGACAGGCTGACCCCCACCCCTTCAACCTCTGCAGGAATGCTGGCAGCATTCATACGTTTATTTCCCAAAGACAACCTCTGGATATGACGCTGAGCATGTGCACTCAACTTCTTTGGTCGACTATGGCAGGGTCTGTTCTGAGTGGAACCGTCCTGTTAAACCGCTGTATGGTCTTGGCCACCATGCTGCAGCTCAGTTTCAGGGTCTTGTCAATCTTCTTATAGCCTAGGCCATCTTTAGGTAGAGCAACAATTCTTTTTTTCAGATCCTCAGAGAGTTCTTTGCCATGAGGTGCCATGTTGAACTTCCAGTGACCAGTATGAGGGAGTGAGAGCAATAACACCAAATTTAACACACCTACTCCCCATTCACACCTGAGACCTTGTAACACTAACGAGTCACATAACACCAGGGAGGGAAAATGGCTAAGTGGGCCCAATTTGAACATTTTCACTTAGTGGCTATGTGTTGAGTTGTTTTGAGGGGACAGCAAATTTACACTGTTATATAAGCTGTACACTCACTACTTTACATTGTAGCAAAGTGTAATTTCTTCAGTGTTGTCACATGAAACAAAAATGTGAGGGGTGTACTCACTTTTGTGAGATACTGTATATTCTACACTGATTGCACTGTATATTATTTATATATATATATATATATATATATATATATATATATATATATATATATATATATATATATTATATACTAAACTGCCTGCATGCCACTAATTAACCTGCCTAATCTAGCTCAAGTTCTCTCAATCTCCTCCATGTATCACACTACATACGGCCACAGTGTAAGCAGCCCTATATAGTGTGGGCCATGGAAAATCTTGCAGTGCATTAAGGGGCGCTCCGCGGCACTCAAATTTACCACGAACGCCCCATATTTTCAGCTCGTTTGCGAACAAATGAACACCCGATGGTTGAGTTGAACTTATGTTCGATTCGAAGATCGGGACTATCCCTAGATTTAGGTCTGGACTTTGACTGGGCCATTATAACACATGAATATGCTTTGATATAAACCATTCCATTGTAGCTCTGGCTGTATGTTTTGGGTCGTTGTCCTGCTGGAAGGTGAACCTCCACTCCAGTCTCAAGTCTTTTGCAAACTTTAACAGGTGTTCTTCTAAGATTGTCCTGTATTTGGCTCCATCCATCTTCCCATCAACTCTGACCAGCTTCCCTGTCCCCTGCCACCACCATGTTTCACGGTGAGGATGGTGTGTTCAGGGCAATGTGCAGTGTTAGTATTTTGTCACACATAGCGTTTTGCTTTTAGGCCAAAAAGTCAAATTTTGGTCTGATCTGACCAGAGAACCCTCTTCCACATGTTTGCTGTGTCCTCCACATAGCTTCTTGCAAACTGCAAACTGGACTTTTATTTGGCTTTCTTTCAACAATGGCTTTCGTCTTGCCACTCTTCCATAAAGGCCAGATTTGTGGAGTACACGACTAATAGTTGTCCTGTGGACAGATTCTCCCACCTGAGCTGTGGATCTCTGCAGCTCCTCCAGAGTTACCATGGGCCTCTTGGCTGCTTCTATGATTACTGCTCTCCTTGCCAGTTTAAATGGACGGCCATATCTTGGTAGCTTTGCAGTTGTGCCATACTTTTTTCCATTTTTGGATGATGGATTGAACGCTGCTCCATGAGATGTTCAAAAGCTTGGGATATTTTTTTTATAACCTAATCCTGCTTCAAACTTCTTAACAACTTTATCCCTGACCTGTCTGGTGTGTTCCTTGGCCTTCAAGATGCTTTTTGTTCTCTAAGGTTCCCTAACACAGTGTTTCTCAACCTTTTTCCAGTCAGGGCACCCCTGAAAAGTATTTTCAGTCTTGAGGCACCCCTGTCCAAGGCTTGGTTCACTCATTCCTGATACACAGACAAATGGTCTGCTCTTTAGGGGTGCCATTAATTCTTAATGGTACCCCACACATTGGCAAACATCAGGTGCTTTTGGTGTGGCGCAATTTAAAAAAAAAGGGTCGGGGGCTTCTTTCCCTGCATTTCTGCAGGTAGGGAAGCCCATTGAAATGAATGGGCTGCCCTGCACGCAGCCACACAGATGTGAACCGAGGGCTTGTTCACATGTCAGGTTTGAGGGGCGGTAAAACCACATGGTTGAGCTGTTTTTACCACCCCCAACTTCTCCCCCTTTAGCTGCAGAGGCAGCAGCTGGGTTATACACATGTTGTGGCTGCAGCTGGAGGTATACCCAGGGTGAATGGGGCTGCACTGCAACTACCCCGCAACTGTGTGCATTGCACGGTTGCGGTGTAGTGATGCTGCTCAAGTGATCAGAGCATGGATTGCTTTTTAGAGGAGCAGCAGTCATACAAAAGCAGTTCTGATGGTACAGGAATAGGGGGGTGGGTCAGGAATAAAAGTAACATACATACCCACACACACAAACATACAGACAAATGCCTCTGAAAAGTGATCAGAGCATGGATTGCTTTTTAGAGGAGCAGCAGTCATACAAAAGCAGTTCTGATGGTACAGGAATAGGGGGGTGGGTCAGGAATAAAAGTAACATACATACCCACACACACAAACATACAGACAAATGCACACACACAAACACATATACAAACACACACACACATACAGACACATATGTACACACACACACGTACACAAATACAGACACATGTACAAACACACACATACAGACACATGTAAACACATATACAGACACACATCTACACACACACACAGACAAATATGTACACACACACGTACACAAATACAGACACATGTACAAACACATGTACACACAAACGCACAGACACATGTACACACACACAGACAGACACTCACATGTACATGCACTTATAGAGACACACACATACACGCATGTACACATACATACACACGCACACACACATACATACACATGTACTCATATACATTCACACATACACACACGTACACACATACACACATGTACACACACACATATGTACACATACAAACACACAAAAGTAAACACACAGACAAATGTATAAAGCCCTTTAAAAAATTATAGTACAGTACCTTTCCTTCACACAGCCGGGTACTACAATGTAGGGGGAGGCAGAGAGCACAGCACACTTCCCCTCCCTTTACTTTCACTTTTGAGGCTGACGGAGCTCTCTCACAATGCCGATGTACAGTTCGGTAGGGGATCGGGAGATCGGGCTTATCTGACAGACCTTCTCTCCCATGATCCCACGGCACACCTGAGGTCTTCTGGTGGCACACCAGTGTGCCGCGGAACACTGGTTGAGAAATGTTGCTCTAACAAACCTCTGGGGGCTTCACATAACACCTGTATTTATATTAAGATTACATTACACACAGGTGGACACTATTTTTCTAATTAGGTGACTTCTGAAGGCAATTGATTCCACTAGATTTTAGTTAGGGCTATCAGAGTAAAGGGGGCTGAATACAAATGCACGCCACACTTTTAAGATATTATTTTTTTTTTTTGAATTGAAAATCATTTAGCATTTTCCTTCCACTACACAATTATGTGCCACTTTGTGTTGTTCTATCACATAAAATCCTAACAAAATACATTTACATTTTTGGTTGTAACATGATAAAATGTGGAAAATGTCAAGGGGTATGAATACTTTTTCAAGGCACTTTATTAGTATTACCTAGCTATGTATTGTATTGGCAATGTTTTTAATTCCAAGACTGTAAAAACTCACTTTTTTGGCCTTTTCGTCATAGGCATCCATAACAATAGAATCCATGAGAAGATCCTTTAATGGACTTTGAACAATATTCAATTATATACTAGTTCTGGAATATATCCTACCAAAAGATCCCTTTTAGAAATCCTGAAGAACACCAAGTTACAAGCTACATATTATAATATGGAGGAGGACTTTTTATGTTTTTGATCCGGTTTATATAGACCATGCCCCCCACTGGGGCACACACATTTATAAACACGTGATATCACATTTTCTCTAATTTTGTCCCCCTTTTTTGGGGAGTGGGGATGTTTACACAATTTCCCTGCATCTGCAGTTGTTGTGTTTTTAATAATTGGCCAATTGTGATTTTAATTGATTAGTTGGCTATTGAGTTTTGTATTTTCCACAATATTAGTGTTTAATAAAGTCATTTTCTATATTGTTACATGTGTCAGACTATGCGAAATTCTCTCATAATATATTTATCTAGGGATACACTGCACATTTTTTCACATTTAGATTTAGCTCAGTCTGGTTTTTATTCCTTCTTCCTTTTTTTAATTTTTTTAAATGCAGGCTGGTTGTACCCACGTTAATCGATTAAGCAATCCTGCTGAACCGGCCGAGATTCGAATCATGTATGGCTGGCTTTAATCCAGTTTACTGTTCAGTACATGTTAACAGTGAATACAAACATGATTTGTGTGTGCACCTGTTAATATAATAATAATTAACAAGTTTAACTTGCCATTAGCACTCCAACTGAGTGCAAACATTTTAAATAAATTATACGGCCCACTATTAACACACTGGTTTTCTTAAAGGATATGTGCACTTTAAAACAAAGTATAGTTTTATTTTTTGCACCTTTCCCCTGACCTAACCTATCCCACACTCCCCCTGCACAGATTCATACACACCCTAAGCAGACACCTCCAATGTACATTATCTGGCTGTGCCTGTGCAATTGAGACTTGAGGCACTGGATATAATTAAATACAGGAGACCATGTACGTCGGATCAAGATAAGCATGCATCTGCGGAAAGTTAGATTAGGTCAGGGGAAAGGGGCAAAAGGGGTAAGTGCACTTTATCCTTGAGGCTGGGTTCACACACTGGTACAACATTACAGTCGTACGACTGTGGATCAGACTTTGCCCTGCGACTTGAAGTCTGACAGCCATCTGACTTCAATGAACAGGGATCCGACTTTGATCCTGACAATACCAGTCACTTTGTGTCTGGTATGAATCTTTAGGGGAAACTCCACTCCAAATTAAAAAAAAACTGCATGGGTTCCCGCTCCAGGACCATACCAGACCCTACGGTCTGGCACAGATTTTAAGGGGAATCCCCCAAAATCCATACCATACCCTTTTCCGAGCATGCAGCCCAGCAGGTCAAGAAAAGGGAGGGGATGAGCAAGCACCCCCCCCTTCCTGGACCATACCAGGCCACATGCCCTCAACATGGGAGGGGTGCTTTGGGGCAGGGGGGCTCTGCACCCCCCACCCCAAAGCACCTTGTCCCCGTGTTTATGGGGACAAGGGCCTCTTCCTAACAACCCTGGCCGTTGGTTGTCAGGGTCTGTGGGCGGGGGCTTATCGGAATCTGGAAGCCCCCTTTAACAAGGGGGCCCCCAGATCCCGGTCCCCCACCCTATGTGAATGAGTATGGGGTACATTATACCCATACCCATTCACCTAAAAAAAAGTGTCAAAAATAAAACATAGTACAGAGGTTCCTAAAGTAATTTTTGCAGCTCCGACGTCTCTTCAGATTTCTTCTCTCCTCTCCGGCTCTTCTCCCTCCTCTGCTGATGTCTTCTGCCTCTGCCAGTTCTTCTTACCTCTCCGGTACTTCTCCACTCTCTGCTGATGTCTTCTAACCCTCTTGGGTTCTTCTCCTTCTATCCACTGTCTTCTGCCTCTGCCAGGTCGCCTCTCTGCACTGTCTTCTTCCTCTGTTCTTCCTCTGATGTTGACTCAACGCTCTCTCCCGCTCTAATGCTAGGTGCGCGGTGTGCCACTATTTAAATTGGCATTGGGCGGGATCTCCAGAGGCCCCGCCCCTTGTGACATCATGCCCCATCATGCCCCGAGCGGTGATGTCATAAGGGGTGGGGCCTCCATGTGATGTCACCAGATGGCCCTGCCCCATCCCAATATAAGTAGTGGCACGCCGCACACCTAGCATTAGAGCGGGAGAGAGCGTTGAGAAAACATCAGAGGAAGAACAGAGGGAGAACAGAGGGAGAAGACAGCACAGAGCGGAGACCCGGCAGAGGCAGAAGACAGTGGACAGAAGGAGAAGAAGCGGAGAGGGTTAGAAGACATCAGTGGAGAAGAACCTGAGAGGGGAGAAGAAGCGGCAGAGGCAGAAGACATTAGCAGAGGAGGCAGTAGAGTCGGAGAGGGGAGAAGAAAACGGGTGAGATGCTGGAGCTGCCTTAATAAATTACTTTAAAAACCTACAATGTATCCCATGCTCAGTCAAATAGGGTGGGGGGACAGGATCTGGAGGCCCCCTTGTTAAAGGGGGCTTCCAGATTCCGATAAGCACCCGCCCACAGACCCCGACAACCAACGGCCAGGTTTGTCGGGAAGAGGCCCTTGTCCCCATCAACATGCAACATGCAAAGCACCAACCCCCCATGTTGAGGGCATGTGGTCTGGTATGGTTCAGGATGGGGGGCGCTCACTCATCCCCACCCCCTTTCTTGACCTGCCGTGCTGCGTGCTCAGATATAGGTCTAGTATGGATTTTGGGGTCTGGTATGGATTTTAAGGGGAACCCCCACGCTAAAGAAATGGCGTGGGGGTTCCCCTTAAAATCCATACCAGACCGACGGGCCTGGTATGCTCTTGGAGGGGAAACCCCATGCCTTTTTTTTTTTTAATATGGTGTTCCCCTTCAAGATCTTCAGAGCACAAGTCACATGCCAAAGTCGCATCAGTTAAGACAGCGATTCCAACTTTGATAAGACTTCAGTGATATTCAATGGGCTGAAGTAGGATCAAAGCCGGACCAAAGTAGTGCAGGGAGCATTTTCAAAGTCGGACAAGTTAAGACGGCTCTCATAGGGAAACATTGATTTGCACACGTCATGCGACATGAGCTCCCACAATTGGAGCGTTTGTCGTACTAGTGTGAACCCAGCCTGAATGCTTGTAAATTGACACGATGTGGAAAACGTAACTGACCCCTGCACTAGATACAACCTCATACTTTCCTCATCCTTTTTTCTAGATGCTCCATCTGACCTATAATTTTGCCTAGGCTTTTGTAGGAATGTCTGTGCATTTCTGAATAATAAGGTCCTAAACCCCTTGCCGTTTTTTAAACACCAATAAAGTCTAACACCCTTTTTTTTATCTTTTTATATCCTGCAGTCCCTCGTGGTATGATTTGTGCCTTGTTTTCTTGGAAATACATTACAATGGGGAGGCTAACTAAAACTGGAACACTCAGTGGTGGAGATTTACTAAAGCTGGTGCACACAAAATCTGGTGCATCTGTGCATAGTAACCAACCAGTTTCCAGGTTTTGTTGTCAAAGCTTGATTAAACAAGCTGAAGTTAGAAGCAGATTGGTTACTATGCACAGCTGCACCAGATTCTGTGTGCATCAGTTTTAGTATATCTCCCCAGAATCCGGTGCAGCTGTGCACAGTAGCCAATCAGCTTCTAACTTCAGCTTGTTCAATTAAACTTTGACAATAAAACCTGGAAGCTGATTGTTTTCTATGCAGAGCTGCACCAGATTTTTTACTCTTCAGTCTTAGTAAATCTCCCCCAATGTCTTTTTCTCTCCCGCCTGCTCCAAGGCGTTATGCTTGCAGAGATGAGTAACCGCTCACAAGGATGCTTACTGCAGAGGAAGAGAGGGGGCATGTCAGACCAGGTCTATTATTGGGAGCTGATCACAGAGTGCTTTGAATCTAACTCTGGTGTTATTTGGACAGCACAGTAATATTTGGACACACTGCAGAACCTCTGTACCAGGAAAGTACACATAGGACTATGAAAATGATGTTGTTAGTACAATGTCTTTCTAACTGCACATCTATTTCTGTCACTTCAGTTGGGGTTTAGGTACCCTTTAAGGCAGTCAACCATTATGTGTTAGCAAAGTGCCATACTTTTCTGGTGTGTAAATGCTAAGTTGTGTAGCACCCTCTAGTGTGTGCTAGAAGAGAGAGTAGGAGAATTATAGTTTAGCTCAGAGCTAAGCCTGAGCTATGGAATTTGGGTCAGGGTTTACTAAGATTCGGGGCTGGGTGACTCATCCTGGCAGCTCTCTGGTGCTTCCCCCTGGTCTAGAAGGTTGGAGAATCTTCTTGAATTTGAGGGTGAAGGTTAGGAGAAGCTGCCTTGAATATTTATGGAGCCTCAGCCAATCCTCAGAGGTAGGCTGGCAGGGGGCTAAGACCACTCCATAAATAAACATAGGCTATGCCAGTAGGGGCAGTTGGGTGTAAGATGGAGATTCAGTGATGAGGAGGCTGTTGCTGGCCCTCTCTCTCTTCTCCCCGGGGTCCATCAGGGGTCCATCAGTGAGCATCAGAGCTGCTGTCGGGCTGCTAGGACCGCGGCCTACCAGGAGCCTGAGAGCCATCGTTATCCCTGCCTGAGAGGGTCTGCATTGCTGTGCGACATCAGATCATCCTCTGTCCTTTCTGATGGCGAGTGACAGACCACACTGTGGGCACCAACCTGGACCGCTAAGTTCACAGCTATGCAGCATCCATCCTTGCACTGACTGGGGTACAGACCCTGAATTGCTTCCTGTGTGAGCCAGCTACCTTTAGGATCTGGTGAGTGGGCTTATGCCCACATCCCCTTCTAGTCAGTAACATACAGTGCATAGATACTGCATGCAGACAAGATACAGATGAACTTGCCATTTCTGCTATACCCATTATTTGCTTGCTGACCACTTGAACCTTCTCTTCTCTCCCTGAGGAGAAACACTTGGACTACCCTTATCCCATCATCTGCAGGGTGTGAGCTGGCCCAAATACTGCTTAACCTTTTTACCCTCCATAGGAGTAGAGTTACCTGCAGGCCAGCCTTTCTCTAATCATAGCCCCCCCCCCCCCACCATTGAGCTTTCTGGGCCCATTAAAATATTTGGTGTATACTATTTCTGCATATTTAAGTGTTATTATGCATTACTGTTTGCTTTTCTTATTTTGAACATATCTAACTGTCGTGTTTCCAGCTCAACCAGTATTGGGTGCTGTTCCAGGGTTTGGCTGACTGACACATTTTTGCACCCACTGTTTGTCTGCTAAATTCGGTTTACATTGTGTCTGTGGTTCATTTAAAGGGGTATACATTATGTCAGAATCTAGAGTGTCAGAAGGGCTGAGAAGTTCCCAGGGTCAGGGCAGCACAAGAGGACAAGCAATATCCAGCGGCCCTTAAAGGGGTAGCACCACATACAAATAAAAAAACAAAAAATTGGCGTGCACCGCTAAAGTGTTGGGGTTGGCTTGAAAAAAAGGTGGCAACCTTTCACCCGGAAATACTCTTGCATTGGTGCACAAAGGAGGATCTCGTACTGAGTTAGTCTAAGGGGACTAACCTATGCCAGGCAGGAATAGTCTAAGGCATGCAGGTGCTCCCCCCCCACAAAGCTGTACATGTGGCGCACATGTAACTCAACATCACACTGGTTGTATGGCTGGCACACATACTGTAAATTGCATTTGATACCCGTTTTTTTGCTTCGTCCTGAGGCTTTTATCCAGTGAAGTTTGCCTATTCTTTTATTTCTCTCTGGCTTGAAAAGCAGATTGAATACAGGTAGGAAGGAATGGTGGACAGAATTTTCAGTTGTAGAAACAAGGCTGGCATACATGTGACCATGCTTGGTAATGGCCAGCATGTTCAATTACAGTAAATTGCACTAATTCCAGCATGCTTTGGCTGCTGAAATGTAAGGGAGATAAACATGTACTGGAGTTCTATTGTCACATTGCTATCTTGAATAAAAGGTATAAATAAGCCTGAAATACAAGTGCAAAAAGTGGAGGCAGTGATATTAATAGGGAATCTGAGATCGGTCAAAGATAGTATCATGAATGAATGTGAGTGTGAAGGAGGAAAGCTGTATTAAATTAAAATATACAAAGCTGTACATGGAGTTTATGACTCTTTGAGTATTCAGCGCACGTAATCGATATTCTTTTGTAATTTTTATGTTGAGCCACATGAAGGCGCTCATGCTTCATGGTGTGCACATGTCGCTTTCAAATATCTCTTGCGTTTTAACGTCTCCCAGGATGATCTGCTATTATAGGGTCACATTTAACTTGATGATGCATGGACCTCTTTTATTCTTGCCCTGTGTTAACTACTACATTATATGTTTTTCTACATTTCATCTTTAGAAAAAAAAAAAAATAACTGGAAGCAAAGTGAAGAAAACTGTGCACACTGAACAACATTCATAAGCTTGGTTGTCTGCTGTGTTGTATATAAAATGATATTCAATCACTGGCTTGCAAGGAATAGGAATAGGAAGAGTTGAAGGGGTAAGTGACCGAGGATGCCTGATGTCTTACTAAGCCTCAATGTGTAATCTGCAATCGAAAAGTCACCTTAAATAACCCAGGACTGCCTGAACGTGTCTACATAATCTAATCACTAAGTCACCCTTTGTAACCCAGGATTGTGCAAGTCTGAAGAATGCATTTAAAAAAGTACCATAAAGCTTGTCATAAGAAGAGGGGATAACAGGGGGCTATATTTTCCCTTTATAGTGAGAACACACCAGAGGAAAAAAAAACACAAAAACCTTTTGTAACAAAAAACATACAATAAAACATTGGATTGTGAGCATAATTCGTTCCAGAAACATGCTTGTAATCCAAAGCACGTTTATATCAAAGCGAATTTCCCCATAAGAAATAATGAAAACTCAAATGATTCGTTCCATAACCATTTATTCATAGGTCCTTCAGTTTATAGTCCATATAATAACATTATAGCAATGTGACCAGGTTGTGTAACCATAAAATGTCCACCCACAAATGGAAGCCTCCACAAGGGGATTAGAAGCAAAATCCAGCAGGAACTACAGTGTATAAAAGAGAAGAGAGGTGCCTCTAATGCCGCGTACACACGACCAGTTTTCCAGTCGGAATAAACTCTGAAGATTTTTCCGACGGAGTTCCGACGGAATTCCACTGATACTGTCTTGTGTACACACGATCACACCAAAGTCCAATCGCCAAGAATGCGGTGACGTACAGCACTTATGACGGGACTAGAAAAGGGAAGTTCAATAGCCAGTAGCCAATAGCTTCCGTCTCGTACTTGCTTCAGAGCATGCGTCGTTTTTGGTCCGTCAGGACAGCATACAGACGAGCGTTTTTCCCGATAGGAATTGGTTCCTTCGGAAATATTTAGAACATGTTCTATTTCTAGGTTCGTCAGAATTTTCAAACAAAAAAAAAGGTCAGATGAGGCATACACGTGATCAGAATATACAATGAAAAGCTTCCGTCAGACTTTTTCTGTCGGACATTCCGCTCGTGTGTACGCGGCATAAGTGTAGCAATATGTTGCTAAATGTTGTACCTTCAATAAATGTAACCATATTGTTACACTTAGAGGCGCCTCTCTTCTCTTTTATACTCAGTTGTGACGTGACGCTACTTGTATATCAAGACATCGCTTGTATATCAAGTCAAAATTTATTTAAAAATGTTGCTTGTCTTGCAAAACGCTCTCAAACCAAGTTACTCTCAAACCAAGGTTTTACTGTACTTGCAGACGATAGTTTATGTTGAACAGGATTACATGTGGATTTTGCATTATATAATAACTATATATGTTATACACACTGTATTTAAAATCAGAAAATATCTATGATCTTTGAATACAATATTTTATAAAAAATAAAATATGAAATTGGATGCTTTAAACTATGTGATTTTTTTTTCAAAAACAAATTTGTACAATAATGACGGAAACTTGTTAGGATTGCTACAATCCATGGCACCTCCAAGCCAGTACTAGAGGCTACCCTTGCCCAACACTAATGCCCTGTACAACAAATGTTCGATGGGAGCTTGTTGTCGGAAATTCCGACCGTTTGTAGGCTCCATTGGACATTTTCCATCGGAATTCCCGACGAACAAAATTTGAGATCTGGATCTCAAATTTTCCGACAACAAAATCCGTTATCGGAAATTCCGATCGTGTGTACACAATTCCGATGCACAAAATTCCGAGCATGCTCAGAATCAAGCAGAAGAGCCGCACTGGCTATTGAACTTCATTCTTCTCGGCTTGTTGTACGTCACCGCGTTCTTGACGTTTGGAATTTCCGACAACATTTGTGTGACCGTGTGTATGCAAGACAAGTTTGAGCCAACATCCGTCGGAAAAAATCCACGGTTTTGTTGTCGGAAAATCCTATCGTGTGTACAGAGCATTAGAAGTGATTCTAGGTCCAAAGCAAGCAAATCGCTTTGCCCTGAAACAAGCATGGCTTCTGGAAGTTGGCCAATGGTGGCTTTTCAGCTCTAAACGAGAGCTTCAGAAGGGACCTCAATTCTAGCAGGTTAAAGCATAGGGCACAGACACACATTTCTCCATAGAGAATGGCATTGTATGACCATTGTTAGAATCCCCCGCTTTTTAAATCTTGTGTTTGTCCCTGTTTAATAAAAAGCGATCGCCCTGCCCTCATGGCCTTTAAATTGTCTTTTACCCTGGAAAGCCTAGATTTATTTTAATACCTTATGTAATAGTCTGTGAAGAGGTCACTGAAGGTCCGCTTCTTTATTTATCATGAAAAGCAGAAGGAATGCTATGGAAAATGTCAAGGTTGGGCCATTCCTATACAAGGTACTATAGAACGCACAAGGAAATGAATGAATCGTTTTTCACTGAGCTCTTCAAAGAACCGCCACTCTGTATAAGCTTAGACTGCTGTATGTCTCTAGTGCCTATTATATTCATAGAAATTGACATTTTAATAAATTGATTCCCACAGGTCACTGATTAGATCTTGAAGGAAATGAGCGTTGTGTCTGCTAATTAGTGCAGTTTTATTTCTCCCCTACTATTTTCTCCCCCCTTTTCTGCCCTATGGTCTCGCTGTTTCTTTCCATATCTCTCCGTCTACTGCTCACTCTCTCTCCTCCCCTTTCACTCTCCCTCCCCACTTTTCTCAGCTATCACTAATTACTCTGCCCACGGAAAACAGGATCATCTGGCACAAACCGCGCGAAAAATACTTTCTGAGAAAAGGCGTCAGAAAGACGAAGGGGATTTAACCCTCCAGATTACAGCTGATACTTGCCATCACTATGCAGTATATTGAGCTATGAGTGTATTTTGGCTGAGGCTATCGAAATCTGCACCTTTCATCTGTGCCTCATACTGTTCATTGTCAGTATGATTGCAGCAGGCAGCAGAGAGGTCACCTACAGAAAGTGGGGTTTATCCGGTCCTACGGAAACATCTATTGCCTCAATTCTTATTTTTCTCTCCCTATTATTTTGAAAGCTGGCTGTGGGTTCTCTGTATTTTATAAGGCTGCAACGACATTGATGCATAGGTTTTGCCATATATGGATTTTTTTCAATACAAAGTGTGGTGACCAACTCTATCAAACAGAAACCAATTCCAATCTGACTACAATAAAGTAACCTCCGGTAGACTGCTTTTATTTTTATGGCTTTTCTTATTAATAAGACCAATAGTGTAGAAATCCAGATTACAGTATTGGCATTGTACCAATAAATTTATAGTGTATGTAAACCCAAGAACACTGGTGTCTGCATGAATTCTCCTTTTGTTAAGTTTCTTCTCCCTTTATTTTAAAATAGTGATCCTGCCAGTAAAAAATGTCATGTCCTGGGGTAACAGCGCTCATTCACCGTACCGTATCTATAAAGGAATAGTGTTGTCACCCTATGAAAAGAAGTGTGTTACACTAGAACTTTAGGCAAAATGTTTTTTTTCCGTTTTGGATAAGGTAAAGCAGAGTTATAACCCCAGTCAGATATTTTTTCGCCATCTGTGTCCCATTGAGGAGATTTCCCTCATCTGCTCATCTGCTTTTTAACCATACCCGTGGACATATATACCATAAGGAATGACTTTTATTTCATCCTTTTGTCTTCTTGTTGACCTATCTGGTTCTATGCAGTAGCGGTATTATGTATATATTTTGTACAGTATTGTCAATGTGGATTTTTTAGAATATGTATTCATCTCTTTTTTATGTGATTTATTGTAATAAAATATATTGTTTGTATTAACTATTGTTGACTGTGCCTAAAAAGTCCAAGCCCCATCTCTCTTTTGATATTCCAGAGTTATAACCCCGGTCAGATATTTTTTCGCCATCTGTGTCCCATTGAGGAGATTTCCCTTGACTTCCTGTCTCAAAGCCAAACAGGAAGTGAGAGGAAATCCCTGCAAATTAAAGCGGAGTTCCATCCAAAAGGGGAAGCTCCGCTTGTTTGCCTCCTCCCCCCCTCCACTGCCACATTTGGCACCTTTCGGGGGGGGGGGGGTAAGTGGGTACCTAGTTGTGACAGGTACCTGCTCCCACTAAAGGCTGAGCTTGTCGCAGTGAACTCAGCTGGAAGTTCAGCCCCCTCCTCCTTCCCCAGCCACTGGGCCATTCACAAAGTGTAGCATGCTTTGCGCATGTGCAATAGAGAACTAGCTGTGGAGCCGCAAGGTGGTAAGATGGCGGCGGCAGCATCCAAAAGCCGATTAATAAAATTGGCTCAGGTGAAGACACAGCTGGATTCCTGGACAGATAAGTGTCCTAATAATAAAAGGCAGCAGCTACAGTATTTGTAGCTTATGACTTTTAGTTCTTCCCGAAGGAGCCTGGAGCTCCGCTTTAAGAGTATTTCTTGGGGCCCCCCAGGTCACTAGAACTAGTGTCCCCATTGGAAGATTTCCCCTCTATTACTTTTATGGGGACAGGACAAATAGAGAGGGTAAATCTTCCTAATAGGGGCACAGACAGCAATAAAAACTGACAGGGGTTCTAATCCATCTCTGCTCTATCTAAAACTAAAAAAAGTTTTGCCTTTAGTTATACCTTAAGTCTACAGAGAATCTTCCCCTCTACTTATCTCAATAACATTGGGGGTGGAGTCCCCAGAAGAAAACCGGGCAGGGCTGATAACACTGCTAACTGATAACAGTGCAGCACAGTATACAGGATGCTAGGAGTCACTCGATTTCTGGAAGGATCAAAATATATTTTTTTATTTATTGAAAACTTATAACAAACACTTTCAAGAAAGTATTTGACAGATCCGAAAGGAGCAAATAAGAGAAATATTTTCTTAGGCTAAGTTTAAACTAAACTGCTGCGCCACTAAAAAGCGATTTGTTGAGGCATTTGACGAGTGGTGAGGAGCTGATATGATGCCTCTTCACTGTCTTTTTCAGCCCTGTAAATCCCACGCCAGCATTACACACAGTTGCGGGGCCTTTGTGGTGCATCCCCATTCCCTTGAATGGGTCGTCTTTGGCATAGTTACTGCTACTGACTTATCGATCAAGACAGAAGTGATCATTTTTGCTGTTGGTGAGAAAAAGCACAGAATTGCAACTGCGGTATGTAAACACTTTCGTCTGCTACCTTCGAAGCTTAAAGTGATTGTAAAGTCTCATTTTTTTCTATAAAAATAACAAACATGTTATACTTACCTCCTCTGTGCAGTGGATTTGCCCCGATCCTCTTCTTCTTGGGTCCCTCTTTTGTGCTCCTGGCCCTTCCCTCCTGTCGAGTGCCCCCACAGCAAGCAGCCTGCTATGGGGGCACCAGAGCTGATTCACAGCTCCCTGTGTCCATTCAGACACAGGGCCATGGCCCGTCCCTGCCCCCTCTGACTTTGATTGACAGCAGCATGAGCCAATGCCGCTGCTGCTGTGTCTCAGCCCATAAAAAAATGTGCATTTGTTACCCATGAAAACCAGTCAGGTGCTATTTTTTTAGCTTACGCAAGAGAAATGTCAGCTGGAATATGATGAGCTATGATGCACAACACAGCCACTTTAATTTAGGGCGGCATGGCCATTGTTACAGGTGTGAGCTCATTACAAGACTATGAGATGGACAGTGAACTTGTTGAGCGGCTAGCTACTACCGATTAGAAGACAAATCTCCAGTTACAGATATTCCTGCAGAGACTACCACTATAGGGATTTTTACTGCATTATTATACAGCCTAAGGGGAAGGGATGTTCCAAAGTACACCAACTATTTACCTAGTTATAAGCCGCTGTACGAACAAACTGCATTGCTGAATGTTGCTACAGAGAGAAGATATTGACTTTCATTATTATATCCTAAAACCATCTCTGTTACTCACCATTACAAGAAAGTGCTGTATATTTCCTGTGATTGCATGGTTTATAGCTAGGCTACCAATAATTCAATTGTCGAGATGCGACAGGCTTTTAAGTACATATCAGTGAAACATAGGTAGACAGTATTAGTACTAATTTATAATGATTTAGCGCATTACAAAAATTCACACAACTAGCTCACCCACCTGTAAACAGAATGACAATTCATTTATAAGCTGCAACTGGAAAAGAAACTTTAACAATGTAGAAGTGCAAGCTATAAATAAACCAGGTCCTAACAGAACGATTTTCTAAGAATTTAGCATAAAATCAGTATTTTCTCTAAGATCCTATTCACAATTATGCACACCAGCTAACATTTTTTTGAACTGGCCGTGATTCAAACCATGTATGGCCAGGCTGAATGTACCCAGGTCAACTTGGGTACAACCAGCCTGACGGATTTTACATGCAATTATTGCTAGTGGCTGTTACAGCCACTAGCCTAGCAGTAATCACTGTGTTCTCCCGGTGGGGACGGTTTCACTGACTGTGTTGATGGGGTAATCAAGCGATTTACATATTGCAGGAACAAATTTGCTCCGTCTATGGCCGACCTAAACCAGTAGTATGTGTACTTCAAGTGGTATGTCTCAAAGGTCCAGGGGTATGTCCACTATCTACAATAAATTCATCATATCAATATAGGGGTTTTAATGAATTATACCATATTGAAAAACAGACGGGAAGAGAGGATTTAGGCATCCTAAAGCACAAAGGATTGTTTGAAAATAATTTTTGAACAAGGGGTACTGAAAGTAAATATCCACATGGGTACATCCGATTGGATGGCTCGCATGAGGAAGTATTATAATGCCGGACTACTTAACCTAAAAAAACATAACTCAAAAAACTTTTATGTGACCAATAACATCTTTCCACCTTAATCCCCAATATATATTTCACAATGTCAAAGAAAACAAGTTGAAATTAGTTTTAAGCTGGCAAACGCAATGTCATCAGCACCCTTTCCCCGCCCTATGCCGTTTCATCATGTGACGTCTTCAAGGAGCGTCAGGACCTGCCGCTCTTTGAAGACGTCACACAACAAAGTGGATGTAGGGCGGGGCAAGGACGCTGATGATATCGCGTATGCCGGCTCACACTTGTGGTCTATGATAGGTCCGGAGGTAAACGGCTAATAACAGCTGAGTGTGTTACTCCTTAGTGCCGGGTAGGCACTCTTCAAATGTGATTGGAATACTATTATTCTTTTAACAAGCTTGTGAGATGTTTTTACACTATGGGAGCCTCCTTCCTTCTTTTTATCTCCCCCATGATATGCTCTGATCTTGGAAAGGGGAATCTGACCATAAAACTGTGATGTAAGGGAGTTGGAGTTAATGGTCGTGTGGAGATACTGTGGTCTTCTGGATGGTTTATAATTTTACCAGCATATGAATCTGGAGAGTCCATTTTAGTGAGAGTGGTGAAGGATTCACACAGTGGTAGAGCACTTGGTGCACTTATATACAAAGACGTTTTGGATATTAATTTCACAAGTTTGAAATACTGTTTGAATTTTTTTCTTATATACTCGTCTATTTCGAGTGGCCACGAGTCTTGTTAAACTCCCTTCTGCAAAAAAGTTTTATCCCTATTGTGGGGTCACCAGTAAGGTATTTGTATATTGAAATCATATCCCGTCTCAAGCGTCTCTTCTCCAGAGAGAATAAGTTCAGTGCTCGCAACCTTTCCTCATAAATAATATCCCCCAGACACTTTATTAGCTTTGTTGCCCTTCTTTGTACTCGCTCCATTTCCAGTACATCCTTCCTGAGGACTGGTGCCCAGAACTGGACAGCATACTCTAGGTGCGGCCGAACCAGACTCTTGTAGAGCGGGAGAATTATCGTTTTATCTCTGGAGTTGATCCCCTTTTTAATGCATGCCAACATTCTGTTTGCTTTGTTAGCAGCAGCTTGCATTGCATGCCATTGCTGAACCTATCATCTACTAGGACCCCCAGGTCCTTTTCCATCCTATATTCCCCCAGAGGTTCTCCCCCTAGTGTATAGATTGCATTCATATTTTTGCCACCCAAATGCATTGTTTTACCTTTTTCTACATTGAACCTCATTTGCCATGTAGTTGCTCACCCCATTAATTGTTCAGATCTTTTTGCAAAGTTTCCACATCCTGCGGAGAAGTTATTGCCCTGCTTAGCGTAGTATCATCCGCAAATACAGAGATTGAACTATTTACCCTATCCTCCAGATCGTTTATGAACAAATTAAATAGGATTGGTCCCAGCACAGAATCCTGGAGGACCCCACTACTCACCCCTGACCATTCTGTGTACTCCCCATTTATCACCACCTTCTGAAAGCGCCCTTGTAGCCAGTTTTCAATCCATGTACTTACCCTATGGTCCATGCCAACGGATCTTATTTTGTACAGTAAACGTTTATGGGGAACTGTTTCAAATGCTTTTGCAAAATCCAGATACACCACGACGGGCCTTCCTTTATCTAGATGGCAACTCACCTCCTCATACAAGGTTAATAGATTGGTTTGGCAAGAGCGATTCTTCATGAATCTATGCTGATTATTGCTAATGATACCGTTCTTATTAGTAAAATCTTGTATATAGTCCCTTGTCATCCCCTCCAAGAGTTTACATACTTGTGATGTTAGGCTAACTGGTCTGTAATTCCCAGTGATGTATTTTGGGCCCTTTTTAAATATTGGTGCTACATTGGCTTTTCTACAATCAGCTGGTACCATTCCAGTCAGTAGACTGTCAGTAAAAATTAGGAACAATGGTCTGGCAATTACTTGACTGAGTTCCCAAAGTACCCTCAGGTGCAAGGCATCTGGTCCCGGTGATTTATTAATGTTAGGTTTCTCAATTTCTAATTTTAATTCTGTCCTCTGTTAACCATGGAGGTGCTTCCTGTGATGTGTCATGAGGATAAACACTGCAGTTTTGGTTACTGAAGCCCCCCGATTCCCTCGTGAAAACTGAGGAGAAGAAGAAATTCAATAACTTCGCCATCTAACCACCATCCTTTGTAACCAGATGTCCTTCCTCATTCTTTATTGGGCCAATATGATCTGTCCTCCTTTTTTTACTGTTTACATACTTATAGAATTTTTTGGGATTTGTTTTGCTCTCCTCAGCTATGTGTCTTTCATGTTCTATCTTAGCCGTCCTTATTGCACCCTTACATTTCTTGTTGCATTCTTTATAAAGCCTGAATGCTGATGATGATCCCTCAACCTTGTATTTTTTGAAGGCCTTCTCCTTTGCTTTTATATGCATTTTTACATTGGAGTTAAGCCATCCAGGACTTTTGATTGCTCTTTTAAATTTATTACCCAATGAGATGCATTGGCTAATGCCCTTTTTTAATATGCTCTTAAAGCAAACCCATCTCTCCTCCGTGTTCTTTGTGCCTAAGATTTTATCCCAGTTTATGCCTTCCAGCAGGGCTCGTAGCTTAGGGAAGTTGGCTCTTTTGAAATTCAGTGTCTTTGTATTCCTCTTATGTTTCCTATTTGTACAAAAAAAGAGAGAAAGTCACCCTGGGACTTTAAATGAGGTGGTCACAGTTAGCCATTGAGTAACAAGAGTAATAGCAGTATAAATGTTTATTAAAATTAATGTACATACATGGATAATATAACATATTAGCTCAGCCAATGGATTTGCACATAATGAAGAGAATAAATAAAGTTGATACAAATGTTATACAATGCAGTATATACAAATGCACGCATCAGAAAACCCGACGCGCGTTTTGCGAGGTCATTGCTTGCTCATCAGGGGTGGTAGCGGATGAGATGTATCTAAATAGACAAAAAGATGTGTCACAGTGGTAAATGTAAGAACAATGGCAGAATGGGCCAGAGCAAAACGGCCCAATACTTACCAATGAACGAAACCAGAGTTTCCATCACTGAACCCCCAAGTGGACGGCAGCAGACAGAGTATGGCACGGGAGCTGAGGGGGAGAAGACGGACACGGGTACGCCCAGGGGGGATGCCAGACGACAGACATGGTGAATGTGAATGGTCTTAATTGTCTCAATATGTAACTAGATATATATCAGCTGTAAACATAGATGTATATGTTTCAATGATTTGCCAAATTTAGTAAGTAGAACATCAAGTTATAAAATGTAATAATATTTTTGTATGAGAGCATGTGTACTCAAGCATAAGTATATATGTCAAGCTTTACTAAATAAGCAGATTAGACAAAAGTTGTACAATTATTTGTATAGAAACATATGTGGACTAACTTGATCCAATAATGGAGCAGACATAGAGACCATGGGTAAGAAAGTAAATCCTGAAAAAATGTGTTTGGGAAAGAAAAAAGAAAAAGGTTGTGTGAAAAGCAGTGTTATAAATGAAACAAAAAGTGCAGGGAATGCAGATGCAGCACCAGGTGAGTGCTAGGGTGGGGAGAGTGTATTTACCTTGATATACAAACAGCTGAACAGCAATGGAAATCTCTGTGGTGCGCATAGTATTGGTGAGCGAAGGAAGTGATCTCAGCCATGTCTCACCCCTGACTCATATCCCTGAAGGGGTCTGGTCCGCTCCGTCCCCAACGCCATGCGAGGATGGATTGGTGCGCCGACGCCAGGGCGTCAGCTGCCAATGCGAGTACGCATGCGCAGTGGACTCCCGTCCATCCAAGATGACAAACTGCACTGCCACTGGGTGACAGCGCAACCACAGAAGCTACCCAATGGGTGTGGGAGCGTAGCGCCGATATGCTGGTGTCCCCTCCACAAAATCCATAGGACGGGGGGGACAACAGGAGACAGAAATCTCCCTTAGCATATCGCAGCTCCTATGCCAGACAAAGGCCACAGAACACCACCACTGTTGAAGGCAAGGTCAAAGGCTAAAACATGTATATGAAATATATTTATGAAACACAGGTGGTGGTGACAGCAGGCCAGTTTTTGGGCTACACCTGGGTTCAATAGAAGCAAAATAAAATAAAAGGTCTGCAGTCACCAGTGATACACCTCCATCCCTATAAACATATACAAAAAAAAGAGAAAGTCGCCCTGGGACTTTAAATGAGGTGGTCACAGTTAGCCACTGACTAACAAGAGCAGGGCTTTTTTCTCAGAGAATAGGTGCTGGAACGCCCACCTACTGAGTCAATTCTTGTCTTTGCCCCCTACCCACCTCCGAGGAACATCTCTTGGTTCCACCCCTTACCCACCTCCTAGCACCGTCTCATTCAGAGAATACAGAGCCAAGTATGATTAATATCATGCTATGCTAAAGTCATTTGTGTGGAAATTGGTAATAACAAGAAAAGCAGTACAATAGATCCCCTGCAGCCAGCAGCAATATACCCCCCCAGTAACAATAGACCCCCCCAGCAACATAGGACCCCTGCAACAAAATATCATCCCAGCAACAATAGACCCCTGGCAGCAAGACCAGATCTCCCAGTGGCCAGCATCAATAGACTCTCCAGCAGCCAGAAACAATAGACCCCTCCTTTAACAGTAGATTTCTTGCAGCAGCAGTTGACCCCCCAGCAACATAACCTCCCCCAGCATCAATAGATCCCCCACCAGCAACAATAGACCTCCCCAGCAACAATAGGCCACCACACAAAAACAGATCCCCTCCAGCAACAATAGATCTTCCAGCAGCCAGCATCAGTAGACCCTCCAGCGCACCCCTTGCCATTAGATACATTCAGTGCTGGAGGTGCCGGAACTGTGTTCCCCTGCGTTCCCGCTGAAAAAAAAGTCCTGAACAAGAGTAATAGCAGTAAAAATGTTTATTAAAATTAATGTACATACATGGATAATATAGCATATTAGCTCAGCCAATGGATTTGCACATAATGAAGAGAATAAAATATGTTTCCTATTTGTGTGATTTATACCGAAGACAATTGACCTGTGATCGATGTTACCTAAATTGCCCCGTATTTCCACATCCGTGGTCAGGTCTGTATTGTTGGTAATCAGTAGATCCAGTAAAGCTTTATTTCTAGTTGGTGCATCTACCATCTGACCCATAAAATTGTCCTGCAAGACATTAGGAACTGGAGAGCCTTAGATGAATGTGCGATTCCCTCCACCCAGTCTATGTCTGGTAAGTTAAAATCCCCCATAATGATAACACTTCCCATCCTTGCTGCTAAACCAAATTGTGATAGGAGATCCGTCTCCCCTTTCTCCCTCAGGTTAGGGGGCCTATAGCATACTCCCAGTATTATATTCCCCTTAGCTTCATCCCTTTGGAGCTCCACCCATAAGGATTCCACCTCCTCCCTAGCTCCCTTAGTGATGTCATCTCTCACATTCACTTGTACATTATTCTTGATATATGGGCTTATCACTACCCCTTTTTTACCCTCTCTATCCTTGCGATAAAGGGTATACCCTTGAATGTTTGCCAGCCAATCATGAGAGCTGTTGAATCAGGTTCTGAAATTCCCACAAAATCCAAATCCTCCTCGTACAACAGTATCTCTTGTTCATCCATCTTTTCTGCCAGGCTCCTGGCATTGGTGAACATGCCACGTAGTTTAGACCAATCGCATGTTATCCTCTTATTGGGTGTTCCGTGATTGCAACTAGGGCTTGCTATTATACTTACCTTGAGTTTATGTGCTTTGATCAACCTACCACTAATGCCCCCAATACTACCCTCTGGAATATGTGCCGCACTGACTATCTCTACCTCTGGACCCCCCCACCCATCGCCTAGTTTAAAAAACCCTCTAACTTTTTGGCCATTTTCATTCCCAGCTGAGCTGCACCCTCCTCATTTAGGTGCAGTCTGTCCCTTCTATAGTACCGGTTATCGACTGAAGTTGGCCCAGTCCTCCAGGAACCCAAACCCCTCCTTACTACACCAGCTCTTCAGCCACTTGTTTACTTCCCTAATCTCCCTCTGCCTTGCACTTTGTAATGCACCAGCACTTTATTCATATTTTTTCACATGTTTATGTGACATTTAACATACATATATTTGATTATTTACATTTTAGGATTTTTTATAAACCCTTTTTCAAATGGGTGGCTGGAGGGCTGCAAAAACAGGCAGCTGAGTCACAATTTTACTGCTCCCTGACTTCCCACCTAAAGTCTAAAATACAGCCAGAGGGGACTGTTCAACCTAGATCAGACAAGTCAATGGGTCTGTGCTATAACTGCAAGTCAAGCACTTGGCTTATGGCACATTACATAGTTAGTCTGGTTGAAATAAGACACAAGTCCATCTAGACCCATTGTAAACTGCAGAAAAACAGGCATTCAGGAGGCAGCAGGATCACCTTCTGAATGCCTGATGGGCTGATCCACCATGGATCACTTTTCAAAAAATTAGCTGGTGGGAACCTAGCCTTACGGACAACTTATTTCAATATTGTTCAAAAACCATGACTTGTAACACTTCTTTTTTCATAGGATTATCATACTGTATTTCCTTTTTATTGTTAATGTGCACATTCACCTTTTGTAGTTTATAATATGTGGAAAATGTTTCAAGATTAAATGTTCTCATGGTATTTTTTTGGCAAAAAGGTTAGCATTACACATATTTTATTTTGTTTTATTTTGTTTGCTATTCATATCACAGGCCCTGATTCACAATAACATAAAAAATGCAGGAATTTTCAAAGGGTGCTTCACTGCAGCACACTGATATGAACATACTCTACAGAAATGTATGGTGTTTGCATATGAATTGTGTTTTCCTGCAGAAGAACACATGTATTTTACTGCAGAAGTGTGAACAGTCCCTGAATATTAAAATATGTGAACCGAGTTTTTACGATTGTTAAAGATAATGTTTGGTTTTCATTGTCAGTGGGCAGAGGATGAAATATATCCATATTGCATTTCATTGGGTCCTCCTACCTGTTTCTTTTTTTAATATGCTCCCAGGGGATGCATATATGAGTTTCACAAAAATAAAATCCACAAGAAATCTGCCATTAGCTTTCATTTTCTGAACACCATATGGCCACCAATCATCTACACAAGTAAAGGAAATCAGTCATCAAATGTCCATCATCATACCACAAAATGTGCACTCCAAAACCAATAGAGAATAATTATAAATCACATATACCACAACGGATGGCCTGTAACTTATAGTACAGTGATCAGCCAAGTTCCCGGTTATAGCAATACTTCACTAGCACATCAGCTGCAAGATAAATGCTGTTTTATTCACATTGTGGAAAGTACCAAGACAGGACCAAAGTTTTAAGACTACAGAGGGTCTCTTTATCCACGTGAATGACCAAGTCTGACAAAGTATATCAAACACCTGTAGCGCCCCCCCCCCCCCATTTCCAGGGGCCTGGTGGTGTGGTGGTGACCCCCAGAGGCAGGGAGGGCCAACATTCCACCTCGGGTGCAGGTTACTAGGCATGGTGGGTAAAGTTCAAGTTAGAAAGATGGGGGCCAGTCACTTTTATGCTTGAACAAAGAGAAGTTTATTTCTCACAACAGGAAAAATGTGGGAGAGAAGGGTAGGGCACAGGACACCCTTAGTCAAAAATAGTAACGATCAGCAGATAGACAGACTCCTTAGACCAAAAGGTGAGATAAGGCAGACAGCGGTACAGGAAAAGAGCCTTTAAGCTGAACCAGCACATCTGTACTTTGTAGAATAGTCTCCTATAGTAACTGAACTCTATTCACAGTATCATACAGAATTCTCTTGGATAAGTTCTCTCTTGAAGCCCTCCCTGCCATCTCATAGGTCCCCGATCCATGAAGAGTCACCTCTGGTACTTCTCTAGAACTCCATCTCTCTCAGCATTGTTTCCAGGTATTGGGCAGGCTCTTCTCTGCGAAATCTTGAAAACTTGGATAGGCCTCAAACAGACCTAGCAGCCAGGATAGCTCCTGGATAGGCTTCAGGTCTAGCAGCCAGGAGCTGTTTCTCACGCACCCACCCAGACCGCCACCTGGGTGAAGAAGACCTAGATCACCTGATCTTCTCCAAATAAATACCTTCTCCCAGCATTCATAGTGGCCTGTCTGATTGGCTGAGAAAGGTATGTTTATTCAGAACCTGAATTCACTGTAGCTTATCATACTAATGCCAAGGGCAACAGTGCCACCTACTGACAAAAGGGAGAAGCCACAGCTAAAACACGATTAGGAGGAAGCTCATTTGATCCAAAAAGACTACAAATTAGCCAGGCTAGCTACCACCCAGCACAGCTAAATTTACCTGTAACCCTGTTTTAGGACGAGGGTAGGGTGCTACACACCAATGAGATTAAAAATTGCCAAAATGACATAATAAAAGATGCTGTGCATTTCACAGCCTGCATGACTAATGAATATACCAAATACAATGTATGATAATTGAAAAAAAAATAAGGAATGGGCAATTTATATGATCCTTGAAATGTACTTGGCAACTGTGTAGAACGCCATCCTTCCAAAATCATTCAGAATTGCCAACGCTACAAACATAAAAGGCTAAGAGCCTGCATTGATAGCTTGTGGAGATGCCAAAAAGCTATGCCACATCACGCCCACACTGCATAACATACTTACATGCCCCTAGGCACTGCTGTGTCACTCATTGGAAGAAAGAGAAATACCACATGTAATGCCTTAACAGATTAATATTAACATACAGACTATCTGTTCTGAATGTATAAGGTCTTTTTTTTTTTTTTTACTTGTCAAATGGGCAGGGAAGTGCCAATTTATTTGGGTGCGGCACACCCACATATCTCACACATGGAGCACACTGTTCTGTAGGCCCACTGTATGGCTGAATTCGGATCGTACAGACATCACATGTGATGTGCACAGCAATGCGGTGCGTATCACATGCAATGTTTGGCATCGCATATGTGTGAACCCAGCCTTAAACTCAAAAGCAAACATTTATTATATTGCAGCTTACCAATTCTTAGATGTGATGATTGTATTAGTTTCCTTTTTTAGGGTTTTTTAAAATTCTTTTTTCATCTGGTGATCCAGCCAGCAAACTGATCTGTTGTGTTTCACAAGTTCAAGCTCTCCAGCATAATGCATCAGTTTACACTGATGAGACAAATCACTTAATGTTGGCAGCGGTGATTGAAACGATCAGTTTTTATTTATTCATGCTATACCTTTATCCTAAAGGAAAAAACATGTTTGCTGCAACAGATTGTAAAGTGTGAGCTGGAGTTTGGCTTTAATTTGTTAGAATAATTAAATCTGCTAATACATTTAACACTACCCTCCCCCCAAGACTGGCAATGCTGCTGTCTGCTGTGCCTCCTATGCCCATTCCTCCAGGGTTGTGTCTCACTAATACAGGAAGTGTGTTATTGATCAAATCACCAGGTGAAAACAGAGGGGAAAAAGCCAAAGGAAAGAAAAGCCACCACATTTAAAGATTGGTAAACTGAAATATATTACATTTTTTGGTTTTGGGTTTAATACCGCTTTAAAGTTGTTGTAAACTTCTGATATGAAATATGTACAAAGCATATCCCTCTATATTGTGTGCTTGTCTCAAGTGAGAGCTGTCTTGTTCTGCTGCTGCTCGTGTCTGCTGTCTCTGCTATCTGCATTAGTCACTTCTAAGGATGGGCTCGGGCGTGTTCGCACACTCCAGGTGCATAGCCCGCCAGGAAGTCTGCACGGCGCTGCGCTAATCACAGGCAGTGAGACATTTCCCGATCTCTGCAGCCGCACATCAGGAAATTGTCTCACTGCCTATGATTAGCGCAGCGCCGTGCCGAGTTCCTGGTGGGCTCTGCACGTGGAGTGTGCGATCACGCCCGAGCCCATCCTTAGTCACTTCTAACAGCCTAACTTTTGGTTCTCAGTGAAGGCTCCTTTTATCACTCCCTAAACCTTCCCTATGACAAACACTTCTTTTCCACTATTTCGCCCATGATATGTTGCTGTTTCTTATACTCTTATAGCAGATGTTCAGTCCTATCATTAATTTATTTCAAAGATTTTTCTTCTTTCTTCTTCCCTTCTTTGCTTGCCCACCATAAATTCTTCTGTTGATAACCCACCATTCCTTTATCAGCAAGCTACTGCTGCATCTGTGTCGATAGTCTTAAACCATGTTCAGGGTTTACTTCTTCAAGTGAACCTTTCACTGTCTTTAAATAACTAAATCTCTAAAGACCTTCTATACTTTTAGTTTATGCACTTCAACATTTTTGAAGGTTTGTCCTTCCTTTTTTCGGATATCATTTTTTTAAAACCAGAATGACAAGTTCACTCCCAATCAATGTGCATGATCATGCATCTCTGGAGAACATCTCTGTGTGCCTTGGGAAAATAAGAAAACTTAATATGGATCTCTCATTCTTGGCTGCTTTTTTTTGTGAGGGAACATTGTGTTTGCTGCTAGGAGTTTGCTTTCAACACACATCTGAAGAATCCTTCCTCCACAGATACTGACAGTCATTTGTTCTTCCCTGTTATGCTCTGTATCCTATTAATTTGGATTATTCCCCACTCTTCTGGTATCAACACTATGGCTCCATGCACACTGGAGCTCAAAAAAGCTTTTTCTGGATGCCAGATTGCTGGCAGAAAATGCTGGTTGAAAATCGTGCTTTTAACAGCGTTTTGTACTAGCGCTTATGCGCGTTTATGAGCGTCTTATAGCGTTAGTGTTTATGGGCGTTTTTAATAAAAATACAGAGGACACTCCAAAAATCCCACAATGCATTGAAAAAATAGAACGCCAAACGCTAATTAACGCGCGTATATGCTATGTCATCGGCGTTTACCAGCGTTTAGTGGTTTTTAGCTTTTTTTGTGGTCAGAAAAATGGCACTTTGAATGCGATTTTATGGCGTTCAGGGAACAGCCCATAAACTCCACTGATGATAAAAGCTAAAAAACGTCCATGTGTGCATGGACTCATAGGATAACATAGAGTGGAGTTCATGGGCTGTTAAAAAAAACGCCCAAACTCCTAAAAACGGCCGTTTATGAGCTTCAGTGTGCATGGAGCCTTATACTGGTAATTAATTCTATTGTCTTCTGTATAAGTTCATAGAACACATCTTTGCATTATGAGCCTTTATCCACACTTAGTGGCATGCCATGATAATGGGGACAATCTGGGCCACCTTTGGAAATCATTGGACTCTGTACAGCCAGCAGCACATAGAAAAGTGCAATGAGCAGTATGCAGTTTAGGAAACTAAGAAATGGCAGAGCAGTCAGTGAGCAGTATGTAGTAGCTGGGTAGTCAGTTAGCGGTATGTAGTGGCAGGGCAGTCAGTTAGTGGTATGTGCAGGCAGGGCAGTCAGTGAACGGAATATAGCAGCAGGGCAGTCAATGAGCAGTATGTAGCAAAAAGGCAGTCAGTGAGCAGTACATAGTGGCAGACCAGGGCAGTATGTAGTAGCAGGAAAGTCAATGGAAGGGCAAGGATGCCAGGGTGGGACAGATGGATGGAATTCCTGCTGGGGAAGCTTCTCCCTATCAGCCACTTACCATTTGGCTGGAGATGGCAGAGTTCCTGGGGTGCATTCTCTGCTCCTCCCTTTTGCCCCATCCTCGGCTGCTGGATCAGCCAGTAGAGATGCGCATGACGGAAAATCTTTTTTTGTTTTGTTTCAGATTACTTTGTTAAGTTAATCATTTCATTTCTTCATAGTCTTTATGTTAGAATGATTTGTTCTCAGAATTTTTTTCGAATATTCAAATTTAGTTAGTATATTTGTTATTTTTTAATCAATTCAAATTTCAGAAGACGGATATATTCGTTCTATTCTATTCTAATCTATTTTTTCTATTACATTCTTTTCTATTCTTATTATAATCTTATTTCACTTTCATACCTTCATGTATTTATTGCAACAGTTTCCATTTTGAATTCAAATTCATTTTCAAATTCAAATTCATTTTCAGATTTTCTTAAATTCATTTTCAAATCTTTCTAATTTATTATGTTATCTTATTTCATTATAATTTATTCCAGATTAGTTGAAATTCGTTACTATTGTGATTCGGAAATTCAGATGCATTTGAAGCCCTGAATACCAAAAATTTTGTCCGAATATCAATCCGTAACAAAACAAATTGCACAGGTCTATAGCCGGCAGCTGAGAGAGGAGTAAAGGAGGTGGCCACACCTCACCCCATCCATCACCTCTGGCTGCCATGGAGAAGTTGCTGAGCACCATCCAGCTTCAGGATTCTCTGCACAAGGTGAGGACCAAGTAACATGCAGCTCTCGCAGGGCCCTCCTGCTAACTCGATGGAGCCCCAGGCCAGGTGCAGGAGAAATGCTTGTACCCCCTTATCAGAAGCCCTAGGGACAATCTTCTTACCACCATAATTCTCTGTAGGTAGGCTCTAGAACTACATAACTGTTGATAAATTTAAAAAAGAAATTATACAAAAGATTGTACAATCAGATTGAAATGCATATGGCCAGCTTATGCTTGTAGCTCTACCCCTTCTTAGCCTCTATGACTTCTAAGTTTAACATCCATAGCCTCTAACATTTCATGGTCTGTAAGTCTACAGTCCTCGAATCTCTCTAGTTCATCATCTGTAAAATATGTTCAATTAATTATTTTGCTTCCTTTTCACAATTGTATTATGGAATTTACCTTATCACCATGAAAAAGTGAGTTCTCTAGTAGAATTAAAATCCTTCTAGTACTGTTGATTTTTCAATCTCAGCAAGGCTGTTAATATAGGTAGAGATTTACATTTAAAAACAGGTCAACTTCAATATAATTACATAACAGATCTGCTACAGCAACTGTCAAGACCACATATTGCCTATTTTCCTGTTTAGCAGTCTATTCTGGAACAAGTTAATTTCTGTAATCTCAGACTGCATACAAACAGATCACCTTCTTGTCCATAGTTTCCTAAGTAAAAAACATCACAGAGATAGGAAAAATTCCTGACTACATACATGAACTGTTCAGCAAACTCGAAACATCAGGATCATAACATAACTAATGTTTGAAATGTTTAGTTTACTTAACATGGCTGAAAAAGCAATGCTGATCATACTTTAGAATGTAATTTTTACCATGCCTTAAAGCAGGGGTCTTCAAACTGAGGCCCTCCAGGTGTTCAGGAACTACAATTCCCATCATGCCTACTCATGTCTGTGAATGTCAGAGTTTTACAATGCCTCATGGGATGTGTAGTTCTGCAACAGCTGGAGGGCCGTAGTTTGAGGATCCCTGCCTTAAAGTGTACCTTGCATCCAAAGGCAAGGTCTGCTTATTAGCTGGACCACCACCTCCATGAAAAAAAAACACTGCATGAAACCAAAAAACAAACACCTGAGAAGAAAGTCCAAAGAATATCTAAACCCAACAAAATGTAATATATTGCATTTGTTTTCTTTTTTTTCTAGGCTAAGTACATTTTCTGCAAGTACACAAAAAATGCTTATTGGTCCTGCTAGGAACCCAGTGTACATCTTGTGGACTGAACGGAAATCTCAAAGAAAATTATCTTTCTTCCCAGCTAGCTACAAAACAGTTATTTTCTATGTGATGAAAAAGAGGAGAGGGGGAGGCGTTTTTAGTCCACACCAAGAAACCAGTCTAGGGTTACAACGTTGCTCCTCAATTCTGGGGGAGGAAGTTTGTTACTTGCAGGACTTGCAGGATCACCAAGTTATCAGGTTAGGTTATAAGTGAAACAACTTGAAAAACAAAAAACAAATGCAGCCACCACATCCAAAAACTTGTAAGCTGCAATATATATACATTTTTGTTGGCTTTATATATGTTTTAAGATACTTACCTTAAACTCAGGCTTTCTCTAGCAGCACTGTGGAGGAGAAACTTTCTATAAGATTTGGGATCCTCAGCGTGGCCATAATCCCAACTGCACAAGTCAACTGCTCATTTTTGTCGAGGGGATTAGAGAAAGCTTATACTCACCTGGTTCTCCACTCCACCTGCAAACAGCGCTCCCCAGGATCCAGCGGTGAACTGTTCCTGATGTCCTCACGTCTAGAGCAGGTCTGTCATGTACTAGTATGCGGATCCTGAGATGGGAGAGGGTGGCCTCTTGTACAGTTCCTGTCCGAGCAGCCCTGGATAGTGAGACAGAGGCAGGGGCGAAAGAAATGCACAAGTGCCAAGGTGTAGCTGCTGTGAACAAGAACTTGAGAGCACTGGTCTCTGATGACCAGGGGTGCAGCTGGTGATGCACTGTGGTAGCAAACAGTTCAGTGGATGACGTACACCAGGATGTATACAGGATCAAAGTCAAGAACAGGCAGAGGTTGACAACAATCGAGCAGCAAGGTACAAAATCAATAGGCAGAAGCGTGGTCAGTGGTCCAGGCCGGGGTCGGTAGCAGAAGCAGACAGCAAACATGAGCAGGTAGGGATAATCCAACAGCAAGGTCAGAGCAGAAGCCAGTTCTGTAACAGGATCACAGATACACATCAAGACTGGATCACAGGGATAAGGCTGAAGACCATACAGCACAGGACCAGTGCAGGATTCAAGTTTAAATAGGCCGTTTGTCAGCCATATGCACACATGTGCATGTGTGTGCTCATACATGTGGGCAAATGAGCAATCTGTTTTCTATGCTTATGCCTATGCACACGCCCATTAGCCAAACAGCATGTTTTAGCCTGATGGCTGGTACCAGTTCCTGACAAGGTCTACAGGCATGATGACATCAAGAACAGTCCACTGCAAAAGACCGGTCTGTGGGGGAGGGGGGGGTCAGGAGCCACAGGGACTGGTCTTGTGTGGGGAGGATCAGAGGATTAGGTAAGTATATTCCCATTCTCCAATCCCCTAGACAGAAATAAGCAGTTAACCTGTACAGGTAGGGGTGAAGAGGATTTGCAAGTGTATAATAATAAGCAAACCTTACCTTTTGATCCAAGAGCTGCTTAAAGCATCAGGACAGATGTGAATGGTATATTTTTCTCTGTACAGTTTTTCTTTTTAGCATATATGTAATATATAAATATTGTGACAGTGTGAGGCCCTGCCACTGTGAAAATGGTTGTAAAAAGAAAACGGGGTTTGAACGAATGCAGAGTACGGCACTCCAGAGTATCGTTTATAAACTGAGAAAACAGTTTTTACAGCTTTCTCTGGATTTTGGTATTCCCAGATTGGGCTCTGTAGTTTGGAGATTTTGAAGTGCTTTGGGATGAAAGAAATCAATAAACACAGGGTACAGATCTTGTTGAAGTCTAGGGATGAGCTTCGTGTTAGAGTCGAACCCATGTTCAACTCGAACATCATCTGTTCGATCGTTCGCCGAATTGGGAACAATATGGGGCGTTCGCGCCAAATTCGAGTGGCGCATCATGGCCCATAATTCACTGTGGCATCGCAGTGCATTGCTGGCTGATGATTGGCCAAGCATGCACTATGACCCGCATGCTTGGCCAATCACAGCGCCGTCTGTACAGAGAGCTGTAATTGGCCAAAGCCAGGGTGGCTTTGGCCAATTATGGCTCAGGGGGTGTAGTAGACGCCCCACACTATATAATCTCTATCCTTAAAACTATTACTAAGTTTCTTGTAATTCAATAACTAAAGTTATATATGAATATAGACCCATACTACATTCCACCCCTTGATTTACGAGATTCTTAGTTTAGTTTATAATACTCAAGATTACTTATAGATGTATCAAGATGTTCTACTCAAGGTAGTCTTTTCGCTTGTACTCTAATATAAACATTTCTGGCTTCATTAATTTCATCCTTCACATTTCCAGTATTATGAGTATTTATGCGAAACACTCCTCATTATTAAATATGGTCCATCTCTCATATATCCCACCCCTTGGGTATTTTACACATGTAAATCAATGTATAAAAGTTTTACATCCTCCACCCATTGTCTTATCTATCTAAAGTTCTATCTCTCGACCCACTTTCTCTGTCTGATTTACCTGTCCAGGAAATCTCATTCTGCTATGTTAGGGCTGAAAAATATAAAAAATGTCCAAGCTTATAAAAACAACTATATGTTGGCTTAACAGAATAACACCGCAGGCATGAGCATCAAACTTTCCTTTCCAAGAGTTTAAACGCATAGATACTTGTCAAAGTCCTCCATATCTGGTGATGGACAGCAGAGTCTTAGACATCCGGTTACCAGATCGCAGCTGCAGCATAGCACTTGCAACACTGTAGAACTGAAAGTACTGTAGAATACAAAGTCCATATCCTTCGGACTATTGCAGCTCACAAGTCATAGGGGTGAAGGCACATAACCACATAGTAGCTGGAACTTTTACAGATAGTTCAGGCACATGACCATCAGAGCAGATAAAACAGTTCAAGTACTTCACCATCAGATTCAGGTACTCAACCATGATAGTGGATGGAACAGTTCAGGTACTCGACCCTCAGAACAGGTGGAATATATGTATTTAAGTAATCACCTTAAACTATTAATAAGTTTCTTGTAATTCAATAACTAAAGTTATATATGAATATAGACCCATACTACAATTATTTACATGTTAGTGTATTGCGACCTCTGTACAGTGTTCAACTAAAGCTACCTGTAGAAGGTTGGGGTGTTTTCCTGATCCTATCACTACCGCAGGCAGCTACATTATTTACACGTTAGTGTAGTGCGACCTCTGCACAGTGTTCAGCTAAAGCTACCTGTAGAATGTTGGTGGTGTTCTCATACTAATAATACTACAGGCAGGCAGGTAATTTTGCTAGCTGCAGTAACAGTATATATATATCCCAGCTTAGTGCAGCTACATCTCACTGCAGGCCATTAGTATGTCTGGAAGGCCAACAAGGAGAGAAAGACATTCACAAGCCAATAAAAGAGGGCAAGCAGGCTCTGTGTCTAGAGGCAAGAATGCTGGTCGTGGACACTGTGCATCCCCATCAGCCTGTGGCCGTGGGACACGCTTGGCCTTTTTTTCGGCAGCTGGCCATGTTGAGCCGCAACATGCGGAAGACTTGGTCGAGTAGATAACCAAGCCGTCATTATCCTCCTCATCCTCTCTCACCCATGCTCAGGGTACTTTGTCTGGCAAAGCAGCTGCCAACGCGGCCTCTTCCCTCAGCTCAATGGCATCAGTGACTCCTTCCCTAGCCCCACCATGTCCTCCTGAGGAGTCCCTTGAACTGTTTGACCACAGTGTTGGGTACATGCTCCAGGAGGATGCCCAGCATTTAGAAGGCTCTGATGATGGTACTGAGCTAGATGAAGGCAGTAACGTGAGCACAGACAGAGGGGGTGCCCAAGAAGGACAGCAATCTGGCAGTCATGTTCCCCCTGCTGCAGCATACTGCCAGGTTTGCTCCAGTGATGAGGAAGAGGAGGACGATGAGGTCACTGACTCAACGTGGGTGCCTGATAGGAGAGAGGAGGAGAGGAGGCACATCACTGACGAGGCAGGATGCCCTCCAGGGGCCAGCCTAAGGGCAGCACACTGACTGCATCACACCTCAGAGCTCCGCATGTGCAGGGCGCTGCTGTCTCTGCGCGTTATTCCAAAAGTTCTTTGGTGTGGGCCTTTTTTGAAATGAGTGCATCAGATGGCACCGCTGCTATTTGCAACATATGTCTCAAGCGTATCTCGTGTGGCCAAAACATCTCCCGCTTGGGCACCACATGCTTGACCAGACATATGTTGATCTGCCATGCAGTTCGTTGGCAAGCGTACCTAAAAGACCCACACCAAAAAACAAAGAGGACCTCTCCTTACTCCTCATCAGCTGGGATCTCCAACCCCACTATACCTTCAGTCCTCTCTGAGACCTGCACTGAGAGGAATGAAGGTGTAGAATTAGGTGTGTCACAGCCAAGTACTTACGGGCAATCTGCTATTGGTACACCAACTTCAGATTGTACCAGGCAAATTTCCCTGCCCCAGCTGCTGCACCGAAAAAAGAAGTTCACTCCCAGCCATCCACATGCCCAGCGGTTGAATGCTAGCTTGGCAAAATTGCAAGCACTTCAACTGCTACCTTTTCAGTTGGTAGATTCTGCCCCCTTCTGTGAGTTTGTGGAATGTGCGGTTCCTCAGTGGCAGGTTCCCAAACGCCACTTTTTCTCACGGAAGGCAATTCCGCCTCTCTACCGGCATATGGAAGGCAATGTCTTGGCCTCGTTGAACAGGGCGGTCAGCGGTAAGGTGCATATTACCGCTGACTCATGGTCCAGCAGGCATGGACAGGGACATTACCTAAGTTTCACGGCGCATTGGGTGACTCTTCTGGCAGCTGGGAAGGATGCAGGACAAGGGGCAGTAGTGTTGGAGGTTGTTCCGCCACCACGCCTCCAAAATGCCACTACTAGTGATTCTGACACACCTCTTTCCTCCACCCCCTCCTCCTCTTCTTCCTCCATGGCCTCTTCCTGTGCTTTGTCCTTGGAACCAGCGGTGCTCCGTAGGCGTTCAAGGGGATACACAAGTATGCAGGCCAAAAGATGCCATGTGGTGCTTGAGGGACAGGAGCCACACTGGGGCAGAGGTTCTGTCAGCTCTGCAGGGGCAGGTTCAGAGGTGGTTGACGCCACGCCAACTTAAGGCAGGAATGGTGGTTTGCGACAATGGCACCAACCTCCTCTCCGCCCTCTGTCAGGGACAAATGACCCATGTGCCCTGTTTAGCTCACGTTCTTAACTTGGTGGTGCAGCGGTTCTTGGGCAGGTACCCAGGCTTACAGGATGTCCTGAGGCAGGCCAGGAAAGTCTGTGTGCATTTCCGCCGGTCATATAATGCCAGTGCTCGGTTGGCAGACCTCCAAAAGGAATTTAACCTGCCCAAGAACTGCCTAATCTGTGACATGCCCACCAGGTGGAACTTAACGTTGGCCATACTGCAGCGGCTGTACACGCAGCAGAGCGCCATCAATGAGTACCTGTGCGACTATGGCAGCAGGACAGGGTCAGGGGAGCTTTTTTTTTTTCCCCACGCCAGTGGGCAATGATCAGGGATGCATGCACTGTCCTGTCACCATTTGAGGAGGCCACGAGGATGGTGAGCAGTGACAGTGCATGCATCAGTGACACTGTCCCCCTTGTCCACCTGTTGAAGCACACGCTGCGTGGAATAATGGACAGGGCACTTGAGGCAGAACAGAGGCAGGAAGAGGAGGACTTCCTTAGCTCTCAAGGCCCCCTTTATCCAGACAGTGTTCCTGCGTGCCTGCCGATCACACAGGAAGAGGAGGAGGAGGATTGTGTCAGTATGGAGGGGGAGCCTGGCACTCAGCATCAGCATCAGTCTTTAAGGGATCATTTACAGTCCCAAGAAACACATGGACTTGTACGTGGCTGGGAGGAGGTGGCTGCGGATCATATCGTCCTTAGTGATCCAGAGGACTCTGGACTGAATGCCTCAGCAAACCTACGCTGCATGGCCTCCCTGATCCTGCAAAGCCTGCGGAAGGATCCTCGCATTCCTGATATCAAGGAGAAGGAACAATACTGGCTGGCAACCCTCCTTGATCCACGTTACAAGGGTAAGGTTGCGGGCCTTATCTTGCCATCGCAGAGGGAGCAGAGGATGAAACATCTTCGGGAGGTCTTGCAGAAAGGTCTGTGCAACGCGTTCCCAGAGACTGGGAGGTTACAAACTCCTGTTTCTGGACAACGTGTTGCTGAGGCTTCGGTCAGTCAAAGAAGGAGCGGTGGAGAAGGTGGCCGTCTGACTGATGCGTTCAGACAATTTTTTAGTCCGCAGCCCCAAGGTATGATCGGTTCCAGCAACCATTGCCAGCGTCTGTTTTACATGGTGCAGGAATACCTAGGGGCAAGTTCTGACTTGGGCACCTTTCCCACCGAAAATCCTCTGGGTTACTGGGTCTTGAGGATGGATCACTGGCCAGAGCTTGCACAGTATGCAATTGAGCTACTGGCCTGTCCTGCATCCAGCGTTCTTTCGGAACGCACATTCAGTGCTGCTGGAGGCTTTGTAACCGATCACAGGGTGCGTCTGTCCACCGACTCGGTCGATCGACTGACCTTCATAAAAATGAATCAGTCTTGGATCACCACCAGCTAAAAAGCACCTGATGCTGATGTAACCGAATTATTTTTTTTGAAATCTCAGATCCCTTCAAAGACTGCCTATGCTGATGCTGAGTGACTATCCTGTTATGCTGAGTAATTATCCTCTTCCTCCTCAATGATCATGCTGATAGCTTGTAAGAACATTTTTGGTTCTGGGCGCCGCCACCAGTGCCTAAGGCCCAATTTTTCAGCCCCTGTTTAACAGGGGCGTGTAATTACAATTTTTGATACAATTCTTTGCAGCAGGGCTAGTTCCTGCACTCCAACTAGAGTATCTGGGAGGGGTTGCAGTGTTGTGGCACCAGCACCAGTGCCTAAGGACCAATTTTTCAGCCCCTGTTCAACAGGGACATGTAATTAGAATTCTTCATGTAATATTTCACAGCAGGGCCCGTTTCTGCGCCCACCAAGAGTAACTGTGAGGACTTGCAGTGTTGTGGCACCAGCACCACCAAAGGCCCAATTTTTCTGCCCCTGTTCAACAGGGGCATGTAATTACAATTCTTTGTCTAATATTTCACAGCAGGACCCTGTGAGGGCTTACAGTGTTGTGGCCACAACAACACCTAAGGCCTAAATTTCTGCTGAGTATATAGGGCAGACCCCTACTTTCAAACATCCAACTTAAAAACAACTCCTACTTGCAAACGGAATGAGACAACAGGAAGTGAGATGAAATCTACCCCTAGGAAGGGAAATTCTCTCCTGTAAGAGTTAATATGGGAAAAACTTTTCTCCTTTACACTGATGCTTTATCACCAATCCTTGCTTCACTAAAAACCCCAAATTTTCAAAAAACATTTGTCATTGGGACAAAAAGTGAGGTGAAATCTTCTGAAGAGGAGCACAGACAGCAAAACAAATGTCACAGGGGTGATAACCCTTCCCTATGTTTTCCAAAAAGCTTAAAATAGATTTTTTGGCTGGAGCTAAACACGTTAAAAATGTACCAGTTCAAAATTACAAACGGTTTCTACTTAACAACAAACCTACAGTCCCTGTCTTGTTTGCAATGCCTGTATACTGCTGTTCAGAGTATATAGGGCCTGGGGGCCCCACACCTTTCTTTTTTTTATTTGGGTGCGGGGTTCCCCTTAATATTCATACAAGACCCAAAGGGCCTGGTAATGGACTGGGGGGTACCCATGCCGTTTGTCTCACTGATTTTCATCCATATTGCCAGGACCCAACATTACATTAAAGCCGCAAGCAGTTTTAAATGACTTTTATTCCTTTAAAAATGTCATTTTGTGCAGGGACTGTTCGAAGTACGGGAAACACACGCCACTTTACAGGTATACTATAGACACCCCCCAGGTACGATATTTAAAGGAATATTTCACTATTTTTTTTTACTTTAACTGCTTGCTGACTGCCGGCTGTCAATTGACGGCCAGGCGGCGCAGCTCTCATTGCGAGCGGGTGTCATATGACGGCCTCGCTTTCCCGGCCCACCAGGGGGCGCGCGTGCCATGTCACTGGGCACCCGGTGCGTGTGCCCGGTGGCCGCAATGTCTGCCGAGCACCCGCGATTGCCGGTAACACAGAAAGACCGTAAATCTGTGTGTGTAAACACACAGATCCATGGTCCTGTCAGAGGAGAGGAGACCAATGGTATGTTCCCAGTACAGAGGAACACCGATCGGTCTCCTCCCCTAGTAAGTCCTCTCCCCCTACAGTTAGAAACACTCCCTAGCAACACAGTTAACCCCTCGATCACCACCTAGTGTTAACCCCTGCCCTGCCAGTCACATTTATACAGTAATCAGTGCATTTTTATAGCACGGATCGCTGTATAAATGTGAATGGTCCCAAAAATGTGTCAAAAGTGTCCGCCACAATATCGCAGTCACGATAAAAAATCACAGATCGCCGCCATTACTAGTAAAAAAAAATAAATAAAAATGTTATAAATCTATCCCCTATTTTTTAGACGCTATAACTTTTGCGCAAACCAATCAATATACACTTACTTTTTTACCAAAAATATGTAGAAGAATACATATCGGCCTAAACTTAGTTTTAAAGAAAAAAAAATTAGATATTTATTATCGCAAAAAGTAAAAAATATTGTTTTTTTTCAAACTTGTCACTCTTCTTTTGTTTATAGCGCAAAAAATAAAAACCGCAGAGGTGATCAAATACCACCAAAAGAAAGCTCTATTTGTGGGGAAAAAATTATAACAATTTCATATGGGTACAGTGTTGGATGACCGTGCAATTGTCATTCAAAGTGCGACAGCGCTGAAAGCTGAAAAATGGCTTGGGCAGGAAGGGGTTGAAAATGCACTGTATTGAAGTGGTTAAGCATCATTAAAATCACTGCTCCCGAAAAACCCGGGTCCCCAAACCCTTTTTAGGACAATACCATGCAAATTAGCCTTTAATATGAACACTTTTGATTTTGAACGTTCGAGTCCCATAGACGTCAATGGGGTTCTAACGTTCGTGCAAATTTTCCGTCCATTCGCAGGTTCTGGTGCGAACCGAACCGGGGGTGTTCGACTCATTACTATTGAAGACCAGCATGGTGTGTGTCCAGGTACGTCCAGCTCTTATAATGATAGGTTTGGGCATAGCTCAGGGCTCCCATTTGGAGACAGGTGTGTGTTCCTGTTAGGAGACAGAAGTGCTCAACTCAAGAGACATCACTCTGTGCTGGAGAAGAGATTTTATGTCCATAGGACTGGGAGAGTTGAGGCGGCCAAGTGAGCATGGGAGACTAGGAAAGCTGGGATGACTAGACAAGTCCAGGAGACTGAAAGAAACTGTAGGTCTCAGAGGAGTGAGAGAGCCCAGGGTGTCAGGAGAACCCCTTTTGAGAAGTCAGGTGGTGTGCCTGTGCACTGAATTGGCTGGAAGAACCAGGAGTATTAAGAGAGTCAGGAGTGTTGAGAGACGGCTGCAACTGGAAACAGAGGTATCGTGTAAGGTAGTCTGGGGGACCAGAAGCCAAATACTAACGTTAAGGCCTTAGCAGTGGCGCTGTTGAAGAAGGAACCAGATGGCTCAGCATTTTCTTTCTACTGTTTTTTGCTGGTGAAAATCCCCCTGGGTGGGTAACTGTTCTGTTTTGTGAACTTACACGTTCATTTTGCTTAATAAAATTAGGCTGACAAGCCTTAAAACTGCAGTTTGGACTCATGTGGACTCACTAAAAATGCTTCTACTCCTGAGTTGAATTCTCCAATAACACAATATATAAATATCTGATGAAAGTAATCACATTGGAAAATTAGATAATCATAAAGGTCAAAACTAAAATCAGCATGCTTCGTTTTCCTGGATCCTAGTTACTCCAGAACTTTGTCTTCTGCGTACAGTAGAAGGGTGATGCAACAGACTGCTATAAAACTGCACCTGTGTTATACCTTTTGAGAAATGTGCTGTTTGTCTATTTGTTTGCTTTCAAAGGTAAAGTTGCAACTATGGAAAAAAATTTAGGGAGATCAAATATCACCCCCCAACTAACCCCTTAATGGTCCCTTCACACTTTTGCTCCATTGTAGCACACTACTGTATGTGTGTTTAATGTGTGTTGCATCAGGTGTTGCATAAAGGCAGCCTATTTATTTAGAATGAGCTTTAATGCAATACAACAGATAAAAAAAATCATACAAGTACAATTTTTATAATGCACATTTGTGCACACAGCATGTGCATTGCGCACTACAACGTGGATGCGTTGCAGCCTCTGTATTATTGCATTGTGGTGCCATTCATTTACAATGGCAAAGTGTCCCACAAGGTGCTATTGCGTGGTAAAACCTCAGTGCATAGGTGTGTAGCTAGCTTTAAGAATAGACTGGTAATTCTTTTTACTAAAGTAAGAAACATTATTGCATTCTATAATCAATAGAACTGTTATAACAGCACACATACTGAATATGTTTATATATTTAATCTGTACAAGATAGATAGATAGATAGATAGATAGATAGATAGATAGATAGATAGATAGATAGATAGATAGATGTAAAGTTAATGTAAGTTATTTTGTTCTTTTACTTTGAATGTTTGAATATTATTTTTTCAAATGCTAGCAAAAAAAAAAAAAAAAAGAAATAGAAAAAAACTCTACAGTTTTCTTGGACAGCTCACTGAGGATTTCTGTGATTTGTTCTCAGATTCCAAATGGAATCTGAGCCAGGAGCTAATTAAGCAGGAGGAGAAATTATAGAACAGGTGGTGATGTCAAATATTCCTAAAGGAAGAGGGGGTTGGATTATCCCACTATGTGCCTTATTACAACCCCAAACCGATCCCTTATCATCTAACTCAGTCTCGAGTAGAAGAAAGCAAGTTAAAATGTTTTTGTCTTGACAAATTTGGGGACAAATGTGTGTTTTTTGTGATGTCGTTCAGCTAAGAAAAAAAATAACTAAATTAAAACATTCACTATAAAAGAAAAAAAAAATGTTTTTCAGAAAACAGTGACCATTCCTAGATAATCATTCATATGGCACATTTTTGAATATTGATTTAGTATAGCAAAAAAAAAAATAGCATACTTTAATAGTAAAAAGAAAAAAAATATTAGCATACTTCAATAGTGAATAAACAAAAAAAACAAAAAACACAAGCAAAGGGTGGGCCAACTCAATATTGAACCCTACGGACTTAGACTGGATTGCCATTAAAGTTCATGTGCGTGTAAAGGCAGGCATCCCAATACGTTTGGTAATATAGTGTATATATATATATAAAGTTGCGCAAACTACAAATTCTTTGGCAAGTAAGTCAGCTAATAGTAGATATACTAATATATATATATATATATATATATATATATTAGTATATCTACTATTAGCTGACTTACTTGCCAAAGAATTTGTAGTTTGTGCAACTTTTCCACACAGTACTACCAGCCTGGTGACCAGACTTTATTCTGCTGCAAATAATACCAACAGCTAGATCACGGTCCTGCCCCCAGACTGTGATTAGAAAGTAAAAGAGCAACAGCAATAAGGTAATCTCTTATTTCTCCATCCTATCAGCATGTTCCTTGTTTGCTTGTGTGAATACCGGACACCTGATTGGCCCTACGTACAGTTCATCTGTCTCTCAGTCTGATTGTTACTGTACAGTGGATTGTAGAGGTTACAAACAAGCAAATTCTGGTACTTATATTAGTAGCATTATAAATTGCTGTTTCTCCCTTTTATATATCATTTTAATTTTAGAAATATGTAGTTTTATTTAAAATATGCTGGAAAAGTATACTACTGTGCAGCAGCCAATCATCTTGCACTGTGTTGATTGGGCTGAAGAAGAAATAAAAAAGTCTGAATGTGTTCTATGACTTTCATTGAACATGTCTATTTATACATGTCTTCACCCAAAAGCCACACAACTTTCACCAAGGATTCACATATTTTTCAATTGAATCTAAATAAAACGTGTGGGAATCTTGATAGTAGGCAAACAAAGATGGCGCACTACTCCAAGCTCTGCAGATCCTCCTGGGTCCCCTCTCCAAGCACATTGGGTGCCAGCCAAAGGGAGCCCATCAGTGCTCTGTACTCCCTATTGAAACAAATGGGTGCCCATCTATGACGTCACTTGTATTAAGTCTTTACTGAATCAGTGCAAGAACACTGGACTTTCAGTGTGCTTGCTCTGGCTCAATAAAGGCTTACTATGAGTGACATCATTGGTGTGAGGCCACATGTTTGTTGCTGTGTGGGAATATTTAATACATATGCACGATCACTAGTACAGGGAGGGGGTCGACACTATATTGTGAAAAATTATTATCCCCCATTCCCCTACATTTTTTGTACAGTTGTCCACAAAAGAGTATAAATCTCCCCAGTGAGGGCAAAAAAAAAAAAAAGTGTATATATATATATATATATATATATATATATATATATATATATATATATATATATATATATATATATATATATATATTACTAATTTTCAAAGTGTTGAAACTCTATCCAAAACAAAAATAAAATACAAAATTTAACAGGAGTATGTTTTAATATAAACTAATCTCAAACATTTCACGAAAAAACGCTAACAATTTTCCTGCCCTACACAGGTTCACTTTAAGTGAAAGGTTTGACAGGTGGCTGCATTTAAAGCATAGTACGGTTACTTATAATTAGGTAATACATTTAATTAACAATCCATGAGAAAAAAAAAATGTCTAATTTTTAGGGCTGACCCAAGACAGACAAACCCCATTGTGAGTTGTTATAAGATCATTCTCCGAAGTCGTTATTTCAGTGCCTAATTATATTGGGGAATTCCCAGCAGAATCACACACAGCCTTAGACAACTAATGGTAACAGTGATCTAATAACATGGTACTGCGATTTGGGTTTGTTCCTCTTTCTACATTACAATTAAGATATTTATATTTGTGGCACAGACAAAAAATAGACTTTTTTCAGATGAATTGCAATATATTTTCCTCTTTTATCAAAGCAGATTATATTTTTGTTAACAACAACAAAATAATTTTTGGTCAGCAATAAAAAAAATTGTTGGAATTTTTCTTATGTTTTCATACCACATGGCTAATCATAAATTAAAACTAAATGTGCCATATAACTAAGCTCCTTACTAATGTTATTGGTGATCAATTTTGTTCACTGTTAAAAAACATACAGGTATACAGCTGTGCTCATAAGTTTACATACCCTGGCAGAATTTATGATTTCTTGGCCATTTTTCAGAGAATATGAATGATAACACAAAAACTTTTCTTTCACTCATGGTTAGTGTTTGACTGAAGCCATTTATTATCAATCAACTGTGTTTACTCTTTTTATCTCATAATCACAACAGAAACTACCCAAACGAACCTGATCAAAAGTTTACATACCCCAGTCCTTAATACTGTGTATTGCCCCCTTTAACATCAATGACAGCTTGAAGTCTTTTGTGGTATTTGTGGATGAGGCTCTTTATCTTCTCAGATGGTAAAGCTGCCCATTCCTCTTGGCAAAAAGCCTCCAATTCCTGTAAATTCTTGGGCTGTCTTGCATGAACTACACTTTTAAGATCTCCCCAGAGTGGCTCAATGATATTAAAGTCAGGAGACTGAGATGGCCACTCCAGAACCTTCACTTTATTCTGCTGTAGCCAATGACAGGTCGACTTGGCCTTGTGTTTTGGATCATTGTCATGTTGGAAAGTACAAGTAGGTCCCATGTGCAGCTTCCTGGCTGATGAATGCAAATGTTCCTCCAGTATTTTTTGATAACATACTGCATTCATCTTGCCATCAATTTTGACCAAATTTCCTGTGCCTTTGTAGCTCGTACATCCCCAAAACATCAGCGATCCACCTCCGTGTTTCACAGTAGGAATGGTGTACCTCTCATCATAGGCCTTGTTGACTCCTCTCCAAATGTAGCGTTTATGGTTGTGGGCAAAAAGATCAATTTTGGTCTCATCACTCCAAATGACTTTGTGCCAGAAGGTTTGAGGCTTGTCTCTGTGCTGTTTGGTGAATTGTAAGCGGGATACTTTGTGGCATTTGCGTAGTAATGGATTTCTTCTGGCGACTCGACCATGCAGCCCATCTTTCTTCAAGTGCCTCCTTATTGTGCATCTTGAAACAGCCACACCACATGTTTTTAGAGAGTCCTGTATTTCACCTGAAGTTATTTGTGGGTTTTTCTTTCCATCCCGAACAATTATCCTGGCAGTTGTGGCTGAAATTTTTGTTGGTCTAACTGACCGTGGTTTGGTTTCAACAGAATCCCTCATTTTCCACATCTTGATTAGAGTTTGAACACTGCTGATTGGCATTCTCAATTCCTTGAATATCTTTTTATATTCCTTTCCTGATGTATACAGTTGAACTACCTTTTCCTGCAGATCCTTTGACAATTCTTTTGCTTTCCCCATGACTCAGAAACCAGAAACGTCAGTGCAGCACTGGATGAAAGATGTAAGGGTCTGTCAGGAGCCCAGAAACTCATTGACATTTTATACACACACACTCTTTACAAGGAAACAGGTCACGGGTGAGGATGGTTACCTTTAATGGCCATTCAAACTCCTTTGTGTCAACTTGTATGCATGTTATCAGGCCAAAATGATCAGGGTATGTAAACTTTTGATCAGGGTCATTTGGGTAGTTTCTGTTGTCATTATGATTTAAAAAGAGTAAACACAGTTGATTGATAATAAATGGCTTCAGCCAAACACTAACCATGAGTGAATTTTTTTTTTGTCTTATCATTTATATTCTCTGAAAAATGGCCAAGAAATCATAAATTCTGCCAGGGTATGTAAACGTATGAGCACAACTGTATATATACCTATATGTTGCAGAAATGGGATATCAACTTAAAACACAATATATAAAGAAAAAAAAGTCTGCTTGAATAGTTAATGCTCAGAGGAAAAATGCCTCAGACAAGCAGGTATGTTAATGTACAGTATGACTGACAGCCTAAGATATGCACATTGATATATGTTCGTATTGACAAGTCTGTTTATGGTCATCTAAGGTCATCTAGGAAAAGTGTCCAATCCTTCATTGCCTCCCTGTTCTGCGTTGAAAAAGAAAAGCATCTAGACACCTAATTATCCCATCTTCAAGGCTGACAGGTGGTGGGAATGTGCCAAAGATAACTGCATATGGACTTACTTATCACAAATAATGATTTTAGTAACACAAGAGAATCAGATTTTGAAATTATTTTTCAGCAATACCAAAACTGTAGAGTTTAAAGTGTAAAAGTTATCCATATGTCAGGTCAACATGAAATCTGTGGAAAAGTAAATTTTTCAGAAGAGTAGATAACTTGCCCATGATGACCAACCAGATGTCTTGTTTTATTTTCACATTAAAAATAAAGAAATCAACCTGATTGGTCCATATGGCCATGTTTTCGATTTTTTTGTAAATATGCCCGTATACGTGCAGTCTAAAGAGGTGATATGATACTTTGACCATATACAAATCCAGTGCAACAAGGTGTTTCTGTAGTCCAACAAACCCCTTGCTTTCATCAAAGCAAGGTAAGGGAAAGGCAAGGCAAGGGTAAGCTCAGGGTGCACAGTTTCCAAGGCCGTAAGGTCAGGGGGCAAAAGCATAATTAATGTAAATTAAATTTGTGTGTTTTGTATTAGATAATTTAAGGAATAATGGAACATTTTGTATTTCCCTGGAAAAAAAAAAAAGTACATCCAGTTTTACAGAATTTTATTTATTGATTTGTATTCAGTCCATCAGCAAAGTATACAGAACAGAATGACAAGCCAACATCAGTTACAGTTTGCCATACATAATCTAGAGAATGGTAACCTCACCTCTCGATCATAATAATGCAGGGTTGCCAACCCTCAGAGTCAGTAAATATACTGACAGTTTGTAAAAATCTGTGATTTTTTACACCTGTCTGTAAATATTAGGGGATGATAATTTGTCATGATGTGTTGAGTTTTTAATTCTGAAGCAGGTAAATTACTTTTTAGGGGTATTGTCAGTGTTTCCATATAGTGTTTAAACTGTTTTAATATTACTTGTCTTAGTTTTTATTAGGGCATCTGTAATTTTTTTCAGGTTGTCAGTAGGGATGAGCCAAACAACCCCCGGTTCAGTTTGCGGCAGAACATGCAAACGGACCGAAAGTTTGCGCGAACATTCAAACACCCTTAAAGTCTATGGGACCCAAACGTGAAAAATCAAAAGTGCGAATTTTAAAAGCTAATATGCAAATTATTGTCCTAAAAAGTGTTTGGGGACCCGGGTCCTGCCCCAGGGGACATGTATCAATGCAAATAAAAGTTTTAAAAACGGCTGTTTTTTCAGGAGCAGTGATTTTAATAATGCTTAAAATGAAAAAATAAAAGTGAAATATTCCTTTAAATATCATACCTGGGGGTGTCTATAGTATGCCTGTAAAGCGGCGCATGTTTCCAGTGTTTAGAACAGTCCCTGCACAAAATGACATTTCTAAAGGAATAAAAGTCATTTAAAACTGCTTGCGGCTGTAATGTAATGTCGGGTCCTGAGAATATGGATGAAAATTATTGAGAAAAACGGCATGGGTCCCATTACCAGGCCCTTTGGGTCTTGTATGGATATTAAGGGGAACCCCGCACCCGAATTAAAAAAAGAAAAGGCGTGGGGAACCAGACCCTATATACTCTGAACAACAGTATACAAGCGGCCCAAACAAGACAGGGACTGTAGGTTTGTTCTTAAGTTGAATCTGTTTGTAATTTGGAACAGGTACATTTTGTAAGTGTAGCTCCAGCCAAAAAAAAATCATTTTTTAAGGTTTTTGGATAACATAGAGTAGGGTTATCACCCCTGTAACATTTGTTTTGCTGTCTGTGCCCCTGTTGATTTCACCTCATATTCTGTCCCAATGACAATTGGATTTTGAAAATTTGGGGTTATTAGGGAAACAAGGATTGTGATAAAGCATCAGTGGAGACACCTTTTTCCCATATTAACTCTTACAGGAGAGAATTTCCCTTCCTAGGGGTAGATTTCTTCTCACTTCCTGTTGTCTCCCTCCGTTTGTAAGTAGGAGTCTTTTGTAAGTCAGATGTTTGAAAGTAGGGGACCGTCTGTATATGCTATACGGCCTGCCCTATATAATCTGCAGAAAATTGGGCCTTAGGTGTTGGTGGTACCAGAACACTGTAAGCCCTCACAGTTACTCTTGGTGGGTGCTGGAAGGGGCCCTGCTGTGAAATATTATATGAAGAATTGTAATTACATGCCCCTGTTGAACAGGGGCAGAAAAATTGGGCCTTTGGTGGTGGTGTGGTGGTGGTGCCACAACACTGTAACCCTTCACAGATTCTGTTGTTGAGCGCAGGCACGAGCCCTGCTGTGAAATATTAGAGCAAATATTGTTATTACATGCCCCTGTTAAACAGGGGCAGAAAAATTGGGCCTTAGGCAGTGGTGGTGGTGGCACAACAATGTAAAGCCTCACAGATACTCTTGTTGAGTGCAGGAACTGGCCCTGCTGTGAAATATTAGAGCAGATATTGTAATTACATGCCCCTGTTAAACAGAGGCAGAAAAATTGGCCCTTAGACACTGGTGGTGGTGCCACATCCTCATCCTCCTCTTCCTGTGTGATCGGTGGGCCCACAGGAATACTGTCTGGATAAAGGGGGCCTTGAGAGGTAAGGAAGTCCTCCTCTTCCTCCCTCTGTGCCCTGTCCATTATTCCACGTAGCGTGTGCACCAACAGGAAGACAAGAGGGACAGTATCACTGATGCATGCACTGTCACTGCTCACCATCCTCGTAGCCTCCTAAAATGGTGACAGGACCGTGTATGCATCCTTGATCAGTAGCCACTGGTGTGGCGAAAAAAAGCCAAGCTCCCCTGACCCTGTCCTGTTTCCATACTCACACAGGTATTCATTGATGGCCCTCTGCTGCATGTGCAGCCGCTGCAGCATTGCCAACGTTGAGTTCCACCTGATAGGCATGTCACAAATTAGGTGGTTCTTGGGCAGGTTGCATTCCTTTTGAAAGTTTTGAAGGTCAGCCAGCTGAGCACTGGCATTATATGACCGGCAGAAATGCCCACAGACTTTCCTGGCCTGCCTCAGGAGATCCTGTAAGCCCAGGTACCTGCACAAGAACTGCTGCACCACCAAATTAAGGACGTGAGCCAAACAGGGAACATGGGTCAAGTGTCCCTGTCGGAGGACGGAGAGGAGGTTGGTGCCATTGTCGCAAGCCACCATTCTTGGCTGAAGCTGGCGTTAGCGTCAACCACCTCTAAATCTGCCCCTGCAGAGCTGACAGAATCTTTGCCCCAGTGTGCCTCCTGTCCCCTAAGCAGACCAACTCAAGCATCGCATGGCATCTTTTTGCCTGAGTGCTTGCGTAGCCCCTTGAACGCCTACGGAGCACCACTGGTTCCGAGGACAAATCTGCAGAGGAAGAAGAAGAGGAGGGGGTGGAGAAGAGAGGTGTGGCAGAATCACCACTACTAGGATTTTGGAGGCGTGGTGGTGGAACAAGCTCCAACAACACTACACCCTGTCCTGCATCCTTCCCAGCTGCTAGCACAGTTACCCAGTGCGCCGTGAAAGAAAGGTAACGTCCCTGTCCATGCCTGCTAGACCATGAGTCAGCGGTAATATGCACCTTACCGCTGATCGCCCTGTCCAACGAGGCCAGGACATTGCCTTCCACATGCCGGTAGAGAGCCGGAATGGCCTTCCGTGAAAAGAAATGGCATTTGGGAACCTGCCACTGAGGTACCGCACATTCCACAAATTCACGAAAGGAGGCAGAATCTACCAGATGAAAAGGCAGCAGTTGGAGTGCTAGCAATTTAGCCAAGCTAGCATTCAGCTGCTGAGCATGTGCAACTGGGGTAGGGAAATTTGCCTGCTACAATCGGATGTTGGTGAAGCAATAGCAGATTGCCCGCAAGTACTTGGCACACCTAATTCTACACCTTCATTCCTCTCAGTGCAGGTTTCTGAGAGGATTGAAGGTATGTGGGACTTGAAAGTTCGAAATCAAAAGTGCTAATTTTAAAGGCTGATTTGCATGGTATTGCCCTAAAAAGGGTTTGGGGACCCGGGTCCTGCCCCAGGGGACATGTATCAATGCAAAAAAAAGTTTTAAAAATGGCCGTTTTTTCGGGAGCAGTGATTTTAATGATGCTTAAAGTGAAAAAAAAAGTGAAATATTCCTTTAAATATCGTACCTGGGGGGTGTCTTTAGTATGCCTGTAAAGTGGCGCATGTTTCCCATGCTTAGAACAGTCCCTGCACAAAATCTTTAAAGAAATAAAAGTCATTTAAAACTGCTTATGGCTTTAATGTAATGTCCGGTCCCGGTAATATGGATGAAAATCAGAGAGACAAACGGCCTGGGTACCCCCCCCCCAGTCCATTACCAGGCCCTTTGGGTCTTGTATGGATATTAAGGGGAACCCCACACCCAAATTAAAAAAAAAGGAAACAGCAGTATACAGGTGGTGCAAACAAGACAGGGACTGTAGGTTTGTTGTTAAGTAGAATCTGTTTGTAATTTTGAACTGGTACATTTTTAAAGTGTAGCTCCAGCCAAAAAATCTATTTTTAAGCTTTTTGGAAAACATAGGGAAGGGTTATCACCCCTGTGACATTTGTTTTGCTGTCTGTGCACCTCTTCAGAAGAATTTACACACACACACCTAGGATGTAATATATATATATATATATATATATATATATATATATATATATATATACACACACACATATACACACACACACACACACACTACACTGCAAGTGCAGCTAACTGACTCGCCTGCCTACTCTATCTAACTTAAATCAAATGACACTGTCTCTCTGTCTATCTATCTCTCTCTCAATGCCGGAACACACTACACAGGACCGCCGTGCAGGCGGCCTTATATAGTGTGGGGCGTGTACTAAACCCCCTGAGCCATAATTGGTCAAAGCCACCCGGCTTTGGCCAATTACGGCTCTATGTACAGACGGCGCTGTGATTGGCCAAGCATGCGGGTCATAGTGCATGCTTGGCCAATCATCAGCCAGCAATGCACTGCGATGCCGCTTTGAGTTATGGGCCGTGACGCGCCACTTGAATTTGGCGCGAATGGCCCATATCGTTCGGAATTCGGTGAACGACTGAACAGGCAATGTTTGAGTCGAACATGCGTTCGATTCGAACACGAAGCTCATCCCTAGACTAGAATGCAGTGGATATATATGTAGGAGACTGTATATATATTTTATGCATTGCAGCTCACTGAATCACCTGCCTGCCTGACAGTATATTAGAAAAAGTACACCAGGAACAGCCTGTAGTCAGATCTAGCTACACTGGATACAGTGGATGTGTATATATATATATATATATATATATATATATATATATATATATATATATATATATATACATATACACACACACATACGAGACTGTATATATTAAATGCACTGCAGCTGGCTGAATCACCTGCCTGCCTGAAATATATTAGAAACAGTACACCAGGAATGGCCTGCAGTCAGATTTAGCTAAACTGGATACAGTGTATACACATATATACATATACAAGCCTGGATGTATAAATACTAAATATACTGCAACTAACTGAATCGCTTGCCTGCTCAATCTAAATGAAATGAGACTCTCTCTCGGTCAACCCCAGCATCACACTACACAGGGCCGACGTGCAGGCGGCCTTATATAGTGTGGGGCGTGGACTTAACCCCCTGAGCCATAATTGGCCAAAGGCACCCTGCCTTTGGCCAATTATGTCTCTCTTTGCTGACGGCGCTGTGATTGGCCAAAGCATGCGGGTCATAGTGCATGCTTGGCCAATCATCAGACAGCAATGCACTGCGATGTCGCAGTGCATTATGGGGAGTGACGCGCCGCTCAAATTTGGCACGAACACCCTATGATGTTCGTATTTCGACGAACGATCGAACAGCCAATGTTCGAGTCGAACTCATGTTCGACCCAAACATAAAACTCATCCCTAGTTGTCAGTAAAAAAATTGTGCTCCGCCAGTAAATTTTACATGTTTTGTCAGTAAAAAATGCTGCAGGAGGTTGGCAACACTGTAATAATGGGCTGGTATACATATATTAAAGGGAGAGTCCCTAATACATGTTACCACTTAATGACTGCTGCCTAGCAGATTTACTGCTACAGGGCGGCTGTTCTGTGGAGAATCATGTATATATACGTGATTCTGTACTTCCTGGTTCTGTACCTTCCTGCTTCTGCTGTGACTTGTCAGCTGGTGCCGGCCAATGGATGTCCGTCACCCACTGAACATAGGATGTCCACCGTCACCCACGGAACATAGGCTCTGCCTGTGAAGAAATTAGATTTTTTATTTATTTTTTTTTATTGGATATGTTTTATAGCAGAAAGTAAAAAATACTGTATTTTTTTCAAAATTGAAGGTCTTTTTTTGTTTATAACGCAAAAAAAACTGCAGTGGTGATTTAAATGATTAAAGAAAGCTCTATATGCAGGGATAAAAAAGGACATTCATTTTATTTGGGTACAGTATTGCATGACCGCGCAATTGTCCGTGAACCACTTAACCCAAGCCAATTTTTAGCTTTCAGCGCTGTCACTTTTTAAATGACAATTGCACGGTCATGCTACACTGTACCCAAACAAAATTTTTATCATTTTGTTCCCACAAATAGAGCTTTCTTTTGGTGGTATTTGATCACCTCTGCATTTTTATTTTTTGCTAAACAAATAAAAAAGACCGAAAATTTAGAAAAAAAAAAAGTTTTTGTTTCTTTTATAAAATTTTGTGAATAAGTATGTTTTCTCCTTCACTGATGGGCACTGATGAGGCTGCACTGATGGGCACTGATAAGGCGGCACCAATGAGGTGGCACTGATGAGGTGGCACCAATGAGGGGGCACTGATGGTCTGCACTGATGGGCACTGATAGGCGGCACTGATATGCAGCACTGATGGGCATTGATAAGCGGCACTGATGGACACTCATAGGAGGCACTGGTGCACACTGATGGGCATTGATAGGTGACACCAATAGGCACTGAAAGGCTGCACTGATGGGTACTTATGGGTGGCACTGATAGGCGGCACTACTGGACACTGATGGGCTATAGGCCAGGTGGGAAGTGGTTAAAGTAACGCAGTGCCGTATCGCAAAAATGGCCTGTTCATGTAGGGGGGTAAATCTTCCAAGTGGTTAATGTATAATCATGAAATATTACTGAGACAGGTATACCTCACCTAAAAACAAAAGGGGGGTTTGCGGGGAGATGACAGTTATGGAGCTGTCTTATCCAACAAATTAAATTTCTTACCGGTATGGGTTTGGGTCAGATGAACAGGGATGTAAGAACGATATTCCTGTCCAGGTCTGTCCAACAGGTCCAGAAAGTTTTTTTGCACGAAATATGAAGCCCTATTCAAATTTTGAATAAGGGGTCTTTGGCTTTTATTTGCACCTTTGTATGCAATATTGATCATGAGTGGTTTCTATACACCTGTCTTGTATTGCAAAATTCAAGTTCCATTTTTTCACTGGAGCTGGATGAGTACATAGACTTTTGTTACAGGATGCATACATGAGTACCGCAACATACAGCTAAGATGGTTGTAGCACATGAATAAATTATTCTCTACCACTGAAATCGTGCCTATACAAGTTGAGGAAAGGAATGTTGCACAGCGGTGAGAATACCCTGTGTTAGAGAAGTATTCACGTGTTCATACATTCATCTCTTTTGCTTATTATGGAGTGGAGTGGTATTCATTACCACCATTGTTCTCATACAGAATCCTCTGCTTTTTCCTATTAGAACAGAGATTATATGAAAATTAATCATGTTTTTTTCAGTGAAGCAAACATTCAACAATAAAGATGGATAATGCAGATACTTAAATGTTGTATACCATGTAATTGCTAAAAAACACAACTGAAAAGAGGTATGATTTTAAAAGCCGGTAAGCTGCATTCAGTGTTATTAGGTTTACGTGCATTTTTTTGTTTTTATTAGGGTCATCTCTATTAAAGTGGGGTTCCACCCAAAAAACAAAAATACCTGTAAAAATTCTAAAAAAAAAACAAAAAAAATTTGGATATTTTTTTTTTCACTTACCTCTAAATGCCTGTTGCTAGGTGGTCCCTCGTAGTCTGCCTGTTCCTTTGCCTGGGCTGGTGACATCACTTCCCCCCCAGGCACAGGAAGGGCTCCGCTCTGCTCCCTCCCTCCTGTCAACCATCTGGGACCCATTGCAGGTGATTGAGCGGCCAATCACGGCGCGCGGCGCCGCTCGCGCATGCGCAGTGGGTGCCAGGCTGTGAAGCCACAGCCCGGCGCCCACAGTTGAAATGCTGGCGCCGACGAGCGGAGGGGGGGGACGAGCGGGGCTTCGATCCCCCGCATCGCTGGACCCAGGGACAGGTAAGTGTCTAATTAAAAGTCAGCAGCTGCAGTATTTGTAGCTGCTGACTTTTAATTTTTTTTTTTTTTGACGGCCCCCCTGGGTGGAACTCCTCTTTAAAGTAAAGAGAAACTATACTGTTTAAAGCAGAGTTGTACTTTTACAGTGAAAATTGGGAATACCCTTATTCTTGTTCAGCTTTCACGCTTTATAGCGCTTACCCTTGATGATATAATCAGAGCTGAACCGCTTGAGTATAAACACCAGATCAAAATGGATAAAGTGCAACAGCTTTTTGCAGATGGGAACCCCCACATAAAATAATAGCAGCTGGCATACATGGAATGCATATACTGTACTTGATACACTGGGATCTGGTGGTTACTGTCAAAGCCTGAGGCATACATACTGTACATACATATACAATGTATAAATTACAGTATCTCACAAAAGTGAGTACACCCCTCACATTTTTGTAAATATTTTATTATTTTTTCATGTGACAACACTGAAGAAATGACACTTTGCTACAATGTAAAGTAGTGGGTGTACAGCTTGTATAACAGTGTAAGTTTGCTGTCCCCTCAAAATAACTCAACACACAGCCATTAATGTCTAAACCGCTGACAACAAAAGTGAGTACACCCCTAAGTGAAAATGTCCAAATTGGGCCCAAAGTATCAATATTTTGTATGGCCACCATTATTTGCCAGCACTGCCTTAACCCTCTTGGGCATGGAATTCACCAGAGCTTCACAGGTTGCCACTGGAGTACTCTTCCACTCCTCCATGACGACATCACGGAGCTGCTGGATGTTAGAAATCTTGTGTTCCTCCACCTTCCGTTTGAGGATGCTCCACAGATGCTTAAGAGAGTTTAGCTCTGGAGACATGCTTGGCCAGTCCATCAACTTTACCCTCAGATTCTTTAGCAAGGCAGTGGTCATCTTGGAGGTGTGTTTGGGGTCGTTATGTTAGAATACTGCCCTGCGGGCCAGTCTCCGAAGGGAGGGGATCATGCTCTGCTTCAGTATGTCACAGTACATGTTGGCATTCACGGTTCCCTCAATGAACTGTAGCTCCCCAGTGCCAGCAGCACTCATGCAGCCCCAGACCATGACACTCCCACCACCATGCTTGACTGTAGGCAAGACAGACTTGTCTTTGTACTCCTCACCTGATTGCCTCCACACGTGCTTGACTCCATCTGAACCAAATACGTTTATTTTGGTCTCATCAGACCACAGGACATGGTTCCAGTAATCCATGCCCTCAGTCTGCTTGTCTTCAGCAAGCTGTTTGCGAGCTCTTTTGTGCATCATCTTTAACCACTTCCCTACCCGCCTATAGTCAAATGACGTCCACAGATGGGATCTCCCATCCTGGGTGGACGTCATATGACGGGCTCGGGTTCCCTAGGGGGGGCGGACGCGCCGCCGGGGCCCGCACACGTGCGCGTCGCGTTGCTCGGGACCCAGTGCGTGTGCCCGGCGGCCGCGATGTCTGCCGGGCACCCGCGATTGCCCATTAACTGGGCCGGACCGTGGATCTCTGTGTGTAAACACAGAGATCCGCGTCCTGTCAGCTCAGAGGAGAGCGATCTGTGTCCCCAGAACAGCGGAACACTGATCAGTTTCCTCCCCTTGTGCGTCCCCGCCCCCTACAGTTAGAAGCATTCCCTAGGAACCACATTTAACCCCTCCCCGCCCCCTAGTGGTTAACCCCTTCACTGCCTGTCACATTTACACAGTAATCAATGCAATTTTATAGCATTGATCGCTGTATAAATGTGAATGGTCCCAAAAATGTGTCAAAAGTGTCCAATGTGTCCGCCATAATGTCGCAGTCACGAAAAAAAATCGTGATCGCCGCTATTATTAGTAAAAAAAATAAATAAATAATTTTTTTTAAAAAATGCCATAAATCTATCCCGTATTTTATAGACGCTATAACTTTTGCGCAAACCAATCAATATACGCTTATTGTGATTTTTTTTACCAAAAATATGTAGAAGAATACGTATCGGCCGAAACTGAGGAAAAAATTTGTTTTTTAAAAAAAAAAAATTGGGATATTTATTATAGCAAAAACTAAAAAATATTGTGTTTTTTTCAAAATTGTCACTCTTCTTTTGTTTATAGCGCAAAAAATAAAAACCGCAGAGGTAATCAAATACCACCAAAAGAAAGCTCTATTTGTGGGGAAAAAAGGACGTTAATTTTGTTTGGGTACAACGTCGCATGACCGCGCAATTGTCGTTTAAAGTGCGACAGCGCTGAAAACTAAAAATTGGTCTGGAAAGGAAGGGGGTGAAAAGGCCCGGTATTGAACGAAGCTTCCTTCTGGGACGACAGCCATGCTGACCAATTTAATGCAGTGTGCAGCGTATGGTCTGAGAACTGACTGCCTGACCCCCACCCCTACAACCTCTGCAGTAATTCTGGCAGCACTCATATGTCTATTTCCCAAAGACAACCTCTGGATATGATGCTGAGCACGTGCACTGAACTTCTTTGGTCGACCATGGTGAGGCCTGATCTGAGTGGAACCTGTCCTGTTAAACCGCTGTATGGTCCTGGCCACCGAGCTGCAGCTCAGTATCAGGGTCTTGGCAATCTTCTCATAGCCTAGACCATCTTTATGTAGAGCAACAATTTTTTTTTCAGATCCTCAGAGAGAGTTCTTTGCCATGAGGTGCCATGTTAAACTTCCAGTGACCAGTATGAGAGAGTGAGAGCGATAACACCAAATTTAACACACCTACTCCCCATTCACACCTGAGACCTTGTAACACTAACGAGTCACATAATACCGGGGAGGGAAAATGGCTAATTGGGCCCAATTTGGACATTTTCACTTAGGGGTGTACTCACTTTTGTTGCCAGTGGTTTAGACATTAATGGCTGTGTGTGGAGTTATTTTGAGGGGACAGCAAATTTACACTGTTATACAAGATGTACACTCACTACTTTACATTGTGGCAAAGTGTCATTTCTTCAGTGTTGTCACATGAAAAAATATAATAAAATATTTACAAAAATGTGAGGGGTGTACTCATCCTTGTGAGATACTGTGTATATATATATATATATATATATATATATATATATATATATATATATATATATATATATATATAAAAATAATATATGTATATTGTAAAGGACTAGCGCCAAATGTAGAGCTTCAAGGACACTGCCACTCGCTGGTTCTTCTTTTTTTTTGTTTGCCCATTTTTATTAAAAGCAAGTTCAGCAAACATAGGTTTCCCTCACAGGGGCTTTCAGCATTCCTTTTTCCATCAACAAAAAAAATGACATTCAGCCTAGTTGGCTCTCACTTGCAGCACTGCAGTTCTGACTTTACACTCCAGGCCCTTGTCTGTCCCGTACAGACTGTTTCACCAACCAACCACCTTGGTGCATATGGCTAGCAGCCTCTTGCTGCTCTGGCTCCCATGTGGAGCCCTCCTGACTCCTGGTACTCAGACTTCCTATCTGCCGGGGTGGAACCCAGAACCATGGTCAGGTTACTACTAAAAGCCCAGCACACACCTGACCAATCAGTATGCTGGCTGTTCTCAAAATCAGGACCCAGGACTAGGGATTTCATCCCACCCGGATCTCTCAGAAATCCCTGAGCTCCAGGTCCCAAAGTAGACTTTACAAAACACTGAGGAAACTGAAAGGCCAGTTTCCTCTTCATGTTACATGCTCCCTGGAGCCCCTCAACCCGTCTGGTTGAGAATTCTGGGTCACATCCTCCTTCTAGACCAGTGGTTCTCAACTCCAGTCCTCGGGACCCACCAACAGGCCAGATTTTAAGTATTACCTTGGGGAGTTGCAGACTAGAATACTGCAATCACTGAGCAGCAAGTGATATCACCTGTGATGTATTTCAGCTATCTTGCAAACCTGGCCTGTTGGTGGGTCCTGAGGACTGGAGTTGAGAACCACTGTTCTAGACCCTGGCAGGGCAACCCTCTGCCACATATCCTCCCCCCGTTTCGACCCCGGAGGGGGCGTAACACACCAGCCAAATCACTTCAAAATGGCACCTCTGTGCCAGGTACCACCAACAAGGGCCAAACCCAGTCTTATTAGGTGACTTTCTCTATGTCTCCCTGCTACACTGACTTGGGTACTACAAAGACACCCCAGTGACTTTTTACGGGTGCACTTCCAAAAACGCCATTTTCCTTTTCTGCCCATTTTCCTTAGAGCCACACCTTCAAACACTTTAATGCCCCGTACACACGGTCGGATTTTCAGATGGAAAATGTGCGATAGGACCTTGTTGTCGGAAATTCCGACCGTGTGTAGGCTCCATCACACATTTTCCATCGGATTTTCCGACACACAAAGTCTTTAGAGCAAGCTATAAAATTTTCCGACAACAAAATCCGTTGTCAGAATTTCCGATCGTGTGTACACAAATCCGACGCACAAAGTGCTACGCATGCTTAGAATAAATAAAGAGATGAAAACTATTGGCTACTGCCCCGTTTATAGTCCCGACGTATGTGTTTTACATCACCCCGTTCAGAATGATCGGATTTTCCGACAACTTTGTGTGACCGTGTGTATGCAAGACAAGTTTGAGCCAACATCCGTCGGAAAAAATCCTAGGATTTTGTTGTCGGAATGTCCGATCAATGTCCGACCGTGTGTACGGGGCATAACACTTACCAAGAACTTGGATATTGTTTCTCAACCTTTTTCTCTTTACTTCTAAAGTGGTTACATTTTTAAACACCTTTTTAGCCATAAGTGTGGGCACTTTTATTTGGGACATAAACTCTTTTAACCACTTGCTTACTGGGCACTTAAACCCCCCTCCTGCCCAGACCAATTTTCAGCGCTGACGCACTTTGAATGACAATTGCGCGGTCATACAACACTGTACCCAAATGAAATTTTTATCATTTTTTTCCCCACAAATAGAGCTTTCTTTTGGTGGTATTTAATTACAGCTGGGATTTTTATTTTTTGTTAAACAAAAAAAGATGGAAAATTTTGAAAAAAAAAAAAAAATCATGTTTCATAGTTTGTTATAAAATTTTGCAAACAGATAATTTTTCTCCTTCATTGATATGCGCTGATGAGGCAGCACTGGTGGGCACTGATAGGCTGCACTGATGGGCACATTTAAGGCGGCACTGCTAGGCACAGATAAGGCGGCACCGATAGGCACAGATAAGGCGGCACTGATGGGCCCTGATGGGTGGCACGGATGGGCACTGATAGGTACCACTGATAGGTGGCACTGATAGGCAGCACTGTTGTTGAGGCACTGATAGGTGGCACTGTGGGCACTGATGGGTGGCACTGCTGCCTATTGCTAGGTGGCACTGGCAGAGGGCACAGGTGGGCACTGGGGATCTGGTGGCGCTCGCCGTGATTGGGACCGATGTCCCTCTCACAGCCGCCAGTGATCGTCTTTTTTTTCCTCCTCACGCTGTCAGCGTGAGGAGAAAAAATAGCCGATTACCGGCTCTGTTGATGTCACATGATCAGCTGTCATTGGCTGACAGCTGATCATGTGGTAAGGGGTGGGGATCGACCCCTTACTCTGATCTGTGATCAGGCGAGTCTCATACTGATCACAGTCGTCCCGGCAAAGCAGGTCCACGCTGTAGCCGTCATTCGGCTATAGCGCGGATCTCTAGTGGTTAATGACACCTTGTTAAGCTTTGGGCCAGTGTCCTCAGACCTTTTACTCTTGCAACTTGGGAGGTTCCTGGACCTCTGGAAATCCTTCCCAGAATTACACCCCTAAACCTGTAGGGGGCCCAATTCTACTGCACCTATTCCCTCTTCTGTGTCTGTCATACCATTCATCTTCCTGTATTTTTTAAAATTAAGAGAAACCATGTCTTCCCTTATTTTTTTGTTACCCATGGTAACCAAAACATTTACCAGTGTCTTGCACTTTTCCTCATTGTCCGAAGTATCGCCACATTTTTCAGAACTCTTTTCACCAGTGTTTTGCAAGGCAGTGTCTGGAGGAGAATCGCACAAAGTGGAGTGGTTGTCCACCATGGCAACGTCACTAACCACCAACTCCACTGCCACATGACGCTCCTCCAGCGACTGTCCCGATACCTGATCCTCACTATCCAATTTCACCTTTGGATTGATGGCCCCAAACACATCATATGTACTTGTGCCCTCTGGCACTTCCTCCCAGCTTTCTGTCCTGTCCAACAGTTCTCCAGAATGCCCTTCATACACAATCTCTGTATGACACAATCCAGCACACTGTGAGACCATTTTCCATAATAACAACGATTGCATTACATGCTTCCAAAACTGCAGAGATTGCAATAGTACAGCCTGTAATATCCAGCTCCATTTATGCATACCTCATGGTACAAGTTCTCCAAACACAGGAGAGGACAGCAGGATATACACCGGCTGTACACTCCAGCATTTTAACATTTCTCTCAGCATATCTGTCATAAAAAGGCACTGTGCTTCTACATGTTCCTTGGGATGTGGAAAGACTCATTTACTGATGCCTTAGAGCAGTGTTTCTCAACTCCAGTCCTCAAGGCGCACCAACAGGTCGTGTTTTCAGGATTTCCTTCAGATGAAACAGCTGTGGTAATTACTAAGGCAGTGAAACTGATCAAATCACCTGTGCAAAATAACGGTAGGCCTGAATACATGACCTGTTGGGGCGCCTTGAGGACTGGAGTTGAGAAACACTGCCTTAGAGGTCGTGCTTCTTAAAGGGGCTTCCTCCCCGCTGGAGGTATCCAACGCAATAACCTGGTGCTCGACTAGAGCGCAGCCAGGTGCGGAAGTCACCACAAAACTCTCAGGCTCAGTGTCAATGATCTGTTCCAGGTCTTTTCTATGGATAACATTAGTTTGGTATTCCACACCAATTACTCCTTTATGGGTTGTGGGCACAACCTCTGCTATGTGCTCAATCTCTCTTGGCCCTTCCATCTCCTAAGGAATATCCTTAGGAGTGGTTCCACAGCAGACACATTGCACATATCACTTTTGTTTATACTAACCTGTGGCAAAACATTTTTAAACATAGCAGGCTGCAATACCATAAGTTCACCACCTTGCTTGGGTGGTGCTTCATCAAATTCGCAAAGATTTTTGCTGTCAGCAGTGACAAACCGCAGTAACCCATTATTGACACAAGTAATTTCAGAGATTTTAGTTTTACTATTTAAAATATTAACACCAAAGTCAAGTACCCTCTTATCCATCAGAGTGGCACCACAGCTGTCCAGGGCAACCTCTGGCTCCAACATACAGAGCTCCCTTGGGGTTTCCAGGGACACCTCTGCAGCCTTATATACTGTTGCTAAGGGGAATAGCATATCCTGCTTAGTGATCACCCCTACCTCATTAAGCATCACAGTATTAGCATTAGTTAACTCAATACCAGTATGATCATACTCCTCAGTAAGGTCAACATCATCACATTCAATTTTGACACTTGCCTCCCCACTGGACAGGGCACTGCAGTGAGGCAAGTCCTTTTCTGCACCAACTGTGGATCTCCCATCTGGAAACACTTCCACTTCAGTCTTTCCCATGACTTCAACAGCAACAGTCTTACCAATCAATGTAACAGGTCTAGCCATGTTCACTTGCGTACATTGACTTTCTTGTACTGCACTTCCACTGGCCCACTCCCTCTGGTGGCCATGGGATGAAACTACAGCAGGAATTTCCTCTCTGTTGACAGGGGTGACTGCAAATACTTTAACACAGGAATCCTGGCTTGCAGGCGAAGAGTTAAGCCCAGCAACAATATCAGCAGCCGTATTCCACAAGCTGGGACAAGAAAAGATCCCATGCCCCAGTTGACCACATTCCTGGCATAGTATTTGGTGACTTTCTCCTGTTGCTAAGGGAGATGGCACTCTCCCAACTGCACCCTTCTGGCTCTCCCACACACGTAGACTTCTTTCTATATGAATCGGTGTTGCTTTAAACTTGCCATGATCCTCTGTAGGCAATAGCTTTGTCTTGCGGTCCATCAACCTGACATCATAGGCATTGCTATGAGCAACTGCGCTCCTCTCACACTTCTGGTACACCTGTTGCTCACTCCTGGCACTCTCAGACCTTTGCTTTGTTAGGTAGCTTTGCTCTGGAGCCTGGGAAAAATTGGAGACTGCATGCCCCCACTCACTGCACCTCAAACAGCGCACTTGGTTCTTAACAGGGCCTCCCCAATTGCATTCTCTTCTAAGCTTGGGACTTTGCACATTGATAGCTGGCCTGCTTGCACCAGTGTTACCAGGGACAACAACAGACACTTTTGCACCAACATCTTCACTCAAAATTTAAACCACATCTCTGCTATGGCTCCTCCTTACTACAAACACACTTTCTCCGGTTGCTATGGGAGACCACGTTCCCCCCATTGACTTTTTCCAGCGCTCTCTAGATTCGACTGCTCCTAGGAAATTGTTGGAATAATCTTGCTTTTGACCCATCCAGAGGTACACCTCTTGGGACTCCTCCGTCAGAAACGGTTGCACCAATTCAACCCAATGACCTTTGGGCCATCCTCTGTAGGAAGCAGTTATCGCAAACTCACCCAAAAAGTCTTCAACATGTTCAAAAGGCCACATAGGCTGTATGAAGTCAGCAGCACAGATTTCTCTTTTGTTGCCACGGGCAACCACACTCATCTGCTTACTCCTTGCACTGAGTGATGGTTTCCCAGACACAGATGCAGACTTTGGTAGACTCTCCATACTCATAGTCACCTGTGCACTCATTGCCCCAGTGTTGCTAGGGACAACCCCAGCCCTCTTCTTCCTTGGCAAACTCTGATCAGGCATGTATGGGGTTCGTTCAGGCAGTAACAACCCCTCCAGCCACAGAGCTCTATCTATCATCTCAGCCATCCTTGCTTTTTTTAGGAGCTTTGACTGCCCCATACTCACAGTCACTCCAGAAAAACTTTGCACAGTTAAGCAATAAATTGGAGCACTGTCTCTTTAAGGCTAGTTACTTTTCTCTTGCAGGTTCTCCTCACCTGCACACACAGATTATGCAGTCTCATGCATCAAAACACAGTTCATATAACAGATGAACTTACTTGATTGTAGGGATCTCAGATTGTGCCCACAGCACTTCTCCACCACGTGTAAAGGACTAGCGTCAAAATGTAGAGCTTCAAGGACACCGCCACTCACTAGTTCTTCTTTTTAAGGGCTTTGTTTTCCCATTTTTATTAAAAGCAAGTTCAGCAAACAACATAAGTTTCCCTCACAGGGGCTTTCAGCATTCCTTTTTCCATCAACAAAAAAATTACATTTAGGCTAGTTGGCTCTCATTTGCAGCACTGCAGCTCTGGCCTTACACTCCAGGCCCTTGTCTGTCCCGTACAGACTTTTTCACCAACCAACCACCTTGGTGCATATAGCTAGCAGCCTTTTGCTGCTCTGGCTCCCACGTGGAGCCCTCCTGACTCCTGGTACTCAGACTTCCTATCTTACGGGGTGGAGCCCAGAACCATGGTCAGGTTACTACTAAAATCCCAGCACACACCTGACCGATCAGTATGCTGGCTGTTCTCAAAATCAGGACCCAGGACTAGAGATTTCATCCCACCTGGATCTCTCAGAAATCCCTGAGCTCCAGGTAGGGTTACCACCTCATCCCTTTAAACCCAAACACATATGAATTACACAGGTTCTGAGGCTAATTTAATGCAGATAATGCACCAAGTGAGTTTAATTACCACCTTAATTAGCCACAGAACCTGTGTAATCAATATGTGTTCGGGTTTAAAGGGATGAGGTGGCAACCCTAGCTCCAGGTCCCAAAGTGGACTTTACAAAACACTGAGGAAACTGAAAGGCCAGTTTCCTCTTCATGTTACTTGCTCCCTGGAGCCCCTCAACCCGTCTGGTTGAGAATTCTGGGTCACATCCTCCTTCTAGACCCTGGCAGGGCAACGTTCTGCCACAAGCAAAAAGAACGGCAAACCGCCACTAAAAATAGCGGTGCTTTGCCGCCGATGCCCGCCCGCCCCAGTGTAAAAGTGCCCTACCTGGTGATTTTACCTTGAAGGTCCTTGCCTCCAAATTTCCAGCATTGTCACTCTGTCACATGGGTCTCTGATGGAAACTATGGCTGTTTCAAAACACATTATACAAGCAAAGTCCACTGTTGTCACCATTAGCAAATCTGCTCTGAGAAATGACATGCAGCCATCACTTGAGTGTATGTAGAGAAAAAAGTATATGGCCTGGAGCTGAGTGAAACTAGGATTATGGCCTGCAGAAGAGGCGGAGTATTAGGGAGTGATTTAGAATGATGCAGTCTGCTTAGCAGATTGAAGAGTTCAAGGCAGAGGGTGTGTGTCAGACTTCCACGTACCTGACCGATGAGCCCAATATAGCAGGGGAAGGCCTCCCTTACGTGTCTGGTTCCTGGCCCCTGGTAGTATGGACAGGAGGCACGGGAGCGCAGAGTGGTATGAGAGCCTGGCGGGTCAGCAGCAGAAGGATCCCGATGTAGGTGGCTTGGTGATCACCAGACAGCTGAAGCACAGGCAGCAGATGCAGAGCAGGAGCAGAGCAGGCAGGTCGGGTCACAGCCAGAGGCGGGCAGCGCAGTACAGTGGAGCAGGCAGGTTCAGAGTAAACACAGGCCGGGATCAGGTGCAGGCAGAAGACAGAGTATAATCCAAGGGGCAAACCGGGTAATCAGGAGATCAGACGTTCAGACAAGCCAACAGGAGCAAGGACACTGGGAGCTGCAGATCAGACAGCACCGAGCAAGATGTGCTGACAGTTCAAATAGGCTGATTGGTAGCAAGCGCCGTGCGCCAGCACCCACAACAGTGCGCACAGGCGCGCCAGTGTGCCAACGTGCGCCAGGGCGCACACCAGCACCGTGTCCATTCTGGGAACTTCTCTGACAGTGTGTCCTGTAGTGGGTAGAGAGGAGGGGGGATCGTGTCACAGCTCAGTCAGAGCTCATCACAGCATCAGACAGTTTTCTCCCACCCTCTCTCCCTTGTTTGTTTTGGTTTGTGAAGCCTCCTACTTTCTCAAGGTGCTGGGGTATTTGTAGTGGGTTTTCGGGTTTTATGTTGTTAGCTTGCAATTCAATATCTTGGTGTCAGGATCACTTAAGTGCTCCTACTCCTCATTTCTAGCCATGTTACGGGTATGTACTCATCATAGAGTTTGTGCTGTGCAAGGGCTTTGTGTTGGGAATCTTATTTTGACCCAAGCCCAGTCCATGAACAGGGCGAGGAGGAGTTCATGGACGAAGAATTGGTTGCTCCAGCGTGACCAATTCTCTCATATGCCTTTGTTGCGGGAGATCCGGGATATGATTTCAGGAATTTTCTCTGGATGACGGACCCTGTTTTTCACAGTTTGTTGGCTTTGCTGTCCCCTTATATTATGAAGCAGGACACCTGCATGCGGCAAGCCATCACTCCTGAACAAATGCTAGTTGCCACCTTGCAGTACTTGGCGACGGGGAGAAGTCTGCAGGACATCAAGTTCTCGACTGGCATCTCCCCCCAGGCTCTGGGGATCATTATTCCAGAGACCTGTTCTGCCATCATTCAGGTCCTGCAGAAAGACTATATTAAGGTATGTTTTATCCTTTAATGTCACATTCTATGTATTTAATGTATGCTAATGTATTGTATGTATTTCATCATTCCATAATTACCATGATTGTAATATGCTGTGAATGTCCTCTTTGTCTCATGCATGCTGTAAGCTTTTAATGCTCCTTTTTTGTCCTTCATGCATATTTGCCTTCACTAACCTCCCCAGCATGCTATCCTGGGCCCATACACACCTAGCCTAGTCACTTAACAATGTATTTTGTCAGCTCCATTTTAGTGCTTACCCTAAACACCCCCTACAATGTGTGCAAATGTTATTTTTGTCTTTAAATTCAGGCAGAGTGCAAGAGGCTTTTTTTTTGAGGGGGGGGGCCAAAACTCATTTGGAACTCTCCCTCCCCCCAACTGCTAAGTGAATCGATACCAATCCTCTATCTGCTGACTTTGCCAAACCCATACACACTATACCTACCTCTTTTGTGTTCATATTTATGAATGAATTCACCAAAGCATGTAGTGCAAGGGCCTGCTTGAATACTTTCAAATGGTACTGTTTAAAGTTTTGTTCTCCTATTATCTTGATAGGTAATTGCAGAATGTAAAAATGTGCTTCAATTTGTACAGTGTGTATTCATATTTTTTTATTATGACACTTCTTACCTGTCCAGTGGGCTGCCAATAGTGTACGTAAGGAGGGGCTGGCCAAAGTAACACGCATTATTTATGCATTCAGCTCTCAATGAAATGGAGAGGGCTACCTGTCCAAAACATCTCCCCCCCACCCTAAAATTTTTACAATGAGCCATCAGAGGGGGTGAGGAATCTGATAAGTGGACCTTATACTTTTGTCTTTAAATACTCCTTAAAATAAATGTTTTACTGATGTTGGCCAAGAATGTTTGTATCTAATCTGCTTGCAATGTTATGTGCAAAAGTACTAATTTTTTTTTTTTGTTTGATTCCAGTTTCCTTCAAACCCACAGGAATGGCAGACTGTGGCATCCCAGTTTGCCCAGCATTGGGACTTTCCAATGGGGCAATAAATGGGAAGCATGTCCACATAGTCCCACCCCCCAACTCGGGGGCCTACTATTACAACTATAAGGGGTTTCATAGTATTGTGATGTTGGCAGTGGTGTCGTTGTCATACGAGTTTTTGTATGTGGACGTGGGGAAAATGGCCAGATGTCGGATGGTGGAGTCATTGCCCAGATGAAGTTCTACAGACGGCTTCAGAATGGCGGCTTGGGCTTGCCACTTCCGGAAGACAACGTGGCTGGTCTCCCGTTTGTGTTCGTCGCTGATGAAGCCTTTTCTCTAGGTGACCATCTCATGAGGCCGTTCCCAATGAGGACCCTCACCCCAGAGCAGGAGGTTTTTAATTACCGGCTGGCCAGAGCCATAAGAGTGGTGGAGAATGCGTTTGGAATAATGGCCAGCCGGTTACGCCTATTTCTGACAGTGATAAACATGGAGGAATATAAACTGAATCATGTTGTCTTTGCCTGCTGCATTCTCCATAATTTCCTCAGAAAAAATGCAACAAACTATGTGGCCTCAGTTAGGACTGAGGCTGGCTTTCCTGATCCTTCAACCCTGACGGCACTTGGACCTGGCTGTCCTGGCTTGCCCCACCAAAGCGCCCATGAAGTAATACAGAGTTATCTCGAGAACTCTGGGGGTAGGGGGGCCATTGATATGCCAGAGAATCTTTAAAACATTTTTTAAATAAATTTTTTTGGTATTAACTGAACTAATATGTCATTTGATTTACTGCTTGTGTTTCTTTTAGCTGTCTCCTAAGTTCTCCAATGGCCTTTTATTTTTGGCCATTTTCTTCAATAGTGCAAACGTAATTTATTTGATACATGAGGTGACAATCTCTTCTTCAGCTAACTATTATGTTGTGGGTCTGCTACACACACACATTGTTTTTGTTGTTAATGTATGTAATGCATTAATGATAAAAATAATCATCCTTTTCAGCACCATGAATTAATTGCTTTGAGTCCCTAAAATGGCCTGATTGGGGCAAATTTTAGAGCACTCTGGGGGTTGTTTACTAAAGGAAAATCCACTTTGCACTACAAGTGCACTTGAAAGTGCACTGAAACTGCACTGAAAGTGCACTTGTAGTGCAAAGTGGATTTGCCTTTAGTAAATAACCCCCATTGTCACTGTAAACACCAACTTATTCCAAAAACTGGTATTGAGCATTGAAAGAAGAAGCCACAGATTGTTGAGTATAAAACATTTTACTTCGTGCACATTCACATGTGCGTTTAGAAAAGGGTTTTTTAACAAACCAACATCTTTGGTGTATAACATTTTTTTATTTGACAGTAGAAATATCCTTTTTTTGGTTAAACAGGCATGTTTAATCGAAGTAGAGGAAACACACATGAATTTTAGTCAGCCGCACACCCCGGGAAATTGTAAAAAAGGATTGGAAAATTTCCCCAGGGGGTGTTTTAAGCGGCATAGTAATGTATGGATCATATAGTAAGAGTATATTAAAAATCATTTATTAATACAAACAGCAACATACAGACTAAGCAACAATTATGCAAAAGAATATATACTCTGGTTACAGGCATGTCTCAAAGAGTGTTATATCTGCCTATGAAAAATACAGTACATTTAAGATATTAAAAATTAATTGATATGCACATGAATACCCCCACGCGTTTCAACCAATAATGCGGTCTTCTTCAGGGGGTTTGTATTCTAGTGAGATACATCAAAGAGAAGATTTCATTATTCCAACACTTTATAGCGCACTAGCATCTATATATATTTAATGGTCTGGTAGTATAATTACCACTTAAAAAGTGGATTCCAAAAAAGTGCCACATATCCAGAGATTCCTAAGTAGAAGTAGAAACTCTAATGCAGGGGTCCTCATTTGTCAATTCCCACCCCTCCAGACGGGTGCCAACAGGAGTCACACGTAATTGGAGCAATGGAGGGGGAGGGGATGGAGGGCACCTGGAATATATTACAATAAATTATTGAGTATTTATATTTATTTAATAGTAATCATAAAGTACCCAATGGGCTCATCCCCACCTATATATACAAATGTGTTGGTTTTTAATTAAATATATATTATATTAAAAGAATACAGTTCTATTGCGATGTAATATAATATTACTGATCTCCACTGGACGTTTAACGACGCGGCGCGCACTGGAAGCTGCGGCCCCGTGTGCGTGCGGCGCCGTGACGTCAGGTGATTACGACAGTGGAGACGGCAATGGCCCGAGCCTCGGCTCACAAGAACGCTGAGGGAGCCACATGATGACCGCCAGCGGCGGTGGGAGCAAGGAGGGGGTGGAGTTTTTGGAATGACACTTGTCATTAATTAGCTTAGATACTACTTAAGCACCCTATTTCATGGGGATTTCACTTTATTACATACCTATTAAGAGGTTACACTAGTTGGATCTCACACTATAGGCAACATCACACTGATTCAAAAATTATTCATTAACTCTAATGGGGAAATTTTCCAATCCTTCTTAACAGGCATGTTTAAAACCATAACATACACAACGCAGGAACTTACAAAGTTCAGCTTTGATAAAGTGAAGGCCATATCAGCCATTAGTATGTCAAAACTGTGTTGATCTTGCCTTCATCAGATGGGGTGATGTCACCCATGTAAAAGCCAAATTTTGAAGATGCACACAAATTGGGACTCAAAATGTGGATTTCCCTCCTGATCCCATTCCTAATGTCAACATGTGCTAGCTCCCATCATGATCAATGGACATGTTTCGGGGGTGCAACACATTCCTCTCACTTACTTTAGTTGCGAGGAAGGGGTTGCACCCACAAAACGCGTACAAACGCGTACATTGATATATGGTGATGGCAGATAGCACATGTTGACACACTGTGTGCATCTTCAAAATTTGGCTTGCAAATTACTTTAAAACTTGATTTAAAATAACAAATTCAACGACAAAACTGTTTAATTTTTGTGTTTTAGATTCTACCTAAAAAATCAATGATGTTCTTCATTTTTTGTTGTACATCATTGATGTTTTCCTTGACCTTTTCCTTAACCTAAATCCTGATTGCACACCATTACCCCCCCCATGAGGACTTGCGCACTTGCACTGGTGAAATTAGTTTCTTCTTCCACAACATCTACATCACCTAAAATTAAAAAACACACAATGTATTATAAATGTGCAGGCATACATCTATTACCTGAAGCTGTGGTCTCAGACACTAACCTGTTGTGGTCACTATTTCAACCACTTCATGAACCTCTCCTCCCTCCACATCTTCTTCATGGTGTGTGGGGATTTCCCCTTCTTTGTTCGGTGTGGGGTTCCTGGTGTCCTCAGAAGTCCCAAGTCTTTTCTCCCCTATGTGAATAAAAACAAAGGTATACTTAGCACACAGATATTTGAGGCAAGAAATAGGAATATGAAACATTGCTTGGAAGTGTCGTACAATTGTCTGTTTTGGCAGAGTTCCAAGCTGAAGACATGCTTTTTTCCCTTTCTTAAAGCTGGAATACTTACCTTTTTTGGTAAAGTTTCACACATGGAGAGACCCCTAGTATTCACTGGAGTACCTTCGTGGGACACCCTAAAAAGTTTGTTCTGGTATCCCGCACTAGTGCTCCTGCGTCCAGATGTGTAAACAGCTGCTGAGTGTCTTCTCCTTACACTGAATCAAGTTTGAATTTCATTCTAGTTACAAACCCATCTAGACAACAATGTACTAAACTTCTTTTAATACAAATAGGCATGAACAAATGTAGTTAACCTGCATCTGTCAAAAACATCGTATTAGTGGGCGAACGAACAATGTTTACTACGAACGATTCCTGTGCCCACAAACCTGAAACTTGCCATTTTAAACTGTACAACAGTAAAGAAAACCACAGGGAGCAGCATGCAAGTAAAAATAATAATAGGAACACGGGACAAAAACTCACTTTTTAGAAGCAGTTTCCTGATCCTTCTGTACTGATCGTGCTCCCTCAATTTCAGGTCTGACCAGCATTTCCTCAATTGCTCCTTGGATTGTTGTACCCCAAAATTCCTGTGCAGACTTCTCACAACTTTAGTCATGATCTTGGCCTTTCTCACATATGGGTTTGGGTAAGGTCCATACTTCCCATCATAGTCAGCCCTCTTCAAGATGTTCACCATCTCCACCATCTCTACAAAGGACATATTTGAGGCCTTATATCTCCTCCTTGATTGGGATGTTTCTGGCTCTGGGCTTTCCTTGTCGCTGCTGCTCTCTGCATGCACCTGTTGTCTCTCCGCCATGTGCTTACCCACTGCGCTCAAAGAGAAAGGGCGGGGAATATACTAGAAAGAAGGTCAGGGGCGGAGTTTCACACATACGCAGTGTATATAAAGCATAACACGTGTGCGTCGTACATACGATCTGTGAGTGGAGGACGGAGTAGCGTAAGCGCCGATCATGCTAACGAAGGTATAATTTTAACTTGGGGCATCAGTGGTTAGTGGCCTATACTGCTTATAGATTGAGGCCTACAGTATCTCACAAAAATGAGTACACCCTCACATTTGTGTAAATATTTTATTCTATCTTTTCATGTTGCAACACTGAAGAAATGACACTTTGCTACAATGTAAAGTAGTGAGTGTACAGCTTGTATAACAGTGTAAATTTGTTGTCCCCTCAAAATAACTCAACACACAGCCATTAATGTCTAAACCGCTGGCAACAAAAGTGAGTATACCCCTAAGTGAAAATGTCCAAATTGGGTCCGAAGTGTCAATATTTTGTGTGGCCACCATTATTTTCCAGTACTGCCTTAACCCTCTTGGGCATGGAGTTCACCAGAGCTTCACAGGTTGCCACTGGAGTCCTCTTCCACTCCTCCATGACGACATCACGGATCTGGTCAATGTTAGAAATCTTGCGCTCCTCCAACCTCCATTGGAGGATGCCCCACAGATGCTCAATAAGGTTTAGGTCTGGAGACATGTTTGGCCAGTCCATCACCTTTACCCTCAGCTTCTTCAGCAAGACAGTGGTTCATCTTGGAGGTGTGTTTGTGCTCATTATCATGTTGGAATCCTGCCCTGCGGCCCAGTCTCCGAAGGGAGGGGATAATGCTCTGCTTTAGTATGTCACAGTACATGTTGGCATTCATGGTTCCCTCAATGAACTGTAGCTCCCCAGTGCCGGCAGCACTCATGCAGCCCCAGACCATGACACTCCCACCACCATGCTTGACTGTAGACAAGACACACTTGTTTTTGTACTCCTCACCTGGTTGCCACCATACACGCTTGACACCATCTGAACCAAATAAGTTTATCTTGGTCTCATCAGACCACAGGACATGGTTCCAGTAATCCATGTCCTTAGTCTCCTTGTCTTCAGCAAACTGTTTGCGGGCTTTCTTGTGCATCATCTTTAGAAGAGGCTTCCTTCTGGAATGACAGCCATGCAGACCAATTTGATGCAGTGTGCAGAGTATGGTCTGAGCACTGACAGGCTGACCCCCCCACCCCTTCAACCGCTGCAGCAATGCTGGCAGCACTCATATGTCTATTTCCCAAAGACAACCTCTAGATATGACGCTGAGCATGTGCACTCAACTTCTTTGGTGGACCATGGCGAGACCTGAGTGGAGCCTGTCCTGTTAAACTACTGTATGGTCCTGGCCACCGTGCTGCAGCTCAGTGTCTTGGCAATCTTCTTATAGCCTAGGCCATCTTTATGTAGAGTAACGATTCTTTTCTTCAGATCCTCAGAGAGTTCTTTGCCATGAGGTGCCATGTTGAACTTCCAGTGCCCAGTATGAGAGAGTGAGAGCGATAACATCAAATTTTACACACCTACTCCCCATTCATATCTGAGACCTTGTAACACTAACGAGTCAAATGGCTAATGTGACTCACATGGAAAATGGCTAATTGGGCCCAATTTGGACATTTTCACTTAGGGGTGTACTCACTTTTGTTGCCAGCGGGTTAGACATTAATGGTCTTGGCAAACCCTCTATGGGAGAAGCAAAAACCTGTTGTCTTGAGTTACCCTGAGTTTATGACTTCTTTTAAAAGGGTATTTGACGTTCCCGCACGCTCCGCTTCTGCTACCAAGTGCCTCATGTCCATCAAACAGAGTACGAGAACTGTTGCCAATTACGCCATTGAATTCCGTACTCTGGTAGCAGAGGTTGCTTGGAACAATGAGGCCCTTGTAGCTGCTTTTTCTCATGGTCTCTTAGATACCATCAAGGATGAGATAGCAGCCGGAGATATACCCACTGAGCTGGAGAGGTTGATCATGTTTGCCATCCTCATTGACTCCAGACTCAGAGAAAGACTCCCTTTTAAGGAGCGCTTGCAGAAGCCTCCTGTACATTTGTCTCCGAACTTTGCAGTCACACCCTTGCCTCCCTCACCTCCCATGCCTCCTGGTACTGAGTCGGTCTGTAAAGATGAACCCATGCACTCGGGCTTCACGCGTCTCTCTGCGGATGAGACAACCCTTAGGAGGAGGGAGAGATTGTGCCTTTATTGTGGCCATCCAGGGAACACCCAAGCCTTGATGTCCTGTCACGGACAGACCTTAGGTGGCGTTGTTTTGTCCCCAGTTTCTTGGGGTGAGTCGTCCATCGAGATACAGGCTGTAATCGACTCTGGGGCTGCAGGCCTGTCCATTGATGCTTCCTTTGTATCTAAGCACTCGGTTCCGCTGCAGCTCCGTGACACTCCATTTGCCATTGACGCTCTTGATGGAAGACCTCTACAGCCTGCCCATGTGAGTTATAAGACTTTTCCGTTGTCCATGGCCGTAGGGGCTCTTCACCATGAGATAATCCAATTCCAAGTTATTTCCTTACCTAAGTTTCCGCTAGTTATTGGTTATCCTTGGTTACAGAGGCACAACCCCTCTTTTGATTGGCTCCGTGCTGAGGTTCTCTCCTGGTCGCTACAATGCAGTAAGACATGCTTCCAGAAGTTAGCCAAGGTCCTGGGCACCTCTTCACTCTCCTCCCTGCCGGAGGAGTACTGCGATTTATTGATGTCTTTGACAAAGGTCAACCCAGTAGTTTGCCTCCACACCGGCCGTATGATTGCGCAACTGACCTTCAACCTGGTGCCATACCCCCTTATGGCTGGGTTTACCCTTTGTCGGTCTTAGAGGATAAGGCCATGGAGGGGTTAGTTTCAGATGCACTTTCTCGAGGTTTCATCCGCAAATCCTCGTCTCCTGCTGGTGCTGGTTTCTTCTTTGAGAAGAAGAAGAGTGGTGAACTGAGACCTTATATTGATTATAGGGGTCTCAATCATTTCACAATTAAGAATGCTGATCCAATTCCGTTGATTACAGAGTTATTTGACCATTTAATAGCGTTTAATACCAAAACAGGTCAATATGAGTACCTCGTAATGCCTTTTGGCCTTTGTAACTCCCCGGCAGTTTTCCAGGAATTTATTAACAATGTCCTCCGAGATTTGTTGCAGTTATGTGTGGTGGTTTATCTTGACGATATCCTCATATTTTTCAAGTCCCTGGAGAGCCACCTCACATGTCTGTCGTGTGCTTCAGAAACTAAGAGAGAACAATCTCTATTGTAAATTGGAGAAGTGTGAATTCCTTTGTGAACAGGTTAAATCCCTGGGTTATGCTATTTCCACTACTGGTTTTTTGATGGACCCAGAGAAACTTTCAGCAGTCCTACAGTGGCCCCGACCCGTGAGTTTACGTCCTCTGCAGTGTTTTCTTGGCTTTGCCAACTATTATCGGCAGTTTTTTTCGTAACTTCTCGTCTTTGGTCAAGCCCCTGACTGATATGACCAGAAAGGACGGTAACCCACAGAGTTGGTCTCCGGAGTCCATTAAGGCCTTTGAGAGTCTCAAGGCTGTCTTTGTTCCTGTGTTGGCACATCGTGATCCTACGTTACCTTTTATCCTTGAGGTTGATGCTTCTGAGACTGAGGTTGGCACCCTTCTGTCTCAAAGTCCTACCTCTGAGAGCGCATCTTTTTGGCTACTTTCAAGAAATTGTTACCAGCGGAGTGCAATTACGAGAATGGTGACATAGAGCTGTTAGCAATCATTTTAGCAATCAGCAAGAGTCAGTTCCGTTTCCTGTGATTCCTCCTGACCGTATTCTAGCTATGGTTTGCACCAGTCTCACTTCTCCTTTTGGTGACAAAATTCTTGCTGCTCAGGTCAATGCTCCTCCTGAGAAACCTTGTGACCGCTGCTTTGTCCCAGAGAGTCTCTGTACTACTGTGCTCCAGACTTACCATTCTCCCAAGGCTGCTGGCCACCCTAGGAAGAATCAACTCTTTTGGGCGATTTCCCAGCAATTTCGGTAGCCTAGTCTACGTGCTGATGTAACCGCCTTCGTAACTGCCTGTTCCATGTGTGCGCAGAGTAAGACTCTAGGACAACTTCCAGTGGGCCTCCTAGAACCCATACCCAATAGAGAGAGGCCCTGGACCCACCTGTCTATGGATTTCATTGTGGAGTTGCCCAACTCCCAGGGCAACACAGTTATCCTTATATAAATAATAAGGGGAGTGGCCAGAGGGATTATAGCGGTGCCAGGGAACAATATAGAAGTAGAATATTCAGAATAAAATTACAAAATTACTTTATTATACAAATTTAAACACATACAATATAACATATAAATAAAATTTTAGATGCAGTTTACATCAATTGTACAACGTCAAGTGCAGTAAAATGGGCCAGGTGGAAACGGCCTTCAAGACAGAAGCTCAGTTCCTACATGTTTCGCCAAAACATTGGCTTCATCAGGGAATAATATGAGCCTGTTGCAATGATGAGGATCTATGCACAGAGATACAAAAAATCAAGTAAGCAATTGAACAAAGAGAAAACAATAAAGAGTGAACATGTAGTAGAGGTTGGGATAAGTGGCTGGACTATGTCCTAGAGGGAGGGGGGTTAACCTAACAGGACCTCCATGCACACAAGGACCCACCTGGAAACCGACCACCCGGGGTAGACCCGGCAGGGAACCCCCCAGCTGGAGGTAGATCGGGCTGCACCGTATCTATGACTGCAGGGGGCTTACGAATGACCTGGCAATCTAATATAATATAGATTAGGAGTAGTTGGTCAGAAAAAGAAAAGAGCTGAACGATATATGTGTCACGCACAATGTTGTTAGAATAAAAGTGGAATAATATACACCACATCAAAAGTAAATAGGGCATCAAAGCCTCAAAGACTTACATTTAAAAACAAGTATGTAGAAAAAGGGGGGAACGCCTGGAGAATGTTGGGAGAAGGTACTCAGAGTGGAAAAATGAGGGTTGTAGATGTATGTCTAAGAGAGATATATAGTAAAAAGTTTATTAGACGGGTACTAAATGCTCATTGAGAAAAAGATAATGGCAAAACTAATATTTGGGGTACAGATAGTAATTGACACGAAGGCTTACCTAGAAGACTGTAGAAGTTGGTGTGGGTGTCAGAGACAATTGCTCTTCCCACAATTCAAAGATACGTATTGAAATAATGGGTGGCAAAGAGATGTTGCATCCTGAGATAGAATCGATAAAGACTGGGTTAAAAAGAGGGAGAGAGAGTACCTAAGTATACCGAAGGATGAGAAGTAATTTGGACATACCTAACAACCGTGGCAGAGTTAGCAGCAGGCGTTCCTCATGTCCAGATGTTGGTGTCGATGGGCCGGCTTAAGTAGACCCCCCACACCTGATCGGATCAGCCGGTCAGGTGTGCGGACGCAAATGTGTGGCGTCAGCGCATGCGCCCGCGGCGAGACCATCGGAGCCTACAAGGTCCAAGGTGCACCGCGGGCGTGTGCTCAGATCACCTGATCTCCCGCCGGCAGCCAATAGGAGAGTGGAGAGCGCCGTCAGTGGGAATCTGACAGCTAAGCCACATATCCAGGTGCAGATGGAATGCGAGGGGCCGAGTGGCACAAGCCATGCACGGACACCAGTGGGCAGACAAAGAATTGTACTGCCATGGGCATCCATACAGTCAACAACAGTGCATGCCCGACCACCCCAAGCAGCGGGTCAAATGTCCAACCCACTTACCATTCTCCCAAGGCTGCTGGCCACCCTAGGAAGAATCAACTCTTTTGGGCCATTTCCCAGCAATTTCGGTAGCCTAGTCTACGTGCTGATGTAACCGCCTTCGTAGCTGCCTGTTCCATGTGTGCACAGAGTAAGACTCTAGGACAACTTCCAGTGGGCCTCCTACAACCCATACCCAATAGAGAGAGGCCCTGGACCCACCTGTCTATGGATTTCATTGTGGAGTTGCCCAACTCCCAAGGCAACACAGTTATCCTTATGGTGGTTGACCAGTTCTCGAAAATGTCCCATTGTAAGACCGTTTACTCATGAATGTTCATTCAGTTTGTGTTCACTTCATTCACCCAATCGTGTCGTTACTGAAAAAAATTGCACATTAACAAACAAAAGGTAGCATGCCCTGTGTCACACCGTGTAAACAAAGCTTGGAAGGTGTCATGCATGTGCCAAGCAGGCCTACTGGTACTCATTTGCCCCCAGGACCTATACACAATGCTATAGTGCGTGGCTACCATGCCAGGGCATGTGTGAACTAAGCAAAGCAAACAGGTACTTGCAGTTGGCAGACAGGCAGAGTGGTTCAATAATAGTCCAGGTAAAAGGCAGGCAGATTTTAGAGAATAGCCATTATCTGGTCCGAGGTCATACACAGGGAAATCCAATCTAGCAGAGCAGGGCAGACAGACAGGGGGCTTGATCAGATATTACACACCTTATCACATTCTATCACAAGAATGATCCTGAGGGTTTGGCTGGCTTAAATCAGGTCTGGTCTCCACCCAGAGTCTGGCCACATCAATCACCTTGCAGGTGGACAGACAGACAAGGAGAATGCCACAGCCAAAACCAGGATGCTGAATTGAGGAGCAGGAGGGCTAGACGCTCCTGACAGAAGGTCCTTACAAATGGCCAGACTATTACAGGAAAGTTGTAAGGTGTAGGAAGGGAATAGCAGAAAAAAAATATTTTTAAACACTTTTAAGAGAGTACATTTACCCACTAGCAGCAATTTTTGATCTTGATCTGTTTACATTGTATTTTGGTGGGAAACAGATTCATTTTTATTCTTTTAGTAATCAGTTTTCAATAATCATTTTTTTAGTAACATGTACTAAAAACCAATCCTAGAAAGAAATATTATAAACTGAACAAAGTCCTTTATTGGTCAAAATATTGTCCATTTAGCCATCACAAATAAACCCTGTAAGGGGTCTAATTATTTTATTTCCTATGATTGTCAGCTCCATGTAATGGCCATTATGCAGTATTTTCCTGTTTGAGGTATTTCAGGAATTACCGCATTATGGTCACTAGACAAAGCTGCTGATCAAAGGAAATAAAAATATTAGGCACATTGTGGGGATTATTTGTGACAGTAAGTAAATGTTGGCATATTTAAAAAGCATGCTTATTTAAAAATAGACCTACCTTTTAGTAACATAGAGTACTGGCAGATAAAACTACAGAATGCAGTGCATGTTTATTTATCAGGCATTTGAAGGATGCTAAAAAATTTCAGCAGCTGTAGCTCTTCAAAAGAGCAAAATCATTGGCTTTGGTGGCAGGACAGATGAGTATCAACTCTTTAGCTTGCAAGTGTGCTTTTGTAAAATTGTTTAGGGACAGAGTCACTTTAAAATAAATGTAAAGCCCAAGTGAATTAAGTTTGCTAAAGCACTGTATATCACTGTGCATTTTTAAAAGATAAATACATGTTTTCACTTTTTGTTTCATCCTTTGTTGCATATGCAGATTCTTTGCAACCACTTGACTGAGGGACCTGCAGAATGCAGAAGCTCCAATTATCTATACAACATTAAACACTAGACCAATCCCCCCTTCCAAAATGACCAGATGACACCTTTTATTTAGAGTCGGATGGCCATAGCAGCCTTTTATTACAAACCATTAAATACAACATTCACAAGAAAACAAGTTCAATGAATATAATACAGTCAATGCAAAACAAATAAACCAACCTCAGCTTATGCCCGGTCTAAGGTCTTTGAAGGCCTATATACTTACGATTAACCGGTTGTATCTGCCACCCAATCAAAGGCCCTCAGCCACAACTACACAGGCTCAGGGGCAATTAACCACTTACGTACTACCAGATACAACCTAATTAATACCCCTATGTTACCACCGTATTGTTAGGAAGGAACACCCATACCTCAGATGGGCCCAACCCACAATTTTCCACAATTATTTACCCAGCACCGCCTTCAAAAACCCAATGGACCCCCTGCCTGCTGCTATGACAAGAAAATAAGGTCTAAGGTCTTTGAAAGCCTATATACTCACGATTAACCGGTTGTATCTGGCAACCAATCAAAGGCCCCCAGCCGCAACTACACCAGCTCAGGGACAATTAACCACTTATGTCGCGTACACATGATCAGAATTTCCGACTGGGAATTTATAATTTGAGCTTGTTGTCGGAAAGTCCGACCGTGTGTATGCTCCATTGGGCATTTGCTGTCGGAATTTACGAAAACAAATGTTTGAGAGCAGGTTCTCAAATTTTCCCGACAAAAAACTTTGTTGTCAGAAATTCCGAGCGTGTGTACACAAGTCCGAGGCACAAAATTCCACGCATGCTCAGAATCAAGTACGAGACGGAAGCGCTCGGTCTTGTATAACAAGTAATGGAGATAGCACATTCGTCACGCTGCAAATTTTTAAATATTTCAATGCAGCGTATTCTCTTCTTCTTTAGATTGCTAGAATAATGAAGTTGCTTTGCTGCTGATATTCACACAGAGTTCTGACAAACTAATTTCTTATTATTTCTCGTGATATCCTGAATAATCTTTGTTTTTGTTTTTTGTTTTTTCTCAAGATCTCCAGAATAATCTTTATTTTTATTTTTTATAGTGATCTCCTTTTTTTTGTCTCACGATCTCCTGATTTTTTTTTTTTTTTAAAGTGACCTCCATAATATTTTTTGTTGTTTTGTGTGTATTTTTTAACCTCAAAGAGGTTGGTTGGTGTTGGTGTCCCTCGTTACTTTGACATTGTATTTTTGAAATGTAATTGCCTACTCACAAACAAACTGTCCTTTTTGAAGTAAAATACATAGTCAATTATTTGTCCAAACAAAATTTAAAAATTTATTAGGGGTCCTAACAAAATAAATAGGAAGGCAACGCTGGAAAAACAGTTGAAATTGGTGAAGCCTTTGTACCCCAGGGCAGACATCAATTATTTAATAGGCAGAATTGGTAGCCTGAGGAGTCCATTTAATAGGGAGCACAATCTGGTCCAGGATTCCAAGAGATCGGGAGCATCAGCATATGACATATATGTACCCAGGCTGTGGTCTTTTGCCAAACCAGACCGAACCCAGGCCATCACTCTCAAGACTTCCTTGCACGCTTCCTTCCAGGCTGTGGCTGTGGTGTTGGAGGTGTTGCAAGAGGTGGAGGAGGAGTATGGTCCAACTCACAGACGTGACTTTTATTGGTGAGTTGGCCCCTCACCCCCTTATTTAGGGCCTGAAATATGACCTCCTCACAGATGAGGCGTTGGCCCTCCTCCATTTCTTGCATTTTGCTGGCCGTCATACACCCAAAGGCCTCTTGGACACTGGGGGTGTTTGTGAGGACCGCAGTAGCCTGCCGAATCAAATTAGTCGCTGACTCCTCCAGGTTCCTCCCTGCGATTCTTTCAGGCTACTGGGCACGGCCACCTCCTGGCTGCCACTTTCCCCGCCCACCTCCTGGCTGCCACTTTCCACTGCCTCCTCCTGGCTGAGACTTTGCTGTGTATGAAAATGGGACATAGTTTTAGTTTTTTGGTCATCAATCACACACAATTTTGAGCTCATGACTGTTGCAAATTGAATGTTAAAAAATAGAAAAGACTATCATTCTGACCCCAGCATTTTTCATTCTTGTCCCAAACATTTTTGGCTACTATGTAACTATGTAAACCACTTTGTTAAATCAGAAATTAGTGATCAATAATAACATCTAGTTAACATCATTACATTTTTGACAAGAAATATGTTGAACAATGCTATACCTGGCGCAAGCTGGGCTCCTCCACATCTTCTTGCACGGAAGGCCCAGGTTGGATATCTGAAGCCTCATCTGATGTGGAAGGAAGAGTGGAAGGAAGGGTTGAGAGTGATGGCCTGGGTTCACTCTGGTCTGACAAAAACTGCAGTCTGTCGTAGTACCAGAGCCTGGGGACATAAACGTCATCTGCTGCTGCTGCTGATCTCATGGAATCCTGGACCTTTTTGCGCTCCCTATTATATGTGCTCTTCAGGCCACCAATTTTGCACTTCAAATAGTTGATCTCTGCAGTGGGAATCACCGGCTTCACCAATTCCAACAGCTGCTCCAGCGCTGACTTCCTCTTTAGTTTGTTGGTATAAAATTGGTGTTTCACTTGCCAATTAAGTTGGGGAGGAAGTCATGGTCATTAAATTTATCCATTTTATCTGCAAGACACAACAAAAGACAAACCCTAATGTCAGGCTAAACTCTCCTAATCTTCTCCCAATATATAGTATCTCACAAAAGTGAGTACACCCCTCAGATTTTTGTAAATATTTTCTTCTATCTTTTCATGTGACAACACTGAAGAAATTACACTTTGCTACAATGTAAAGTAGTGGGTGTACAGCTTGTATAGCAGTGTAAATTTGCTGTCCCCTCAAAATAACTCAACACACAGCCATTAATGTCTAAACCGCTGGCAACAAAAGTGAGTAAACCCCTAAGTAAAAATGTCCAAATTGGGCCCAATTAGACATTTTCCATGTGAGTCACATTAGCCATGTGACTCATTAGTGTTACAAGGTCTCAGATATGAATGGGGAGCAGGTGTGTTAAATTTGGTGTTATCGCTGGTTTAGACTATTCTAAAATATTGTCAGGGCTGGGCTCAGCCCTTCCTTCTCAAAGCTGGCCGCTCAGCTGTCGGCTAATTGCCAGCTCCTATCTCTCCACAGTGACTCACCTGTGTATGATATCCTGCTAGTCAGTCCTGCCTACTTAAGCCATCCAGTCCAGATGATCTCTGCCTTCGCCTTGGTCACATCTCTAGAGACACTCTCCTGTGTTCCTGTTAAAGATTTGCTTGGCTGACATTCCTTCTGGCTCCTGATTCCCTTACATGGAAGAATAGATAAAATACCGGCCGGTACAGATAAAAAATGAATGCCCGCATTTCCGGGACTTCGCGATGGATTGACGTCATCCTCGAGCGCGTCCCAAGGACGACGTCAATCTTTGACGAAACTAGTAGGGCAGACGACGTACTGACGTCATCACGACTGTGGAGCATTTTTTATTAATTTTTTCGAGCGGGATACCCGTGGACAACTGAAAGCGAGGGGATAGGGGAGAATGCCTACAGGACCACTGTGTGCTGGACAGATTGCAGTCCAAAGGCCCTGGCAGGGCAATCAGACACAGACATTATTGACCTTTTACAGGTCTAACATATCTGGTAAGCAGGCATTTCTCTTTGGTGATAGTCACATGCGGTGTTAACAGCACAGGAGATCTGGAATGTCTAGAGTGTACCTATGAACTCTGATTGAAAATTCAGGAGTGGGACGATTCTATTTTCCTCACTACCTTGGTCCTGCACCTGTCTTCCTCCTACCACACAAGACTGTGTAGCATTGGGTGTCCATGCTATTTTTTAACCTTTCTTTTTTTGAAGAAGGACTTATAACTGATTAATACATATGCTGATATGTTTATGAATAGTATGTTGTTCTAAATGTTATGCGTGACTCTGTTTTTAGGTTTATGTATTTTTTGTGATATCACACATGAGAGTTACTGCTCTTTCTTGACCTATTTCAATTCATTTATTTAACTATTTAAAGCACGTTTTTCTTCCCTTTACATATTGTTTCCCTATAGCCTCCTCTGTAGTTTTGGTGTAGTGCATAGAGCGGGAGGTGAAGAAGGGGGGGACTTCCAATGGCCGCGCTGATCACAAACTGTGGGAGGGAGCATGGAGCATGAGCACATGGCTGGATAAGGAGGTGATAACCAACGATGAGTCTGTGTAAGGCAGCAGTATGATGAAGGGGTTGGGGGCAGAGAGCCAGAGCACTGTGTGTATAAGGCATGTAAAAATCATGTTAGTGATTTAAAATTGTGAGTTTAGTGGTCCGTGAAGTCCGAAAGGTTGGTAACCACTGGTCTAAACTGATTTGGTGAATCCAGTGGGGAAGTCCCTGTGTCATAGTTCCTCGTTTTAAATGTGCCTTGACATTTTGTGTGTTCCTATACATATTCAAGTGTTCCTACTTCCCATGTACATTCTACATAATATAATATAAATTATAATGTAACAGGGAGAGTGGAATACCCTTGTAGAGGTCAAGGCAGATGTATGTGCTTGAGAGCCAATGCTTTGATCTGAGTCTATATGAAATAATGGCTTTTTCTATTGCAATAGGACTCTGTTGAGCAACACAGACCAGCATACAGTACATGGTGTAAATAAATGGGCTCCAGTCTCAGAGCTCTTGCTACTATATTACCCTAAGATATAAAAAAATGTACGTGACTTAGCTAAGGCTGCCACCACATTCCTTTAAAACTGAAAACATATTAATTACACAGGTTCTGTGGCTGATTAAGGTGGTAATTAAACTCACTTGGTGCCTTATCTGCATTAAATTAGCCTCAGAACCTGTGTATTTAAAATGTGTTTGGGTTTAAAGGGATGAGGTGGCAACCCTAGACGTAGCACTCCTGCATCTGAAATAGGTAAACTATTCAATATATACAGTTCTATGGTGCCAACTTGTTTGGCAGCATTGTACAAAGTGATGACATCCAGGCTACAACAAATTGTGATATCTCACTGCTTGAGTTCCCGAGTCTGCACACCTGCTCAGTTATTACATGGCGGTCCCACTCTCCCTGTTGGATTCCTAATTTGTTTAATATTATACAGAATGCAATATGAGATGCAGGAACACACAAAGGTGGTGGGAATGTCTAAAATTCCCAGTTGGACAGGAACAGAGTCAGCAATTAGAGCAGGTTGACCTCACTGTTAAGTAGCCAGAGCCCGACTCATCCCACCAGCCTCCACCTGTAACTAAAAGTATACATTTTGGTTGGACTGTCCTTTAATACTTGACATTAAGCAGCCACATCGATCAATTAGTACAAAAGGTTACCGTTATTGAATGCTTTTTAGACAGGTGCCATTGAACATGTTAACATGATTTTCAATATAGCGAGAATTTTCTCTAAATACATACATATACTTTAATATACTACAGATATAATACGCATATTTTCATATGAAACTTATGTATTGCACATACACATACTGTATATATATACCTAGAGACTCAAGCATTCATACATGTGTGCAGACATACATTCATTTTCTTGTTTCTCTTGAGGGAATAGTAGGGGTTAATAGCTGAGAAACGTCTGACTAATTAAGCGGTTAATTGGATTTGAAGAGAGCGTGGGGGTGTCCTCTCTTCTGTTGTGCTGTGATTTAAATCTCCCTCCCAACTGGATTTGAGCCAGTCTTATTTTTAATCATGAATCAGGAGACAATGTGTCATACAGTGACTATCAAATATGAAAATCTTCAAGAGCAATCCATAACGACCTGGATTTTAACACAAACTATAGGCTGTATGTAATGAATAGCAATGCAAAATCATGATATAGCTTATCCCTGGCACACTTTAATCTATAGGTAGAAGCTGTAGGACTAGTTTTGTTTTCTGTGTCTGCAAGGAATAAATGACATAAACTCTAATTGAACTTTAATTATGGATTTATCATTGTGATATGAAGTTCTCAAAGTGAAAATCATTTTTTTATGCTTTAATTATACTTTGACTAGCCTGGTATACAAGACAGAAAGTCTATGTATGCTATTGACAATACAGTAGGTTGGTTCAGTCTCCTTTGTACAACGTTGCTTGAGGCAGGCATATTGTACGAGTTGAGAGCTGCAATAAGAAAAAAAAAAGGATGGTTCAACACATGACCATAGGTCACAGGGACATACAAACGCAGTGCCAGTAGCAATAGGCAATCATTTCATAAAATTATTAAGTTTTGTAGGGCTATTATTGCTCAGTAAAATGTTGCTGCTAGATGCCTCATTCAGAAGTTATTACAAGTAATTTCATGACATTTTCCTCTTAAATGTCATGTACTCCTAGTCAGCACTGACATAAAAATCTTTATTTGTTGCAGAAGAAATAAAACTTTTTTTTCCGGTAAAAAATAGCAAAATCCGAGCAAAAAATAGCTTGAAAATGTGTGAATAAAACCACCAGGTTTGAGTTTCATGAATCTGAGTATATACAGTGGGGCAAAAAAGTATTTAGTCAGCCACCAATTGTGCAAGTTCTCCCACTTAAAAAGATGAGAGAGGTCTGTAATTGTCATCATAGGTATGCCTCAACTATGAGAGACAACATGTGGAAACAAATCCAGACAATCACATTGTCTGATTTTTGAAAGAATTTATTTGCAAATTATGGTGGAAAATAAGTATTTGGTCACCTAGAAACAAGCAAGATTTCTGGCTCTCACAGACCTGTATCTTCTTCTTTAAGAGGCTCCTCTGTCCTCCATGCATTACCTGTATTAATGGCACCTGTTTGAACTTATCAGTATAAAAGTCACCTGTCCACATCCTCAAACAGTCACACTCCAAACTCCACTATGGTGAAGACCAAAGAGCTGTCGAAGGACACCAGAAACAAAATTGTAGACCTGTACCAGGCTGGGAAGACTGAATCTGCAATAGACAAGCAGCTTGGTGTGAAGAAATCAACTGTGGGAGCAATAATTAGAAAATGGAAGACATACAAAACCACTGATAATCTCCCTCGATCTGGGGCTCCACGCAAGATCTCACCCCGTGGGGTCAAAATGATCACAAGAACGGTGAGCAAAAATCCCAGAACCACACGGGGGAGGACCTAGTGAATGACCTGCAGAGAGCTGGGACCATCGTAACAAAGGCTACCATCAGTAACACACTACACCGCCAGGGACTCAGATCCTGCAGTGCCAGGCGTGCCCCCCTGCTTAAGCCAGTACATGTCCGGGCCCGTCTGAGGTTTGCTAGAGAGCATTTGGATGATCCAGAAGAGGATTGGGAGAATGTCATATGGTCAGATGAAACCAAAGTAGAACTGGTCGGTAGAAACACAACTCGTCGTGTTTGGAGGAGAGAGAATGCTGAGTTGCAACCAAAGAACACCATACCTACTGTGAAGCATGTGGGTGGCAACATTATGCTTTGGGGCTGTTTCTCTGCAAAGGGAACAGGACGACTGATCCGTGTACATGAAAGAATGAATGGGGCCATGTATCGTGAGATTTTGAGTGCAAGCCTCCTCCCATCAGCAAGGGCATTGAAGATGAAATGTGGCTGGGTCTTTCAGCATTACAATGATCCCAAACACACTGCCCGGGCAACGAAGGAGTGTCTTCGTAGGAAGCATTTTAAGGTCCTGGAGTGGCCTAGCCAGTCTCCAGATCTCAACCCCATAGAAAACTTTTGGAGGGAGTTGAAAGTCCGTGTTGCCCAGCGACAGCCCCAAAACATCACTGCTCTAGAGGAGATCTGCATGGAGGAATGGGCCAACATACCAGCAACAGTGTGTGACAACCTTGTGAAGACTTACAGAAAACATTTGACCTCTGTCATTGGCAACAAAGGATATATAACAAAGTATTGAGATGAACTTTTGATATTGACAAAATACTTATTTTCCACCATAATTCGCAAATAAATTCTTTCCAAATCAGACAATGTGATTGTCTGGATTTGTTTCCACATTTTGTCTCTCATAGTTGAGGTATATCTATGATGACAATTACAGGCCTCGCTCATCTTTTTAAGTGGGAGAACTTGCACAATTGGGGGCTGACTAAATACTTTTTTGCCCCACTGTACAGTCGGGAAAATAATTTGATCACTTGCAGATTTTGTACGTTTTCCCACTTACAACAAAATGAAGGGTCTATAATTTTTATCGTAGGTGTATTTTAAATAATATCAACCAAAAATCCGGAAAAAACACATGATGATACAAATGTTATAAATGGAGTTGCAGTTCAGTGAGTAAAATAAGTATATGAACCCCAAGCAAAACATTACTTAGTACTTGGTGGAGAAACCCTTGTTGGCAAGCACAGAGGTAAGATGTTTCTTATAGTTAGTGACCAGTTTCACACACATTACAGGAAGGGATTTTAGTTCATTCTTCTTTACAGATTTTCTCTAAATCCTTAAAGGAGTTGTAAAGTCTCAAGGTTTTTCACCTTAATGCATTCTATGCATTAAGGTGAAAAACCTTCTGTGCTGCAGCAGCTCCCCAGACCCTCCTTTTTCTTAACTGAACCTGATCGTTCCAGCATCGAGGACGAGCCCAGCCACTCCATCTGCTGTCTCAGGTTCAGATTGGATAGATTGATAGCAGCAGGAGCCATGGGCCAGTGACATGGGAGCCGAAAGCGGGGACGAGTCCTGCTTTCTGCATCAATGGACGCAGCAGCAGGACTCAGGAGCATGCCTGCACGAGTGCCCCATAGAAAGCGGCTCTCCGTGGGGGAACTAGAGGAGGGGCCAGGAGCGCTGCCAGGGGACCCCAGAAAAGGAGGATCAGGGCCACTCTGTGCACAGAGCAGGTAAGTATAATATGTTTGTTATTTAAAAAAAAAAAAATTCACTGCGTCATCGCAGTGCATTGCTGGCTGATGATTGGCCAAGCATGCACTATGACCCGCATGCTTGGCCAATCACAGCGCCGTCGGTAGAGAGAGCTGTAATAGGCCAAAACCAGGGTGGCTTTGGCCAAATATGGCTCAGGGGGTTTAGAACACGCCCCACACTATATAAGGCCGCCTGCACGGCGGCCCTGTGTAGTGTGTGTTCCGGCGTTGAGATACATAGATAAACAGAGAGACAGTGTCATTTCATTTGAGTTAGCTAGATTAGGCAGGACAATCAGTGAGTTAGCTGCACTTACAGTGTATTGTGTATATATATGCATCCCAGGTGTTGCATATATATATATACACTGTATTCAGTTTAGCTAGATCCGTTCCTGTTATCTTCTTACTGACAGGCAGGCTTGTCTTGTTACAGTATTTACAGCTACCTGAAGAAAATTGCTGGTGTTCTTTTGATCCTATTAGTACCACAGTCAGGCAGCTAGACTATTTACAGTTAGCGTAGTGCGTCCTGCTCACAGTGTTCAGCTAAAACTACAAGTTATTTTTTTGCAATCTCTGCACAGTGTTCATCTAAAGCTACAAGTTAGTGTAGTGCGTCCTGCTCACAGTGTTCAGCTAAAACTACAAGTTGGTGTGGTGCGTCCTCCTCACAGTGTTCAGCTAAAACTACAAGTTAGTGTTGTGTGTCCTGCTCACAGTGTTCAGCTAAAACTACAAGTTAGTGTAGTGAGATCTCTGCACAGTGTTCATCTAAAGCTACAAGTTAGTGCAGTGCGTCCTGCTCACAGTGTTCAGCTAAAACTACAAGTTAGTGTAGTGAGACCTCTGCACAGTGTTCATCTAAAGCTACAAGTTAGTGCAGTGCGTCCTGCTCACAGTGTTCAGCTAAAACTACAAGTTAGTGTGGTGCGTCCTCCTCACAGTGTTCAGCTAAACCTGCAAGTTATTTTTTTGCGAGCTCTGCACAGTGTTCATCTAAAGCTACAAGTTAGTGTAGTGCGTCCTGCTCACAGTGTTCAGCTAAAACTACAAGTTAGTGTGGTGCGTCCTCCTCACAGTGTTCAGCTAAACCTGCAAGTTATTTTTTTGCGAGCTCTGCACAGTGTTCAGCTAAAGTTACCTGTAGAAGGTTGGTGGTGTTCTCATACTACAGGCAGGCAGTTTATTTTGCTAGCTGCAGTATCAGTACGTACATATATATATATATATATATATATATATATATATATATATATATATATATATCCCAGCTTAGTGCAGCCACAGGCCATTAGTATGTCTGGAAGGCCAAGAAGGAGAGGCAGACAGTCACAAGCCAATAAAAGAGGGCAAGCAGGCTCTGTGTCTAGTGCTGGTCGTTAAGATGGTGCATCCTCATCAGCACGTGGCCGTGGGACACGCTTGGCCTTTTTTTCGGCAGCTGGCCGTGTTGAGCCGCAACATGCGGAAGACTTGGTCGAGTGGATGACCAAGCCGTCCTCATCCTCCTCATCCTCTCTCACCCATGCTCAAGGTACTTTGTCTGGCAAAGCAGCGACCTCTTCCCTCGGCTCAATGTCATCAGTGACTCCTTCCCTAGCCCCACCATGTCCTCCTGAGGAGTCCCTCAAACTGTTTGACCACAGTGTTGGGTACATGCTCCAGGAGGATGCCCAGCGTTTGGAAGGCTCTGATGATGATACTGAGCTCGATGAAGGCAGTAACATGAGCACGGACAGAGGGGGTGCCCAAGAAGGACAGCAATCTGGCAGTCATGCTCCCCCTGCTGCAGCATACTGCCAGGTTTGCTCCAGTGATGAGGAGGGAGGGGATGATGAGGTCACTGACTCAACGTGGGTGCCTGATAGGAGAGAGGAGGAGGAGGAGGCGGCACATCACAAATGAGGCAGGATGCCTCCAGGGGCCAGCCTAAGGGCAGCACACTGACTGCATTACACCCCAAAGCTCCACATGTGCAGGGCGCTGCAGTCTCTGCGCGTTATTCAAAAAGTTCTTTGGTGTGGGCCTTTTTTGAGACAGGGCATCAGATCGCACCGCTGCTATTTGCAACATATGTCTCAAGCGTATTTCGCGTGGCCAAAACATCTCCCGCTTGGGTACCACATGCTTGACCAGACATATGTTGACCTGCCATGCAGTTCGTTGGCAAGCGTATCTAAAAGACCCACACCAAAGAACAAAGAGGACCTCTCCTTCCTCCTCATCAGCTGAGATCTCCAACCCCACTATACCTTCAGTCCTCTCTGAGACCTGCACTGAGAGGAATGAAGGTTTAGAATTAGGTGTGTCACAGCCAAGTACTTGTGGGCAATCTGCTTTTGGTACACCGACGTCAGATTGTACCAGGCAAATTTCCCTGCCCCAGCTGCTGCACCGCCGAAAGAAGTTTGCTCCCAGCCATCCACATGCCCAGCGGTTGAATGCTAGCTTGGCAAAATTGCTAGCACTTCAACTGCTGCCTTTTCAGTTGGTAGACTCTGCCCCCTTCCGTGAGTTTGTGGAATGTGTGGTTCCTCAGTGGCAGGTACCCAAACGCCACTTTTTCTCACGGAAGCCGATTCCGGCTCTCTACTGGCATGTGGAAGGCAATGTCCATGCCTCGCTGGACAGGGCGGTCAGCGGTAAGGTGCATATTACCGCTGACTCATGGTCCAGCAGGCATGGACAGGGACGTTACCTAAGTTTCATGGCGCATTGGGTGACTCTGCTGGCAGCTGGGAAGGATGCAGGACAAGGTGCAGTAGTGTTGGAGGTTGTTCCGCCACCACGCCTCCAAAATGCCACTACTAATGATTGTGACACACCTCTCTCCTCCACCCCCTCCTCTTCTTCTTCCTCCATGGCCTCTTCCTGTGCTTTTTCCTCGGAACCAGCGGTGCTCCGCAGCCGTTCAAGGGGCTACACAAGTACGCAGGCCAAAAGGTGCCATGCGGTGCTTGAGCTGGTGTGCTTGGGGGACAGGAGCCACACTGGGGCAGAGGTTCTGTCAGCTCTGCAGGGGCAGGTTCAGAGGTGGTTGACGCCACGCCAACTTAAGGCAGGAATGGTGGTTTGCGGCAATGGCACCAACCTCCTCTCTGCCCTCTGACAGGGACAAATGACCCATGTGCCCTGTTTGGCTCACGTCCTTAACTTGGTGGTGCAGCGGTTCTTGGGCAGGTACCCGGGCTTACAGGATGTCCTGAGGCAGGCCAGGAAAGTCTGTGTGCATTTCTGCCAGTCATATAATGCCAGTGCTCGGCGGACCTCCAAAAGGAGTTTAACCTGCCCAAGAACCGCCTAATCTGTGACATGCCCACCAGGTGGAACTCAACGTTGGCCATGCTGCAGCAGCTGCACACGCAGCAGAGGGCCATCAGTGAGTACCTGTGCGACTATGGCACCAGGACAGGGTCAGGGGAGCTTGTTTTTTTTTCCCCACGCCAGTGGGCCATGATCAGGGATGCATGCACTGTCCTGTCACCATTTGAGGAGGCCACGAGGATGGTGAGCAGTGACAGCGCATGCGTCAGTGACACTGTCCCCCTTGTCCACCTGTTGGAGCACACGCTGCGTGGAATAATGGACAGGGCACTTGAGGCAGAACAGAGGCAGGAAGAGGAGGACTTCCTTAGCTCTCAAGGGCCCCTTTATCCAGACAGTGTTCCTGCGTGCCAGCCGATCACACAGAAAGAGGACGAGGAGGAGGAGGAGGAGGATTGTGTCAGTATGGAGGTGGAGCCTGGCACTCAGCATCAGCAGCAGTCTTTAAGGGATCAGTCCCAAGAAACACATGGACTTGTACGTGGCTGGGAGGAGGTGGCTGCGGACCATGTCGACCTTAGTGAGCCAGAGGACTTCGGACCGAATGCCTCAGCAAACCTACGCTGCATGGCCTCCCTGATCCTGCAAAGCCTGCATAAGGATCCTCGTATTCGTGGCATCAAGGAGAAGGACCAATATTGGCTGGCAACCCTCCTTGATCCACGTTACAAGGGTAAGGTTGCGGACCTTATCTTGCCATCGCAGAGGGAGCAGAGGATGAAACATCTTCGGGAGGCCTTGCAGAAAGGTCTGTGCAACGCGTTCCCAGAGACTGGGAGGATACAAACTCCTGTTTCTGGACAACGTGTTGCTGAGGCTTCGGTCAGTCAAAGAAGGAGCGGTGGAGAAGGTGGCCGTCTGACCGATGCGTTTAGACAATTTTTTGGTCCGCAGCCCCAAGGTATGATCGGTTCCAGCAACCATCGCCAGCATCTGTTTTACATGGTGCAGGAATACCTAGGGGCAAGATCTGACTTGGACACCTTTCCCACTGAAAATCCTCTGGGTTACTTGAGGATGGATCACTGGCCAGAGCTTGCACAGTATGCAATTGAGCTACTGGCCTGTCCTGCATCCAGCGTTCTTTCGGAACGCACATTCAGTGCTGCTGGAGGCTTTGTAACCGATCACAGGGTGCGTCTGTCCACCGACTCGGTCGATCGACTGACCTTCATAAAAATGAATCAGTCTTGGATCACCACCAGCTACCAAGCACCTGATGCTGATGTAACCGAATATTTTTTTTTGAAATCTCAGATCCCTTCAAAGACTGCCTATGCTGATGCTGAGTGACTATCCCTGAGTAATTATCCTCTTCCTCCTCAATGATCACGCTGATAGCTTGTAAGAACATTTTTGGTTTTGGGCGCCACCAAGAGTGCCTAAGGCCCAATTTGTCAGCCCCTGTTTAACAGGGGCGTGTAATTACAATTTTTGATGCAATACTTTGCAGCAGGGCTCATTTCTGCATTCCAACTAGAGTATCTGTGAGGGGTTGCAGTGTTGTGGCACCAGCACCAGTGCCTAAGGCCCAATTTTTCAGCCCCTGTTTAACAGGGGCGTGTAATTACAATTTTTGATGCAATACTTTGCAGCAGGGCTCGTTTCTGCGTTCCAACTAGAGTATCTGTGAGGGGTTGCAGTGTTGTGGCACCAGTGCCTAAGGCCCAATTTTTTCAGCCCCTGTTTAACAGGGGTGTGTAATTACAATTTTTGATGCAATACTTTGCAGCAGGGCTCGTTTCTGCATTCCAACTAGAGTATCTGTGAGGGGTTGCAGTGTTGTGGCACCAGCACCAGTGCCTAAGGCCCATATTTTCAGCCCCTGTTTAACAGGGGCGTGTAATTACAATTTTTGATGCAATACTTTGCAGCAGGGCTCATTTCTGCATTCCAACTAGAGTATCTGTGAGGGGTTGCAGTGTTGTGGCACCAGAACCAGTGCCTAAGGCCCAATTTTTTCAGCCCCTGTTTAACAGGGGTGTGTAATTACAATTTTTGATGCAATACTTTGCAGCAGGGCTCGTTCCTGCGTTCCAACTAGAGTGTCTGTGAGGACTTACAGTGTTGTGGCACCAGCACCACCACCACCACCAAAGGCCCAATTTTTCTGCCCTTGTTCAACAGGGGCATGTAATTACAATTCTTGATCTAATATTTCACAGCAGGGCCCATTTCTGCACCCACCAAGAGCGAGTGAGGACTTACAGTGTTGTGGCACCAGCACCACCAAAGGCCCAATTTTGCTGCCCTTGTTCAACAGGGGCATGTAATTACAATTCTTGATCTAATATTTCACAGCAGGGCCCATTTCTGCGCCCACCAAGAGCGAGTGAGGACTTACAGTGTTGTGGCACCAGCACCACCACCAAAGGCCCAATTTTTCTGCCTCTGTTCAACAGGGGCATGTAATTACAATTCTTGATCTAATATTTCACAGCAGGGCCCTGTGAGGGCTTACAGTGTTGTGGCCACAACAACACCTAAGGCCCAAATTTCTGCTGAGTATATAGGGCAGGCCCCTACTTTCAAACATCTAACTTACAAACGACTCCTACTTGCAAACAGAAGGAGACAACAGGAAGTGAGATGAAATCTACCCCTAGGAAGGGAAATTCTCTCCTGTAAGAGTTAATATGGGAAAAACATTTCTCCTTTCCACTGATGCTTTCCAATCCTTGTTCCACAAAAAAACCCCAAATTTTCAAAAAACATTTGTCATTGGGACAAAAAGTGAGGTGAAATCTTCTGAAGAGGAGGACAGACAGCAAAACAAATGTCACAGGGGTGATAACCCTTCCCTATGTTTTCCAAAAAGCTTAAAAAAGATTTTTTGGCTGGAGCTAAACACGTTAAAAATATACCTGTTCAAAATTACAAACAGATTCTACTTAACAACAAACCTACAGTCCCTGTCTTGTTTGCACCACCTGTATACTGCTGTTCAGAGTATATAGGGCCTGGTGGCCCCACACGTTTCCTTATTTTAATTTGGGTGCGGGGTTCCCCTTAATATCCATACAAGACTCAAAGGGCCTGGTAATGGACTGGGGGGTACCCATGCCATTTGTCTCACTGATTTTCATCCATATTACCAGGACCCGACATTACATTAAACCCGCAAGCAGTTTTAAATGAGATTTTTTCCTTTAAAAATGACATTTTGTGCAGGGACTGTTCTAAGCACAGGAAACACGCGCCACTTTACAGGCATACTATAGACACCCCCCAGGTACGATATTTAAAGGAATATTTCACTTTTTTTTTTACTTTAAGCATCATTAAAATCACTGCTCCCGAAAAAACTGACGTTTTTAAAAGTTTTCTTTGCATTGATACATGTCCCCTGGGGCAGGACCCGGGTCCCCAAACCCTTTTTAGGACAATACCATGCAAATTAGCCTTTAAAATGAGCACTTTTGATTTCGAATGTTCGAGTCCCATAGACGTCAATGGGGTTCTAACGTTCATGCGAATTTTCGGTCCGTTCGCAGGTTCTGGTGCGAACCGAACCCGGGGGTGTTCGGCTCATCCCTAATGCCCATATATACTTCCATAAAGGAGTTCTAAGTTTCCTAAAATATTTCTGCGAAATTGCGATTGGAAGCATTTGAAATTTATATAGCACTTTGGGCATAATACTCATTTTAAATGTATTTATTCTACCCAACCAGGAGATGGGCCTATATTTGAGGGAATTTAATGTTTCTTTAATTGTGTTAGGTAAGGGAATATAATTAGCCTTATACAATGACTTCAATGAAGTTGTTAATTTAATTCCGAGGTACCCCAGTACTTCCTTATGCCACGCAAAGGTAAACATAGGCTGGATTGTCAGCTTCTCTCCCAACGGTACTGTTATATTCAGGATCTCTGATTTGGATGTATTCATTCTGAAGTTTGATAGTGACCCCTAACGCCTTATTTCCTCCAGCAAATTTGGTAGTGTCAGCCTGGGGTTAGAGATGTAAAAAAGAATGTCATCTGCATATGCAGCTGCGTTATACTCATTCTCCCTGATTCTGACACTCTTGATGTCTACACTCTCCCGAATTGTCAACAACAGGGGCTCCAGAGCAAGTACGAACAGCATTGGTGAGAGGGGACACCCTTGCCTAGTTCCATTAAATAACTCCAGGGATGGGGATAGATTTTCATTTACCCTAATTTTTGCTGTCGTATTATAGTATAATGTCTTAATCCAATGCATCGTCCTATTCCCTATTCCTAGATGTCTTAAGGTTGCAAACATAAATCCCCAGTCTTCCTTGTCAAAAACTTTCTCCGCATCCAATGACAGGAGTAGAGCTGGGTCCCCTCTTTGTTTAGCTTTGTGGATCAGAAATAATGTCTTCAGGCAATTATCTTTCCCCTCCCATCCCGGGACATATCCCACCTGGTCATTATGGATCCATTTGGGCATTAAAGGTTTTAGCCTGTCAGCCAATATCTTTGCAAAAATCTTTAAATCGACATTTAATAGAGATATTGGCCTGTGGCTTGTAGGGGCCATTGGATCTTTCCCCTCCTTAAAACGGAACTTCAGTCATTTTTTCATCTTTACATCTATTAAATCTTCTGCCCTTGTTGTTTTGACTTTGGGTAGTAAAACTTTTTTTTTCTGCCAGTAAATACCTTATACAGCCCACTTCCTGTTTCTTGTCTGGAAAAAAACCTAGGCTTATGACATCATGCATAGCTCTCTCTCTCATTCTCGTCAGAATTTGCCATAAAGGGGGTGAGTCAAAAGAGAGCCAATGAGAGCTGCAGAGCTTGAAGTGTGTCTCTGTGTAAATCCAGGAAGTGAACAGGCAGCAGCTTCAGCTGCCCACAGTTAAAATGATTGCAGTCAGACTCAGTGGAGGGATATTTCTGCAGCATATTTGGCAAATACAGAATCACAGTATATAAAATAATATACAAAGTGGTTTGGAATGGAAAAAATGATTTCATTACAAATTATGTGAGCAGACTGCAGTTCCTCTTTAAGGATGAGGGTTAGGTAAGCTAGTAATGACTCCTCCTGTAACTTTGTCCCCTCTCCAAGTGTGTTTAAATATTTACACAGTCTAGGAAGTAACAATCTTTGAAACCTTCTGTAATACATAATAATAAATCCATCGGGGCCTTGGCTTTTCCCTGTCGCCATATTTTTTATTGCCTTTATAACCTCCTCCTGTGTTATTGGGTGTTCTAACTGATCTAACTCCTCTTTAGGCACAATTGGGAAGTCCAGGCCCTGAAGGTATTGTTGTATTTCGAGGTCTTTCTTTTGTCTCCCCGTAAGGTCTTCTGACTGACTTACATTGTATAACTTACTATAATATGTATGATAAACCTTGGCCATTTCCAAAGATGAATGCACCATTTCACCTTTCTCATCTCTTATTTTTAAAACAAAGGATGCATTTTTCTGTTCCCATAAGGCTTTGGCTAGTCACTTCCCGGGTTTGTTACCCTACTGATATTTTTTCTTCGTAGCCATATGAAATGCACATTTTGTTTCTTATTCCATAAGAGAAGCCAATTCCTCTTTTTTCCTAATTAGCTCCTGCTTCGCTGGCATACCTTTATGTCGGGACTGCTGTTCTAATTCCTGGGTTTCCTTAAAAAGGAGATTTAATCTCTCCCTTCTTTCTTTCTTCTTCTGCGCTCCTATTTTCATCAATATGGCCCTTATATACGCCTTGTGGGATTCCCACAAGATGGGTGCAGTGACCTCTGGTGTATCATTGATAGAGAAGAATTCCTCCAGCCCACATTCTATCCTCTTAATAGCCCTGGGGTCCTGGATGAGAAATTCATTCAGTTTCCAGGTGTAATTCCTTGGTGTCACCGACGGGACTTCTATCTGCGCTACTACAAGTGCATGATCAGACAGAGTGATAGATTTATTAGTTACATCTCTCAGGAGATCTAGTAGTTGATGTTCTAATAGTATGCAGTGTGGGGAGATTAGCTCGTGGGGATCACCTTTTCTTGAAATGAAGGTCAGCAAACAGGCAGTTTCTTAAAAATCTGGTGGGTTGCCAGCTTTATTTACAGGTCCTTTGCGTCCTTAGGGGGGGGCCAGAGGGGGCCCTGACCCCCCCCCAACATTATGCCTTGCCCCACCATGTGCCCCCCCCCCCCCCCCAATAAAAAAAAAAACATTTTTTTTTTTTTTTACAAAAAATCAATGTCTAAGAGGGAGAGAGTCCCCAGTCAGCTCCTGCGGGTGATTCCTCCCCCCTCCCTCTGCTTGCTGACACTGCATAATGCGAGCGCTCACACAACCACGGCATTCCGATGTGCTCCTTCCCCTGCATCCTCATTGGCAGGGAGAAGAGCGAGTTGCAGGAAGGACTCCACCAGGACTCTTACTAAAAAAACAGACTGATTTGTCCCATCCTAAGGACAGGAGAACCAGCCTGTAAATTCCAAGAGATGCTAGACCAGAGCAGTCAATAGCAGGGGCAGGACAGCAAGAGGAGGCTGGGAAACCCCACAGTGGCAGAACACCAGGGCCCGGTGGCAAGACAACCATTGCAACCCTGATAGTTCTCCCACTGCTTTGGACCCTTATATTTTCTTGGTATGCTGGTGACATATATATCTTGTTTTCTGCCACCCTGGGGAACCCCAATACAGTAGGAAGGGAGCTCACTGCAGAACATGTGAAAGGGCCATTGTGGGTTCGTAGTAAAGGGCCCCAGTATATATTTATATATCTATACATATCTATATATTTATATGCATTTTATAGTTGCCCCCCTACTTTTGTCCCTTTCCCCCCATGTGCCCCCCCTAAATATGAAAGCTGGAGACGCCACTGGTCCTTTGCAAAGTCATAATGATAAACAAAATAGTAAAACAAATCCTTGCCGTCCGGCGCTAAACTAAATAGTACAAATAGTACTAATAGTACTCTTTCTCAGATTCCCTTCTGAGTCTCAGGCTAGAGCCCTGCTGTGCTCTCTTCCTGGTCATTTAAAGTCCACCTGAGCATGGACTCAAGTGGACCAGAAGACCCGGACTGGAACCAAGCCTGCCACAGAGGCTGGAAAAATCCGGGCCGGATTCCGGTTCAGTCTCTGACAATAAAACAAATGCGAGGTGAAATATACCGATTATAGATGACCTCACCTTGCATATCGTCACAGTAGTCAATCCTAGAATAGGACCCATATACTGCTGAATAATATGTGTAATCTCTAAGCGCTGGATGTCTAATTCTCCATATATCAACTGTATATAAATAAGTTACGCTCATATACAGCATGAGTGATCACAAAAAATGATTAAATAAATGAAATAAAGTGCAAGTGCAACACAAATATAGGTCTATAAGTAAAGACTCTGCATAAAAAGAAATGAAAAAAACATATTGAGTCCAAACATAAAGGATTCTACAGTGTGAGGAGGGTGAGTACAATGAGGTGATGAACTCCAGGTCACTTCCACCGTCACCAAGGAGATGGGGGTATCTTGAATAGAAAAAAACCCACTCGATACGTGGAGACTCTGGTGGACCCCCTAAAGAGCAAGGTCATATACGCCAGCAGACTTAGCCCTCTGCAGGGTCTATGGATCCTCCTTGTCACTGGAGCGCTCCGACAGTGGCTGGAAGTCCTCCTCAATATCCAACTTGAAAATGGGAAACCACGTCTAAAAAAAGGGGGGGTGCACTCTCTGCAGTATTTTCTAAGCATGAAATCTCCTGCCCCACATCACAAAGCAGCTAATCTTGTATTACTATCACTTATTATCATCGACAACTGTAACATCCATCACTTTTGTTATTCTGAAGAAATCCATGTGTGTTTAGAAATCCATGTCTTCAGAATAACAAAAGTGATGGATGTTACAGTTGTCAATGATAATAAGTGATAGTCATACAAGATTAGCTGCTTTGTGATGTGGGGCAGGAGATTTCATTCTTACAAAAAATACTATACTATAAATGTGCCCCCCCATTTTTAGATGCGATTTCCCATTTTCAAGTTGGATATTGAGGAGGACTACCAGCCAATGTCGGAGAGCTCCAGTGACAAGGAGGACCTATAGACCCTGCAGAGGGCTAAGTTTGCTGGCATATATGACCTTGCTTTTTAGGGGGTCCACCAGTTCCGGTAAGAGTCCCCACTTATCAAGTGGGTTTTTTCTATTCAAGATACCCCCATCTCCTTGGTGATGGTGGAAGTGACCTGGAGTTCATCACCTCATTGTAAACACCCCCTCTCACACTGTGGAATTCTTTATGTGTGGACTCAATATGTTTTTTTCATTTCTTTTTATGCAGAGTCTTTACTTATAGACCTATAATTGTGTTGCAATCATTTGTGTTTAATCATTTTTTGTGATCACGCTGTATATGAGCACAACTTATTTATATACATTATTTGCACTGTGGAGATATCTGATTTTTTTTGCTGTTGTATATGTTTATTGCACGCTCTAGCGCAGGATAACCCCTTATATTTACTTTCCATATATCAACTAACTGATATTCTAAGAGTTGCTTCTTATTCTCTCATTCTGACTTTGTCTTGATAGACGGCGGGGGGTCCCCTGGGGAATCCATCCATCTGTGACTCTAGGCAGCATAGGTTTAAATCCCCTGCAACTTGAAGTTTCACCTCCCTCTATTAATTTTCTATAGGATTAAGGTCTGGAGACTGGCTAGGCCTCTCCATGACCTTAATGCGCTTCTTCTTGAGCCACTCCTTTGTTGGCTTGGTGGTATGTTTTGGGTCATTGTCATGCTGGAAGACCCATCCACGATCTATCTTCAGTTAGGGAAGAAGGCTCTCATCCAAGATTTTGCAATACATGGCCCCATCTATTGGCCCCCTCAATGCGGCAAAGTCAGCCTGTACCTTCAGCAGAGAAATAGCCCCAAAGCATAACGTTTCCACCTCCATGCTTGATTGTAGGGATGGTGTTCTTATGGTCATATTCAGCATTTTTCTTCCTCTAAATACGGCGAGTCGAGTTAATGCCAAAGAGCTCAATTTTGGTCTCATCTGACCACAGCACTTTCTCCAAATCCTTCTCTGAATCATTTAGATGTTCATTGGCAAACTTCAGACAGGCCTGTACATGTGCCTTTTTGAGGAGGTGCTGCAGGATTTCAAGCCATGGTGGCGTATTATGTTACCAATGGTTTGTTTGGTGACTGTGATCCCAACTGCCTTGAGATCACTCACAAGCTCCTCCTGTGTAGTTCTGGACTGATCCCTCACTTTTCTTCTGATCATCCTTACCCCATGAAATCTTGCATGAAGCTCCAGACCTAGGGCGATTGATGGTTATTTTGTATTTTTTTTCATTTGCGAATAATCGTTCCAACAATTGTCTCCTTCTCACCAAGCTTCTTGCTGATGGTCTTGTAGCCCATTCCAGCCTTTTGCAGGTTTAAAATATTGTCCCTGGCGTTCTTTGACAGCTCTTTGGCCTTGCTCATGATGTAGGGTTTGAACGGAAGAAAGAAATTCTGTGGACAGTTGTCTTTTATACACATAACAAGTTGTTAGGAGCACCTTCTTAAATTGACAGGACTAATCTGTGTACCACATGAGCACATACTGTAACCAGTCTGTGGGAGCAAGAATTATTGTTGGTTGGTAGGGGATCAAATACTTATTTTACTCACTGAACTGCATCTCAATTTATAACTTTGTATCATGTGTTTTTTCTGAATTTTTGGTTGATATTCTGTCTCTATAATTTAAAATACACCCATGATAAAAAATTATAGATCCTTATTTTCTTTGTAAGTGGGTAAACTTACAAAATCTGCAGGGGATCAAATAATTATTTTCCCCACTGTATTCACAAATACCTTCCAATCTGTGGTGTTTTTTCTTATTACAAAGACCATGTCCACCCTAAAACGCACCAGGCATATGGGGAAGTATTCAAGAATCTTGTGTGCATACACACTCTCTGCTGTGCTGATATTAGACCATATACTTTTAGGTCGTTGCTTCAGTGGGGGGGCCAAAAATTAGCGCTTCTACAGCCCTAGAGCCTGAAGAAGTATATTTTTTTGGGTGCTTCCAATCCCAATTGCAAATGCCAAAGTGTTTACTGCCCACTAGTTCTGGCAATTGGTAGGGACAGTGTACGGGTAGGCTCTACAAGGTGCACACTTGTTGACAGTGAAATATTTTAGGCCAGGTTAGTAAGGCGGAACGCTAGTTTTTAAGAAACAAAATGCTACCTTGCACTTTTTAAAACATGAAAAGCAGCTTTCACTTATTTTTAACACTGTACCAGCATCATCCAATCTACTTCCTGTGGATACAGGCTGTCACTGGCCCACTCATGGTGGTGTGTCAGCATACAGCTTGGGCTTACAGTACCCCTGACCTGAGGAAGGACCCATTTCTGTAAAACATCCCGTGACATCACCAAGCTAGCATAAGGACTGCAAAAGGTAAGGTACAGTATGTATTGTGTTTTTCTAAGAACTAAGAAAGAAATATCAAATGTGTGGATTCAGGGAAGTGGGGGAAAGGACAGTTGGGATGTCTCTTTAATTTGCATCCACTCTGCAGTAAGGAATCCAAAGCACTCAGATGCCGATTTTACTCTACCTACACATCTATAGTACATGACAGGTGAGATCCCATCATAATCCTACAAGTGTCATCAACTTCTGAATTTCTGAAAACTCATTAATATATAATCTGCTGGCCAGTAACTAATCTTGCACAATTTTTTCTCTCCAGACTTTTCACATGATTACGCTAGAACTGATTGGATTGTGCAACAGTATGAGTCAGTATGGCTAACTTTAGAAGACATTTGTGAGAATTAAGTGATTAAGACCCATAAAGCCAGCTGAATGTTTGGTTTTGAAATGCCTTAGTGATGTCACTGGTTCTTTGTGTTGTAATTCACAGTTCATATCATGTAAACACTATGATTCAGCAAAATACTTCCCCTGGTTTGCCCAGACACTATTCCTTTAAATTTGAGAAAAGAGGACAATTCCATCAGTTACAGAGCTGCAGCTGAGACGTTACAATTTTATGATCAAAAGGATCAATCTGTCACGTAGCTGCTTATAGTTATATCGGGTTTCAGCTGTGTAGAAAAAATCTAGCTATATGATCAGCATAGCTATATAATTACATTCTGTTTTACATAGTCAAAAATCCCAAAAGTCCTGGTTTTACCAAAATTTTATTTTACACAGGGTGCCATTTAGTAATAGTGGATATTAACAGTGCAACAATGGTACACTTTGGACATTGAGTGAACTGCCAGATGGGATACCAAGTTGCTTTTTAATTCAAAAGTGTGGTGCGGTATGCATATTTAACACCTGTAAATTAAGTTTTAGAAGAATTGTCAAGGACTAAATTATACTTCATACACATAAGTATTTTATGGCAAACATTTTTTTAAGAACTTTTTAGTACCCACAAAGCAGCAAATGTCTTTATGTGCTAATCCTTCAGTAACTAGTCAGCAGCTTACAGTCAGGATAATATCGACCAGCCTTTTTCAACCAGGGTGCCTTGAGGTTTCTTCAGGGGTGCCTTTTCATTGCGCACCATTACAACCTTCTAGCTGCCAGCGTCCTAACGACCAATGGCATCATCAGTTGATATGGAGCATGTCAGCAGGGGTGTACCTAGAACATTTGGTACCTGTGGTGCATCCTATATCTGGCACCCTCCGACAAAATCGCAGTGCCTGAAGCTTGTCGCTCAAAAAGGAGCAGGAGAGACTGCATTGCGATTTATCATGCAGCAAAATCGCACCAAAATTGGGGTGCCATTAAGAAGGTTAGGGTAGTATAGTGGCTGGTTAGGGGAGTATAGGGAATTATAGTGGTAGATTAGGGCAGTGTAGAGTATTATAGTGGCAGGCTAGGGCTGTATAGGGTATTATAGTGGCAGGTTAGGGCAGTATAGGGTATTATAGTGGCAGGTTAGGGTAGTATAAGGTATTATATTGGCAGATTGGGGCAGTATATGGTATTATAGTGGCAGGTTAGGGCAGTATAGGGTATTATAGTGGCAGGTTAGGGTAGTATAGGGTATTATAGTGGCAGGTTAAGGTTAGGGCAGTATATAATATTATAGTGGCAGGTTAGGGTAGTATAGGGTATTATAATGGCAGGTTAGGGCAGTATAGGGTATTATAGTTGTAGGTTAGGGTAGTATAAGGCATTATAGTGGCAGGTTAAGGCTGTATGTAATGACAGTGTGCTCAGTCACTTACAGCATGCCTGGAGATGCAGACACCTGGGCTCCTGTGTTCTCTCCTCTTTTTTCCTCCTTCAGCTGCGGGATTAACCAGGGAATTAGTTTTTGGGAGGCATGGAGGAGGCAGCCACACCCCGGCTTCGTCCACCAACTCTGGCTGCCTCTGGAGATATTGAAGATCCCTGAGGGGCAGCCTGACCTCATTGGATGACTGGGGAGGCAGGCTGCCGCTCTTCCCCGCAACACTGGGCCCCCTGCCGACCTGATGGACTTCACCAAGCCACATATGATGTTTAAAAAGCTGGAAAAGTGCAGGAGCGCCTGCTCATTAAGATGGCCCTGCTGCGATCTTCTCTCCGGATCATTCCACACCCCCGAGCTGACCCCCCCCCATGTGTAGCACCGACATTGGAATACTAGTCAGTACCAGTTTGCAAAAGAGTATTTGCTTTGGAAGAATAAATCCCCTCTTAAGTTTGGTGCCCAACTTGTGTGGATGTTGCTGCATGATGTAAAACTATTAGAATAGTTTTTACATTTTAGAATGGGGTGTCTAAAAACTATCCATCATTTTTAAAGGGTGCCTTGAGATTGTCCATAATTTTAAAAAGGGTGACTTGACTGAAAAAAGATTGAGGAACACTGATATACAAATTCACTTTGAAATAAATCAGCCAATGTAACACATTCAATTAGGTCATAATATTATGCAGAGATCTTTACACCCTAACCACCACTTCTAAATAAATAAAAACTCAACAAAATTCTAGACTCTAAATCAGGGGTATGCAACCTGGGGCCCTCCAGCTGTTGTGGTACTACATTTCCCATGAGGCATTGCAAGGCTGGCAGTTACAATTACTCCCAGAAGCATGATAGGACTTGTAGTTCTGCAACAGCTGGGGGTCCCCAGGTTGCTTACCCCTGCTCTAAATTTTATAGAGGTCTAATTGCCGTTTTGAAATGGTTCCTTGGATGAAAACCTCCATGAAGCAGTGTCAAACATTGCTGGTACAGCCAGATAATTCTCTGATCTCCAGTAGCCTAAGAGACACTCACAGTGGGTACCCATCTTGAGTGACTCTTTGGCTATTGATGGCCAGATACAAATATTTCTGAATGTTACATCTTTATAGAAAGTTCCAGCTAGACTGTGTTATTATTTCTTTGTAAGACACAATCAATCCTGCTTCAAAAAGAATATCATGGATTAGAGAGGCCCTTTTGAGGGACCAGTGAAAGATGTAACCCCTCAACCCCCACTCAGGGAATGGAGCTCAACTTCTTCAGATCCACGCTATAGCCGAATGACGGCTACAGAGCAGACCTGCTTTGCCAGGAGTACGTCTATTGACATCCTCCCGTGCCCGAGCGGCCTGCGTGCCCCCTGCAGGGCGCGCACAGCATGCTCTGTGATTAGCGAGCCTATGAGACTCGCTGGATCACAGATCGGAGTAAGGTGTCGATCCCGACCCTTTACCACGTGATCAGCTGTCAGCCAATGACAGCTGATTATGTGATGTCAACAGAGCCGGTAATCGGCTATTTTTTCTCCTCGCGCTGACAGAGTGAGGAGAAATAAAAAAGCCGATCACCGGCGGCTGTGAGAAAGACATCGGTCCCGATCACGGCGAGCTGCTGCCAGCTCCTCAGTGCCCACCTGTGCCCCCTGCCAGTGCCACCTAGCAGTAGGCAACAGTGCTGCCTACCAGTGCCCACAGTGCCATCTATCAGTGCCCACAATTAGTGCCTCAACAACAGTGCTGCACATCAGTGCCACCTATCAGTGCCCATCAGTGTCACCTACCAGTGCCACCTATCAGTGTCCATCAGTGCCATCTATCAGTGGTATCTATCAGTGCCCATTAGTGCCACCCATCAGTGCCACCCATCATGCCACCCATCAGGGCCCATCAGTGCCATCTTATCAGTGGCTATCAGTGCCGCCTTATCTGTGCCCATCAGTACAGCCTTATCTGTCCCCATCAGTGCCGCCTTATCTGTGGCTATAAGTGCCGTCTTAACTGTGCCTATCAGTGCAGTCTATCAGTGCCCACCAATGCAGCCTATCAGTGCCCACCAGTGCCGCCTCATCAGCGCATATCAATGAAGGAGAAAAATTACCTGTTTGCAAAATTTTATAACAAACCATGAAACATGATTTTTTTTTTTTAATTTTCAATTTTTTTTGTTTGTTTAGCAAAAAATAAAAACCCCAGCTGTGATTAAATACCACCAAAAGAAAGCTCTATTTGTGGGGGAAAAAATGATAAAAATTTCATTTAGGTACAGTGTAGTATGACCGCGCAATTGTCATTCAAAGTGTGTCAGCGCTGAAAGCTAAAAATTGGTCTGGGCAGGAGGGGTGTTTAAGTGCCCAGTAAGCAAGTGGTTAACAAATGTGCAGTCCTCATTAACAACCCCCACAAGGAGGTCTTCATAATACTCCTACATCACAGTTACTGGTTTTGTCATAGCAGTGCCAGCTAATCAACTGACAGAGAGTTTAAATTAAAGTGGAACTCTGCATCTGAGCACCACAGACCAAAAATTTGTTCGTTTTTAATACTCAAACCAACTCCCTCGTCCATCCATGTCTCCATGCTTTATTTTGTTGAGCAATCACTTTGAAAAACACCCCCCTAGCATTTCTGGTAGTGGCTGTCTAGAGTAAAGGCAGATGATTCATGTAGCATTTACCGTACTTCCTAGAATCCATTTAGCTCAGGCATGCAGGCAGGAGGGTATGCTTAGCTGAAAAAGCCCATTCTCCCCTCCTGAAGACTCCTGGGATGTATGACATAATTTGCCTAGCACTGGAAAGCAGGAAGTAACTGAAGAAATGTAAAAAAAAGTTTAAAACAAGTAAATATAATATAACTGTCTATCAATTTACTAATATCAAGAATCAGGATGAAAAATAGCCAATGTTGATTATGACAGTGAGGTTTCACTTTTAACAACTTGTGCAGCAATAGCCTAGTCTCTAAGTAGGGGAAGCAGTGTTTCAGCAGAGTTGTAACACAGGCAGCAGAAGAATCAAGTAGGATCAAAGGAACAAGGTGAGGCAGGTGATTGTCAAACAAAATCAAACAGAAGACAGAAGTGGGTTGCAAGCATAGTAGCAATTAGAATTTTCAGATACAAACCCACACAGGGGCCAAGAGAAGCATTTTACCAAGCTACTGTATCAGTACACTGAAATAAAATTGTACTTCCTTCTTCATCAACAGGTGAAGCCATGTTAAGTAAATTCAACATTTCAAACATTAGTTGTGTTATGATCCAGATGTTTTGAGTTTGCTGACCATTTCATGCATGTAGTCAGGAATTTCCCCTATCTCCGTGATGCTTCGTTTGCTCCACAAGACTTCAGAAACTATGGGCAAAAGGTGATCTGTTTGTATGCAGTCTGAGATTACAGAAGTTTCTCTGTTCCAGAATGGACTGCTACACAGGAAAAGAGGAAATATGTAGTCTTGACACTTGCTGTAGCAGACCTGTTATGTAATTACATTGAAGTTGAACTGTTTTTTAATGTAAATCTTTACCTATATTAACAGCCTTGCTGAGACTGAAAAATCAACAGTACTAGAAGGATTCTATTAATTCTAGTAATTCTACTAGAGAACTCACTTTTTCATGGTAATAGGGTAAACTCCATAATACAATTGTAAAAAGGAAGCCAAAATAATTGATTGAACAGATTTTACAGATGATGAACTAGAGAGTGTTGAGGACTAATGACTAGGGATGGGTGAACGGTTCGGCCCGAGCATAAGTTCGGGCCGAACTTTGGTTGTTTGGAAGTTCGGCGAACACCAAACAATATTCGGTGTTCGGGGCAAATTCAAAAGCCTCCGGAACACCGTTAAAGTCTATGGGACACTAACATGAAAAATCAAAAGTGTTAATTTTAAAGGCTTATATGCAAGTCATTGTCATAAAAATTGTTTGGGGACCCGGGTCCTGCCCCAGGGGACATGTATCAATGCAAAAAAAAGTTTTAAAAACGGACGTTTTTTCGGGAGCAGTGATTTTAATAATATATATAGTTAAACAATAAAAATGAAATATTCCTTTAAATATCGTGCCTGGGGGGTGTCTATGGTATGCCTGTAAAGTGTGTGGGGTAAACGGCTCGTGACTTCAGAGGAAGGCGGGGTCACCCATTTACGTCACTGAGTGGCCCCGCCCTCAACTATTTAAGAGATGTCACCAAGAAGAAGCTTCACTCGGCAGGAGCCTCCCATGGAGGTGGAAGTGTTGGGTTTTCTTCTTTTTTTTCGGCTCGTCAGGTGCCGTGATAGAAGATGAAAGGACATCGCTGGACATTTTTATTTTTTTTATCTTTTAATAAAGGACTTGTCCCTAAGTGTCTCCTGTCTTTTTTACTATTTTTGACACTTTCTTTTGTGAAATGGTAGGGGTACAATGTACCAATTCACATAGGGGGGCTGGGATCTGGGGGTCCCCTTATTAAAGGGGGCTTCCAGATTCCGATAAGCCCCGCGCCCGCATACCCCCACAACCACCAGGCAAGGGTTATGGGAATGAGGCCCTTGTCCCCATCAGCATGGAGACAAGGTGCTTTGGGGGGCTACTCCAAAGCACCCTCCCCATGTTGAGGGCATGTGGCCTGGTATGGTTCAGGAGAGGGGGCGCTCTCTCGTCCCCCCTCTTTTCCTGCGGCTTGCCAGGTTGCATGCTCGGATAAGGGTCTGGTATGGATTTTGGGGGGCCCCTACGCCTTTTTTTTAAATTTGGCGCAGGGTTCCCCTTGAAATTCATACCAGACCTGAAGGGTCTGGTATGGATTTGGGGGGGGGGCTATGCCATTTTTTTTTAAATTTGGAGCAGGGTTCCCCTTAATTTCCATACCAGACCTGAAGCGCCTGGTATGGATTTTGGGGGGACCCCAATGCAATTTTTTTTTTATTTTTGGTTTGGGGTTCCCCTTAATATTCATACCAGACCCAGAGGGTTTGGTAATGGACTGCGGGGGGACTCGTGCTGTTTTTTTCATTGAGTTTTATCTATATTGCTGAGACCCGACAATAGAGCTTTCTTTTGATGGTATTTGATCACCTCTGCCCTTTTATTTTTTGCGCTAAATAACAAAAAAAGAGCGACAACTTTGAAAAAAGCGCAATATTTTTTACTTTTTGCTATAATAAATATCCCCCAAAAATATATAAAAAAACTATTTTTTCCTCAGTTTAGGCTGATATGTATTCATCTACATATTTTTGAAAAAAAAAAATCGCAATAAGCGTATATTGATTGGTTTGCACAAAAGTTAAAGCGTCTACAAAATAGGGGATAGTTTTATGGCATTTTTATTATTCATTTTTTTTACTAGTAATGGCGGCGATCTGCAATGTTTATCAGGACTTTGACATTGCAGCGGACAGATCGGACACTTTTGACACATTTTTGAGACCATTGGCATTTATACAGCTATCAGTGCTATAAAAATGCATTGATTACTGTAAAAATGTCACTGGCAGGGAAGGGGTTAACACTAGGGGGCGATCAAGGGGTTAACTGTGTTCCCTGGAAGGTGATTCTAACTGGAGGGGGAGGGGACTGTGTAGGGGAGATGACAGATCGCTGTTCATACTCTGTATGAACAGACGATCTGTCTCTTCTCCCCTAAGAGAACCGGAAACTGCGTGTTTACACACACAGATCCCGGTTCTCTGGGTATCAGCTGCGATTGTGGAAGCCCGGCGGTGATCGTGACCGCCGGGCACTCGCATCGGCTCTGGGGGCGAGCAGCAGAACAGAGCAGGAGACATCTACAGTGCTTTGAAGAGAGATAACAAAACACTGCAGACATATGTGCCCAGCTCAAATTTCATGAATCGGGTTTACATCCACTTTAACCACAGAATCCCATGATTGTCCATCCACTGCCCTAAACCCACGGGATTACCCCTTCCACCTACCCACACCATACTCATCCCTTGGACCCTCTCCTCTCAGGTTCACCCCTGTTAATTGGTTCTGCATGTACAAGCACATGTTCCCTTATATTATGCTTGTCAGGAATGCTGTGTACATGAGAAAGTAAACTATGGACTTCATGCAAAATCTATAATTACCTTTCTGTACCTTCATTACAGCACAAGGCATATTGTAAGCTGCCTAATTTTCTTAATAAATGAAAAATAATGAACAAGAACATTCCTAGTCTGTATTTTAATCCCATTTAAATATTTGTGATTACTGTTTGTAATCACAGTTTGTATATGTCCAGATATCCAGATAATCCAGATATATCTATCTGGATTCGATCCAGTCACATTCAGGATACCTCCCAACTGTCCCTGATTTTGAGGGACTGTCCCTGATGTGGAACAAAGTCCCTCTTTCCTCCTCATTTGTCCTTCATTTTGGTCTGATTTATATAGTTGTATATAAAATGCACTTTTTATCTTTCAAAAAGTGTTTCCCAGTGCTAAACCTTTTGTCCAATTTCTAAATTGCTGCATCTGTAAATTTTAAAAGCCAATATAAAGGAGTAGTAGTGGTAAAAAAAGCCCTTGTGGATTTAATTAACCATTTTTGGTTAATTCTCCTTTAAGTGGGTGTGGCAGGAGGCGTGTCCTATGCCTACATAAATTTGCTAGTAGGTGTCCCTCATTCCCATCTCAAAATGTTGGGAGATATGCTTTTCCTGAGGGATGCCTGAGAGAACAGGGCAGTGAGAAGGGAAAACAAAAGTTACAAGAGGCCACAAACAAGAGCTGTTCCCCTATAGATAGGCCATCTGATGCTGTATCCAAAGCATCCTGAGCTGCCAGATGTAGATTTTGTAACCTGTACCATCTGTCTGAAAGACACTAAGCCTGGAAAGGATCATGCTGAGGTGCAGTGCTGGGATGCAGGTGTAGAGCTACCCCTGCAGGAGCCGCTTAAGTTTGTTCAGTCTGTTACTCTGCCTCTCAACCCCAATAACAGTCTCAGCCCCCTCTGGCTCACCTGGTAATAGTGTAAGTGCAATAACCAATGAGAAACACACACATTATGATAAAACACAGAAATTATCTTTACTGCAATATTTCTATGGAAAAATAACAGACAGTAATAGTATATATTCAAGTAATCAACCGGAGAACAATAACTGAGATTTAAGAGCAATATAGCTCAATACTATATTCTGGCTGCTTTCAAGGGATTCCAAACCTGAGACTGTTCCCAAAAGAAGAGGCACACTTAAATGGCAAATAAATCACAATATGACAATTTACATTGGATCGGTTACCTCTACTCAAATTTGGCTCTATGAGTCCAGGCAGGAGGAGAGCAGAAGACTGACCCTCTTTATGGCAGACCTCTCTCTTCTGTCCCCTGACACCACAGGCCCAATGACAACACTGTATTTAATTTACTATTTAATGGCTTAACTTCCCAGATAAACTGTCCCACACACCCACTGCATATACAGAGCCCTGAGTATGCGTGTGCGGGCCCATATAGCACCAGTAGCATCCCTTTGAAGAAAGATGAGGCTTTGTATCTTCAGCTGCCCACTCTCATTGGTGCACTTAAACTCCTGAAAAACAGGACCAAACAACACAACTGGCCCAGATTATCAAGTAAAGAATGCAGGATCTTCCTCAGCTAGGTGAAAGAACATTGGTGTCTGTATACAGTGTCTCTGTGAATGGATGGCCTTATCCTTTAGATCTGTGGCATTACAAGTGCCAGCCAGATGACTAACAGCAATGATGTCTGTATATAGTGTCCATTTAACTCTGTCTGTGTACAGTGTCCTTGTTTCCTACAAATGGCCAAATCCTTCTAACCCAATTCTGCGGTCAAAGCCCAAACAAACATTCTGGAACAGGCAGGCTCTCCTGGCGACCCGACTGGTCACCTCACACTGAAATGCTTCACCATCGGTGCAGGCGTGCCTAAATATGAACCTGGATGTGCCTGGATATGAACCCCCTCTCTCAGGCTGGATGTCCTGACGGCTGTGGATGCCTGAAATCACACAGTGAAAATGACTTGGGAGGCAGCACCTTTCCCCTAGGTCTAGTCTTTTGTCCTGCCTCGTGGAGTCTGAATCCCCTCAGATAAGCAAGATGGAGTCTTTAGTTCCTTTTCTCCCAGAGCATGCTGGTCTTTGTAGTTCCTGCCCCCATACAAGGCTATAGGGCTGTTTTAGATGAAGACTACACATCCCAGGATCCTTTGCAACTGCTCCTGCTGCTGGTAAAGTCCTTCTCATTGGCTCCTTTAATTAGCTTCCTCTGATTGGCTCCTGTATTTGGCTTCTCTTCTCCTGCCAATAGGAGCACGGGGAAGGGAGCAGAGAGCGGCCAATGCCTGTGCGAGCGCCACTAGCTCTGCCTGAAGTCAGTGTCAGTGGAAAAAAGGAAGGGCAGAAATTCCCCGCAGACATGACAGGTGCACTCTCCCTTTCTAGAAAGCCTGTTTGATTCCCGTGGAGGACAGCTTGGTATGGTGCGGGAGAAAGCAGGGCACCCGCTACACAGGTATGAATTCTAGCCTGCTGTGCTTAAAGTCCCTCCTCTGAGGGATGCCTGAGCAAACAAACCAGAGAGAATGGAGAAAGAAATCCAGCTCAATGTGAGGCACAAGGGGCTAGGGACAGAAGTTGGAAGACCATATGGTGCTGTAGAAATTGAGTATCCTGGTCTGCCAGATAAAGAATGTGTTACCTGTGCCATCTGTCTGAAAGACACTGACCATGGTGAGGATTGAAAAGTGCTGGAATGCAGACATAATTTCCGCCGCAGAGACCACCATTATCATAAACAGAACCTCTGGCTCTAAAGATGGATATCCTGGTTGTGGCAGCAGCTGCTGCCGTTACCGAGAAATTCATCTTCAAACTCCTGACGTATATGTACAGGAGCCGGTCGGCAAGTAGTTAAACACAGCTTGAAATTTCTGAGGCCACATGGAAAAAGGTGTTGTGGTCAGAGAAGACTAAAATTAAATTATTTAGCCTCAACACCAAATGATATGTCTGGCAGAAATCCGTTACAGCTCACCATCCAAATAACACCATTCCTACAGTAAAGTATGGAGGTGGTATCATCCGGCAGGAACTGGAAAAATGGATGGGTCAAAATACCGTAAAATTCTTGAGGAAAATCTGCTGCCCTCTGCCAGAAAGTTATCAATGGGAAGAAAGTTTACCTTCCAACATGACAATGAACCAAAGCGCGCAGCAAAAATGACCACACAATGTTCAAAGGAGAAAAAGGTAAATGTCCTTGCATGGCCTAGACAGAGCTCAGACTTAAACCACATTGAAAATCTGTGGAATGATTTGAAGACTGCAATTCACAAACGGTCACTATCAAATTTAACTGAACTTGAGCAGCTCTGCAAAGAAGAGTGGGTAAATAATGCAAATGTGCGTCTAGATGTGCAAAGACATATCCCAACAGACTAAGGCTGTAATTAAAACAAAATACTGACATAAGGGGGTGTTCCTTTTTCCAACTCAGTGATTCTGTTTTTGATTATTTTCTGACCTGTTGGTGTTATATCTTTCACTTGGATGTTATAAGCTGCACTAGTAAATATAGCTGGATAAAATAAAAACCGTGTTTGTCTTCATTTCAGGCTGCAAAGCAACAAAATGGAATTATTTTAAAGGGGGGGGGGGTGATTCTTTTCTATATACATTGTATACACTGTATACATTTATATACATAGTATGTTGTCATGTACTGCAGGTATTTCTTTTATGCTGACATTCCTCTTAAAAATCTTAAATCTTAAAAATCCCAATTTTAAAAGAAAAAGACCTTTTTTAAGATCTAGGAGAGGGTTGAATTTTTTACAAATTGAATTTTGCTATTTTAAATTAATGATGACAAATGACTTTTCATGGTTCTTTATATTGAGTCAACCTAGTTATGATACGCTTCCTACTTTAGAAGGCAGTCTCATCACAAGTGATGTAGAAACCGGAAGGCAGGCAATAGAGGAATTTAGCTGTTCGTACATACACTCAGTTCCAGGGCTGCACAGTGAAGTAAGTCCTACATGTCTCTGCTTTAAATGTAATTTTACTCCTGGTTATCAATATCTGAATCTTGAAGATTTGGCAAAACGTGTGAAAAGAATCTGTTGAGAATCATAACAAGCAGTTATTAAATATCACACTGGGCAGCCCAATCTTACTCAATAGACTAACTATTTAATTTTGGCTTGAAGGCTGCATTTATACCGTCAACTGCAGGAGCCCTTGGCAGGAGGATGTGTCAATTGCCAAACACCACCCATATGACAGGTCTAATCTACTACACTGAGTCAGAACATATACCAGGGGGAGGTGCCGAACATTCTTTGTAACATTCAGGCAATAGTCAGGCCACGGCCACCTATTCATTACATTACTACCTCCTATGGTTTCTGCAGCTAAGCCTGCAGAATAATGTAAATGTTGTTTAAATGCAAAAGCTTGCTTGTCTACAATGTCTCAGGAAGACAGGCAATAAACAGATTCCTTTGGATTGTCAACAATGGTGAAGGGCAGGAACTGGATAATCACAAATAATGTATTTTTTCTGGGGATAATGCATCTATAGGATTCCAAAATCCCTTGGTGGAATATATAAGCAAAACAAACCTTTCCTGAGCTCCAAACAGCTTCCAATTACCTGCAAAGACGGGAAAAAAGGAATTTGGTGAAACTTTACTGTACACTTCCTTAAATTAGAACTATAAGCCAATCTTTTTTTTTTCCATTTTGGATAGAGCAAGGCAGGGTTATGACCCCTGTCAGATTTTTTTTTTGCCATCTGTGTCCAATTGTGGAGATTTTCCTTCACTTCCTGTCCCATAGCCAATCAGGAAGTGATAAGAAACCCCTGAAAATTAAGGGAATTCCTTGTGGACCCCAAGGTCACCAGAACTAGTGTCCCCATTGGAAGATTTCCCCTCTATTACTTTTCTGGAAACAATTCAAAATTAGGGATTTTTTTTACTTATACTTTCAATGATAAATGGTAAACAGGACAAATAGAGAGGACGAATCTCCTAAATGGTGGCACAGTCAGCAATAAAAAAAAACTGACAAGTGTTCTAATCCTTCTGCACTCTATCCAAAACTAAAGGAGAAGTTTTGGCTTTGGTTATACTTTAAATGTTTGCTTGAATTATGCTACCTACACTATTGTCTTTCATTTGCTGCTAAAAAAACAGATTCATACTCCACCATTGCCTTCTGTGCATGCACACTGTGCTTCTCTTACTCTGTTGCATGACATCAAGATTACTTTTACGGCAGCTTCTGCAGCACTAGGGCTCCCATGCAGCATTTGTGCCAGTGCAAGCAGTGGACAGGTCCATGTGACGAGGAAGAAGAGCAATGGGCAGCACACAATAGGATGCCTGTCTCACAATGTGTGGTTGATTCAGAACCCCCTCTGAAGTTCTGCACACGGACCACACTATGCACATGAATAGTGTAAGTTTACAGCAGACAAATTAGTCAATCAATACTCAAGATTACACATCTGGTCATCACATACCTCCCATAGGTATGAGTAAATGTGCCCCAATTGGGTTTATGGGAATTCATTGAATCTGACATGCAGTCTGAAAATTCTGAACGTACAGTCAAACCCTATTCAATAAACCCAATTGACGGCTAAAAGGATACATTTTGAAAATACATTCTGGCCATTTTTAAGGCTAATAGGAAAGCGATTAGGAAGCCAATAGGAAAGGGCATGATGAGATGGGCACTGCCATATGGGACATGAACCAATGCAAAAAAATAAAATAAAATACTGTACAGAAGGGAAGGGGTGTTTTCCTTTTAATGTGACTTTAAGGGCGACATGGGAAAAAGACCAAAACTTCGAATTACAAGCTTGGGAGATGCCTTTAGACTGTATGTGATGTTGCGTAATACTAAATTTCCATAGGCAATGTCAAAGAGTACATATTCTGACATATTTTGCACGTGTAATAGATTCATTAAAAAATAATTTTAGCTTGGCTTAAATACAACAGCAGCGTCTCAGTCAGAATAATTTTAACCTTAATTAAATTTAAGACAAATTTATTCTAACCTCCGTTTATCCTAAATTTGACCCCCAAATTTTTAAATGATAGACCCTAGGTATGTGTTTGGTAGAAGTTTTCTAGTGTTGACAGTACACAAACACTTAAATGGGCAGCAAATAGTGCAGTATGAGCCTTTTTTTAACACATCTGCTACTGACAGTCAGTATTAAAGATGGCCCTGCTTATACAGCCCACTTCCTCTTTCTTGTCTGGTAAAAAGCTTAGGCTTATGACATAATGCACATCTCTCACTCTCTGGAGAGTTTGCCAGGAAGCAGACATCTCAAGTCTCCCGCGAGGTGCGGGAGACTCCCGCATTTCTGCGGCGGCTCCCGCACACCCGCAAGCACCTTTGAGGGAGGCTCTTTACCACGTGATCAGCTGTGTCCAATGACGGCTGATCACGATGTAAACAGGAAGAGCCATTGATCTACTTTTCCTCACATCTGACAGACGCGAGTAGAGGAGAGCCAATCGGCTGCTCTCCTGACGGGGGGGGGGTCTGTGCTGATTGTTTATCAGTGCAGCCCCCCTCGGATGCCCACCCAGGACCACCAGGATGCTGCCAGGACCACCAGGGATGCCACCACACTGGACCACCAGGTATGCCACCCTAGACCACCAGGAAAATGCCAATCAGTGCCCAGGCAGCTGCCAATCAGTGCCCATCCCCAATGCCTGCCAGTGCCATCAGTGATGCCTATCAGTGCCACATATCAGTGTCCATCAGTGACATGTATCAGTGCCCATCAGTGTCACCCATAAGTACCCATCAGTGCAGCCTTTCAGTGCCCATCAGTGTCGCCTATCAGTGCCCACCAGTGCCACCCATCAGTGCCCATCAGTGCCACCTATCAATGCCCATCAGTGCTGCTTATCAGCATAATTACTAGCACCTATCCAGGAGGGTCATCCCCCCTGGATAATCCGGTTCATTAAGTGACACAAGATTCAGTTATTCTGACTCAAAATTTGTGAGACTGTTGGGTTAAAATGCTGCATAGAGGATATGGACACTGGCAAACAAAAAAAGCCCTTGGACAGCCAAGTATAACCTTTCCCATGATTCAGTTTTGTAGAAAAGCAGAACTCCAAGAAACAAATTTTATGTTTAACTACAAAATCTGTTTTCTTTATAGTTCATTACAAAACACAGAATTTAGACATTCTAAAATAGAGACAGATGAGGCTTAAACATTCACCTGGATCACCCCCCAAGGGGTGCTTGCTAGAAGTTTGATCAGGTCAGGGTACCACATCTGCCTGCGCCAGTTCAGGGCTAAGAGGATCACATTTCAGAGGAAAGGCATAGATCAGACCATACAGTTTCATGGAGCCACTAGAATATCCACCACTTTTGCCAAAGAACTCTTTAACTGAAGACAAACCTCAGGCAAAATGCTGGGGCAATAAGTTATGCCCAGGGCAGGATTCGATCTACCTCTTTTACTGTGGCAAGACTTCAGAGGGAAAAGGGAGTATTTGAATGAAGTTCCTAATCAATCCTACACATTTTAAAAATGTAAAATGGGTAGTATCTGCTATACTCATGGAGTAGACATGTGGTATAACGGGAACTGCTAGAAACTAGGCCACTGATTTTTTTCAGAGAAGATGTATTAGGCATTCTACAATGAGGAAGCTAGAAAGAAAAGAAGCACTGGGGTGGACATAATAATTAGTGCTCTAAGCAGAGTCCCAAAATCTCAGGGAAGCTATATAAAAAAAAAAATCCAAATTCAGGGGAAACATTAGGAACTGATGTTTGATGTTTGTTGACCTTGTAGGTCATAATGTCCTTCATGGGAGAGACAGGTTTGAGGAGAGATGAACTCCACAAGTAGTTCAATTTTAATTATAATATTTATAATGTGCAAGAAGGAAAGGCAAGGTATACCCCAAAATAGGCAGTAAACAGAGGAAGACCAAAGTCTTTCGGTGTAGAAAGTCTATATAACAAAGAATTATGTACACTGGAGTGCAGAAAACCCATAAGAGTAATGAAAGGAAACTGAAGCAGAGGCCCGGTTACAGGGTCTAGAGCAGAAGTTGCAGGTTGAAGGCTGAGCATACAAACGGAGAGGAAGAAAAGCCCAAAACAGAAAACATCCAATAAGCGAACAATAATTCACTGATAAAAGTGAACTTGTGCCTTTAAAGTTTTATGGCCTCGAGATCTGTGGTTTGAGTGGGAGACAGACTATGTTAGATTGGAAACAACGGATTGCATATTTGAGCAATGCAATGAGCAATCGGACATTCCGACAACAAAATCCATTGATTTTTTCAGACGGATGTTGGCTCAAACTTGTCTTGCATACACACGGTCACACAAATCTTGTCGGAAATTCCGAACGTCAAGAACGCAGTGACGTACAACACATACGAAGAGCCGAGAAAAAGGAAGTTCAATAGCCAGTGCGGCTCTTCTGCTTGATTCCGAGCATGCGTGGAACTTTGTGCGTCGGAATTGTGTACACACAATCAAAATTTACAACAACGGATTTTGTTGTCGGAAAATTTGAGATCCAGATCTCAAATTTTGTGTGACGGAAATTCCGATGTAAAATGTCCGATGGAGCCTACATGGTCGGAATTTCCAACAACAAGCTCCCATCAAACATTTTCCGTCGGAAAATCCGACCGTGTGTACGGGGCATTACAGTACATGGAGCCTCCTCAATAAAGTCCATAGTTGCCAACAGTCCAGATTTTCCCGGGACAATCCCGATTTTGGGACCCTCATCCCAATTGGAGGCTGTCCCGAATCGGGATTTTCCATAAGGAAAATCCGAAATGTTGTTTTTTTTATTTTTGGAGCAGCTGGCTCCAGCAAAATGGCAGCCAGCGCCACCGCTCGATCTTCCCTAGTGTTCAGTCAGTGGAAAGAGGAAGAAGCCAATGAATCGACTTCTTTAGCTGCACGGCCCCTCCCCTCTCCACTGAATACACGGCGACGCCGTGTCTTGCCGAAAAGTTCCCCAGCTCGGCTATTTCCGTTGGCTCGTACTGTGCAAGCGCTGCGCCTGCGCAGTACAGGGGTTCCTTACTTGCCGAGGGGAACTTTCTCGGCAGAACACCGGCCGCTCCTGGACGAGGGGAGGGTCTGCACTGAGAGGGGGGGCTGCATTGAGGGGGGTGCACTAATTGAGGAGGGTCTGCTCTAATAGAGGGGGGGTCTGCACTAATTGAGGGGGGTCTGCACTAATAGAGGGGGGCTGCACTGAGAGGGGTCTGCACTAATAGAGGGGGGCTGCATTGAGGGGGGCTGCACTAATAGAGGGGGGGCTGCACTAATAGAGGGGGGGCTGCACTGAGGGGGGTCTGCACAAATAGAGGGGGCTGCACTAATTGAGGGGGGTCTGCACTAATAGAGGGGGGCTGCATTGAGGGGGGTCTGCGCTAATAGAGGGGGGTGCACTGAGGGGGGTCTGCACTAATAGAGGGGGGGCTGCACTGAGGGGGGGTCTGCACTAATAGAGGGGGGGCTTCACTAATAGAGGGGGGGGCTGCACTGAGGGGGGGTCTGCACTAATAGAGGGGGCTGCACAGAGTGGCGTCTGCACTAATAGAGGGGGGGTCTGCACTGATGGGGGGGGGTCTGCACTGATGGAGGGGGTCTGCACTGATATAGGGGGTCTGCACTGATGGAGGGGATCTGCACTGATGGAGGGGGTCTGCACTGAGGGGATCTGCACTGATGGAGGGCGGTCTGCACTGAGTGGGTCTATACTGACTCTGCTGGGGGCACCTGATGCGAGGACAGACTCTGCCGGGGGCACCTGATGCAAGGACAGACTCTGCCAGGGGCACCTGATGCAAGGACAGATTCTGCCGGGGGCACCTGATGCAAGGACAGACTCTGCTGGTGGCAGGCGACGTGGCTAGTGACACGCTCAGGGATCCCTCTGATTCGGTATTATGGTGAGTTGAATGATTTAATTTTATATTACAATGTAATAATAGAAATAATGCGCTTCAATCATCCTGACGCCATAACAACCATGGTGCCGGGATGATTAAAGCGTTAACACCAGGTGTTTGGAGTATCTCTATCTGCTGATTGTTAAACTTTCTAGAATACACATATTTTTATTGTGTATGATCTGGGGCTGCTGTCCCGTCATTTCCCTCTCCCCCTTTCCCTCTCCCCCTTTCCCTCTCCATCCCTCATTCATCTCAGACTCTAACCACACCCTCTTGAGCCACACCCATTTAAGCCATGCCCACTATTCACATAAGCCACGCCCATTTTCGCCCATGACACACTTGGTTTTTTTCTAAGCCATGCCTACAAACGAATGCCCCACCCCCTAATTATTGTACGGCTCTGCCTGCAGCCAAAAAAGTGTCCCACATATTTTTTTTGCAATGTTGGCAACTATGAAAGTCTCATTAGAGGAAGTTTATAAAGGCTTTGAATCTGAAACTGAGATAGTGATAGGGGCCTTGAGCACTCTAAAAAAAAAAGGCCCAGAAAGGGAATTTGTGACTGAGAAGCTGAGTTTTAAGAACCTAGGAAGTGGGGGGAATATGCAGTAAAGTCCAGTGGCAGCTATTGAATGGACTGTTAGCAACAACCACCTGATGTTCTCTAATGAACCCCGAACTAAAAGTAAAAAAAAATTGCCAGCAGCAGGATATTTTAGTCGGGGAGAGTTGACTGAAATGTACTACAGACAACAAGTACAGGCAGGTGTGTTACTAAAAGAATGAAGAGACTGCAGATCACAAAGCAGTGTATAACTGGACAGAAGCAGGACCATTTTTAAGCTTAAAGTAGCTTAAAATAGAGCTATAGGCAAAGTTTTTTTTTCTTCATTTTGGATGGAGTAAGGGAGGATTAAAACCCCTGTCAGATTTTTTTTTCGCCATCCGTGTCCTATTGCAGAGGTTTCCCTTCACTTCCTGTCCCATAGCCAAACAGGAAGTGAGAGGAAATCCCTGCAAATTAAAGGAATTCCTTAGGGACCCCAGATCAGCAGAGATAGTTCCCCCATTAGAAGATTTTCCCTCTTTTACTTTTCTGGGCACAACCTAAAATTTTAGATTTTCTTTTACATTCACTTTCAATGATAATGGTAAACAGGAAAAATAGACAGGGTGAATCTCCTTAATGGGGGCACAGACAGTAATAAAAACTGACAAGCGTTCTAATTCCTCACCACTCTATCCAAACCCCCCCCCCTCCCCAAAATGGTTTGCCTTTAATTATACCTAATATTTACTACAGACATAGACCACAGGTAATGCATAAAACAATCAGTCCTCATCACAAATTGGAAAGGTGATTGTAGGTGAAATGAGTTCCAATAATGCTGGAATAGTTTATAAACAGATGTAGAAGTGTCTCCAGAGCAAAAAAAAAAAAAACGGATGATGTCCAAAACACCCAGAAGGAAAAAATAGGTCACTCCACCCTGGTGTAAACAAAGGGAGGTTTACCAGAAGATTTTGACCCCGTTCAGATGGTCAAAATGCACCTTAGTATATACAATACAGTACTTGGGCTATCAACTCCTATCCTGGTCACTCATCAAACAAGGGAAACAATCTCAGTGCTTCTATCAATAAGAAAGGTGCAGCTCCCAGACCAGCCTGTTAAGCTCCCCGTCATAGGCATAAAATTAAAACAAAAAGGCCAGACCGTGGTGAAGTCCCGTATGAATAATATAACATTAAATAGCGAATCAATGTAAGGTGCAAATAATTATTGCACTACCCTGTGAAGAAAAAAGCTGCTACATACGAATGTGACAAAAATTCATAAATGGAAGTGAGTGGAAATGTAGCACTAGTGAATAAACAGTGCTAATAAACTCTACAAATACATAAATGAACATGTACATGAGTGAATAAATCTATACGTGAATAAATCCCAATTGTGTAAAAATGAAACGACAGCTGATAAGTCCCAAGTGGGTCAGTCCAAAGGAATGGTAGGTACACCACAATCAAAGGATTGTTCGTATAGGGAAACCAGGAACAACTGAGTTTGTATCCGTAGGAAATGACAACAACACTGGAATAAGAATGGGTACTCTTACCAGAACCAATGGACCTGGATGTCAGCGACACCAGGTCAAACAGACATGGATAACCAAAACCGCGATGCAGCGGGAACGGTCCAGGGGATCATCAAAAGGGGCTTAGCACTTGATTAGTTGGGAATGTGCTTGTTTGAGCAGGAGGTTGAGGAAATCGAGAAGCTTTAATGAATTCAAATCTTTGCTGACCATGTACCTTCCAGTCACCATGCAGAGAATGGACCTCGCATCCTCTTCGGAGGATGCAAGGAGAGAATGCGAAAATATTGTGAATATTTTACACTTACAAACATAGGCAGAACATTTAAGCACCGCTGAGTGCTGGAATAGCTCCGGTTACCAAATTCAAACATGGCCGCGATGGGGCCACGCATGTGTAGTTCCTTGTGCGACGTACGTCCTAGCTCCTCTCTACGCGTTTCACGATAAATGATGTCATCAGGAGCAGTGTTTGATTGTTCAGTTCTCACAACAGAGCCGGCGGGGGACAGATGCAGCATTGGATTGATGCTGCATCGACCTAGGTGAGTATAATTTTTATTTTTAAATCCATACTTTTTAAGGCTCCATTCACATATGTTGCGGCCATGGATCACAGCATTGGGTCCGGTGCATCCCTGCTCACCGATTCAGGTGCGAATCAGGTCCGAATTTTTGCCTGCATTTGCACCTGAAAAGCCGCATCTAACTTGCATATGTGTGAACCCAGCCTTAAAGTGCTGCAAACAGGGAAAATACCTAAATTGATAGAAAAAATAAGTAAAAAAATAAGTGTGGACAGTTTAAGAGTTAGATATCAATTAATTGTTGTGGACTGATATTGGTCCTTAATAAGACCAGCACTAGATTCGAAAGGTCTCAGATATAGCTTGCTAAAGTAGATCTAAACCCAACCAATAACCTCATATATAACAGCAGGCCATCCTGATATAAAAGTTTTGGTTTGTGCACTTTATGTTATAGTGTGGCAGCGCTCTGACCGTCAACCATGAATTTCTGCCTGTAAATCACCTTGTCATATTCTCTCCCAAAGTAAAAGAAAGGTTGTGTACTGGTGCCCATTGCACAGGAATATTACACTGTTTAATGAAAGGGCCTTTAAAAAATTGCAACCAGCAAACAGTTATGAAATACTGTATGCCCCATAACAAAACACACATAGCTGTTTATCAGTGTAGTGCATATAGACAGTGACAGTAAAGTAAATTGCAGCCAACAACAATTAAGAAATATGCCCTGTGAAAAAAAAGAACATACAGCCTATTAGCACTATAGTGCATGCATGCAGGGAGAGACTGTGAAAACAATTAATTGCATTCAGCAAAAATGTGAACTATGCCCTCTAACAAAAACACATGCAGCCTGCTAACATTGTAGTGTATGATGGGCTGTGAAAAAAAAAATCACTTGCAGCCAGTAGACATGTGCAATTCATTTCGTAACAAATCAAAATTCAGCCAAATTTTGCATCTTTCGGACATTCAGATGCATCCGAATGTCCGAATAAAGAAATAATGAATTTCAACTAATACGAAAGAAATTATAGCGGATATAACGAATGAATTCGACATGATTCGGTAATTTGTTAAAGATCTAATGAAACAAAAGGTCAACTCAAAGTAAATCTTACAGTCCAATCAGCTGATTCAATTTATGATGGAGGTTGGATTACTGGCAAAGTGCATTCCTGAGAACTGAGTGAGAAGGGTGTTGTATTGTATTTGAGCAGAGGAGAAGAGATATTGTCATTGTGTGTGTTATAGATTCAATAAACAAACGACTTTCCAAACTACGAATCATTGTCACGAATATATATATACATACATAAATATTGAATTTCAACTAATACGAAAGAAATTATAGCAGATATAACAAATTAATTTGACATGATTCGAGATTCAGTACAATGAATATCGACACTCTACAGAAGTAACTAATTATCCGAAAACGAATTAACGTAACATAGCGAATATAACAGAACGAAATTATGTATTTTACAAATGACAACGAACCGAAACTAAACAAAATTTTCCGTTGTGCACAAGTCTAGCAGCCAGCAAAAATAAGAAATATGCCCTGCGTAAAAAACACACACAGCCTATTATGACGCTATTGCATGCAGAAAGACAGGCTGTTAGAAAATCAACTGCATAAAATTCTAAACAGGAACAATTGATGTTGGAGGATTTGTTACATCTCTGTGTATCACCTGAGACCAGTCACTTCACTGAGTATATGTGAAGGTTTACAACCACCGAATAACGGCTACAGCACAGACAGCCAGCTCATATGACGGCCTCCTGTGATCGCGCCCACCGCGGTGAGTCAAGTTCCTCCACCCCAAATTCACTCATTCATGTCTTTATGGACCTTGCTTTGTGCACTGGTCAAATTCATTTGGTGGAGGGGGGATTATGGTGTGGGGTTGTTTTTCAGGAGTTGGGCTTGGCCCCTTAGTTTCAGTGAAGGGAACTCTTAAGGTGTCGGCATACCAGGACATTTTGGACAATTTCATGCTCCCAACTTTGTGGGAACAGTTTGAGGATAGCCCCTTCCTGTTCCAACATGACTGCACACCAGTGCACAAACAAGGTCCATAAAGACACGGATGAGCGAGTTTGGGGTGGAGGAACTTGACTGGCTTGCACAGAGTTCTGACCTCAAACCAATAGAATACCTTTGCGATTAATTAGAGTGGAGACTGCCAGCCAGGCCTTCTCGTCCACATCAGTGCCTGACCTCACAAATGTGCTTCTGGAAGAATGGGCAAACATTCCCATAGACACACTCCTAAACCTTGTGGACAACCTTCCCAGAAGAGTTGAAGCTGTTATAGCTGCAAAGGGTGAGCCAACTCAATATTGAACCCTACAGACTAAGACTGGGATGTCATTAAATACTTTTGGTAATATAGTGTATGTCAGTTTTGTGGTGTAAATATTGCCAGATTTTCCATGCGCCAAATTAACAATGGTATAAGACAAGTTCTGTGTGGTGTTGCACCAGCCCTGCCTCATCACATTAAAAGTGATATGTGGCTGTGTGTGCCAGAATAATGAAGCACTTGCACCAATGTTTCTAAAAACATTCTGAAATACTGTATACTCCATTACAAGAGTGGTCTATATATTGTGACATAACTTCTGTCACGGTGCACACTCGCGCCTGGCGCACCATCACCACCGTGTGACAAATGAATCAATTGCTGTGCGCCACTTTGTCATGGAAAATGCACATTATGCAGGTATATATTAATTGATGCATTTGTTTTGCATGCAACAGTCTTTGTTATCCCCCCTTTCCCACCAATGTACTGCTCAGCAAAAGCAACAATGAGCTGCACAGTAGTGACATCACCAAATCTCACTCCAGATCTTACAAAACTAGCAACAACAGGCTACAGTGCCTCAGATCTCACACTGCAGATATACCGCTATGAGGCTGTAGGCACAGGAGTGCCTGGACACCCTCACATACAAGGAACTGATATTTTTCAGGGGGAATTCAATGCAAATCTGGAAGACAGCTGTTTGCGCCGGGCCAATGATTTGTAGGTAGGGGACTGCCCACAGCTTCACATACACAAGTGGTTTCTGTGACATCATTGACCTAGAATGGTCACATGGCCATATTGGGTCATAATCATGTCATGAGCATCCTTGTCCCTTTGTTTACACGAAGCTGAAGGGCTGGGAATCCCCTGCCCACTTTACCTATTAGTAGTGTTGTCCCGATACCACTTTCTTAAGACCGAGTACATGTACAGATACTTTTTTCAAGAACTCGCCGATACTGATTACCAATACATTTTTTTAATGTCATGTGACAGTTTTGAAAGCACAATACAGACTAATGATATCTTTTGGCACTGATTAAGCAGCACTGATGAGCACTGATAGGTGGCACTGATTATACAGCATTGATTTGCCCTGATAGGTGGCACTGATTATGCAGCACTGATAGGATTAGATGGCACTGATGGGCACTAATATGCAGCACTGATGAGCACTGATAACTGGCACTTATGGGCACTGATAGGTGGCAGTTATGGGCACTGATAAGTGGCACTTATGGACACTGAAATGCAGCATGGATTGGCAATTGCTGGCCTGGCATAATAAATTACATGAATGATGAGAGGAAAGGAAGGATTTTGCAATGCTATATCATATCATATAGCATTGCAAAATCCTTCCTTTCCTCTCATCATTTATTTCATTTATCATATAATATTTGCTGCAATGCTCATCTTGTTACACCTTGCACTCGACTGGAGTAAGCAGCAGTGAACTCCTTGTTACACCCAGCCCGAACTATATGGGCTGGATCAGCCTGGATGTAACAAGATAGAATTGAGATATATTCCGCGCTCAGGATAGTATCAGGTTGCAGCCTCCCCTTTTCAGTCCCCAAAAGGAACTTACAAAGCAAACAAGTTGGGGTGAGTGGCGCTACCTTACTGGCTGTCAAGAGAGGGTAAATCAAACAAATTTATGTAAATAAATATAACTGCCTAAAAGGGAAGATGCTTTCCCCAATAGTGCAGACAGCGTGCATTCATAACAATGTGTATGATATAAAAGCAGAACGTGATAACAAGTACCCAATGAACCTGTACATATATAATGTGAAATATGTAGGTGAAATATAAATCAGCACGAATATATTAGTGAGATATAGATCAAATTATTATGGCCTAGGATCAGCAATAAATTATCCCGGAAAGATAAATATCATAAAAAATAAAAAATAAAATAAAAATAAAAGGTGGTAAAGCTCCAAAATGGCCAAATGGCCAAAAGGTGTATATATGAAAAACACAAAGTGCAGCAAAGTCCCAAAAACACACACACAAAACCTTGGTAAAAACAATAAAAAATAAAAATAAAAAATGAAAAATGGTGAGGCCCCAAAATGGCCAAGTTTCCAAAGCATTCAGGTGACTCTTGTGTTCAGTAAATCAAGTGACTTGTGTGCTCCCCCTGTTTTTTTTTTTTAAGAACCCCCCATCCCTCCGTGCTCGTGCGCAGAAGTAAATGCATATGTAAGTTGCACACGCATAGGTAAATGGTATTTGCACCACACATGTAAGGTATTGCTGCGAACGTTAAAGCAAGAGCAATAATTCTAGCCCTGGACCTCCTCTGTAACTTTAAACAGGTAACCTGTAAAGGTGTTTAAAGCGTCTCCTATGGAGATTTTTAAGTACCATAGTTTGTCGCCATTCCACGAGCAATTTTAAAGCATGACATGTTAGGTATCTATTTACTCTGCATAACATCATCTTTACAAAGAAAAAATAAATAAATTCATTAAAGTGTATTTTTGCAACAATCACCATTTTAATCTCTAGGGTCTCTGCTAAAAAAAAATGTATAATGTTTGGGGGTTATAAGTAATTTTCTAGCAAAAAATACAAATTTAAACTTGTAAACAAAAAGTGCCAAAAAAGCCTGGTCTACTTCTGGTGGTACCCCTTACATTAAGAAACAATAACATGGTCATTAGACTTCTTGTCTTGTGAAGAAAGGAATGTCCCATCCAGAGTCTGCCGATAACAAAGAACCAATGAGTCAAGTGATGGGGAAGTGAAACGTGCAGCTGTTGTTTACACTGCAAGATGTGTTGTGGGACTGTGAAAATAGCAGCTTTCGACAGTCTAAGAATTAATCAAATGACACTATATGTTGTAGAAACACAAGCTTCTGTAATAAACATGGTTTAAATTGTACGCATAGTCAAAACTATTCTTTTATTTTTGTAGGGATTATGTAAGAGTTAGAACCACTGTCAGGTGTTATTGCTGTTTGTGTTCCCGTTGGGGAAGTTCACATCCTCTGTTTGTCTTGGTGACAAGATAGTGGGGGGGGGGGGATTTAAAATGTTACAGTTGTTACCAGAGTAGTAGATAATGGTCACCTCAAGGTAACAAGGGAATCCCCCTCTCTTTAGATATTTCCTCTCACTTCCTATTGTGCTTCCAGGACAGGTAGTGAAGGGAACTTGGGAAATTGAAATTTTTTTTTCCTGGCATCTCCTCATGTCAGCCCAGTATGGGTCAGCCCTGCCTCTTGATTACCATGGGAATGGCTAAGGCTGGACATTGTTGTTGTTCAATTGTATAGTCATGTCCGAGTCTTTGTGACCTTATAGGCCATAGTACGCCAGGCTTTTCTGTCCTCCGCTGCCTCCCGGAGCTTGCTTAACTTCATGTTCATTGTTTCGGTGATGCTATCTCTCGATCTTGTTTCTATTGTTAATGGGGCTAAATGTTTGGGTGCACACGGCAACACAGCGATTTTGTAATAGTGAATGAATGTGTTTAGCATAGCCCAGCTGATGTTCTTGTAAAGGTGGGGTGATGGGATGTCATTACGACCTCCATGTTTCTCTCCTAGTTGGGCGCCAAGCAAGGGTCCAAGCACGGGTTATCTTTACTTGAACAGACAACTGAACTCTAATAAACTCCCTCAATGTAATATACACCACCACGGTCACTAATGCATTTAGGAGGGACACGCAGCACCCTTGCCCTCTCCGCCTGTCCAGCATATCACCGCTACTTCACTACCAGTAACAGTACGAAGTCCCGCTGTGCACATGGTGAACTTCACCTACCACTTCCTCTTCCGTTCCTGTGTACAGGTTGGGGACCTCTGCGGTGCTGGTCTACTCCCGTTGCTATGGGAGACAGACCTGCTCACGGAGAGAGTGCCGACAACTCCTCTTGCAAGAAGCTATCCCACCTATCACATGTACATGCTTCATGACAGGCTGCTAGAGAGACCTTCGTTACCCTTGGTAACCATCTGTATCTTTACACTGTATTAACTCTTATCTTCATATCCCAAAGTGCTTAGTGACCCGAACTGTAGACCGGGGGTCGGCAACACGTCGATCACGGGCTACCTGTCGATCGCTGACAGATGACAGGTAGACCGCAAAGACGCCCCCCTTGCGACCCGGTCCTTGCTCCAGAGTGGCGAGTGCACACACTCATCCAATTCCAGTCTGCAGAGGCAGTCCCCGCCACTTGCATACATGCGGCTGCGGGCGGGGAAAGCCTCCGGAATAGCTTGGGCGGGTTCAGGGCTCTTCTCCCAACACGCCCAAGCACTTCGTATTGCACGCCCCTCGCCACCGGCTCTCCTCCTCGATCCAAGATGGAAAGGTGAGAGAGGATTGTCGTTGTGACACCAGAAGGGATCAGCGCCACAGCATCTTCCCTGCGCCACTCTGTATTTAAAACGTCTTCTGACATGCCAGCCCTCCTGTCCCCCCAGCCCTTCTGAGCCCCCCCGATACCATGCCTTCCTGACACTCCAGCCCTCCTGAGCCCCCCAATACCATGCCTTCCTAACACTCCAGCCCTCCTCAGCCCCCCAAAACAATGCCTTCCTGACACTCCAGCCCTCCTGAGCCCCCCAAAACCATGCCTACCTGACACTTCAGCCCTCCTGATCCCCCACAATACCATGCCCTCCTGTCCCCCCAGCCCTCCTTATCCCCCCCAATACCATGCCCGTCTGTCCCCCCAGCCCTCCTTATTCCCCAAATACCATGCCCTCCTGCCCCCCAGCCCTCCTTATCTCCCCCAATACCATGCCCTCCTGTCCCCCCTGTGCCATGCCTTCTTGAAACCCCAGCCTTCCAGATACCCCTGTACTGTGCCATTCATATCTCCCAGTACCATACTCTCCTGCCCCCCCTCCCCCCAATACCATGCCCTCCTGTCCCCCCCGGTCCTCCTTATCCCCTCCAATACTATGTCCTCCTGTCCCCCCAGCCATCCTTATTCCCCCCAATACCATGCCCTCCTGTCCAACCAACCCTTCTTATCCCCCCAAAACCATGCTCTTCTGTCCCCCCAGCCCTCCTTATCCCCCCCAATACCATGCCCTCCTGTCCCCCCAGCCCTCCTTATGCCCCCCAATACCATGCCCTCCTGTCCCCCTAGCCCTCCTTATCCCCCCCAATATCATGCCTTCCTGTCCCCCCTGAGCCATTCCTTCTTAAGACCCCAGCCCTCCAGATACCCTTGTACTGTGCCCTTCATATCTCCCAGTACCATACTCTCCTGCCCCCCCCCCCCCAACACCATGCCCTCCTGTCTCCCCGGTCCTCCTTATCCCCTCCAATACTATGCCATCCTGTCCCCCCAGCCCTCATTATCCCCAATACCATGCCCTCCTCTCCCCCCAGCCCTCCTTACCCCCCCAATACCATGCCCTCCTGTCCCCCAGCCCTCCTTATCCCCCCAATAGTATGCCCTCCTGTTACCCTAGCCCTCCTTATCCCCTCCAATACCATGTCCTCCTGTCCCCCCTGTGCCATGCCTTCTTGAGACCCCAGCCCTCCAGATACCCCTGTACTGTGCCCTTCATATCTCCCAGTACCATACTCTCCTGCCCCCTGTACTGTGCCCCCCAACCCCCCTAGAGCTTGCCCTCCTGACCCCCTGTACCATTCCCTCCCGACCCATACTATACATACTACTGACCTCTGTACACTACCCTGCCTACTACTGAGCTATGTACACTGCCCTAAATACCACTGACCACTGTACACTGCCCTACATCCTACTGACCTCTGGACACTGCTCTACATCTCACTGACTTCTGGACACTGCCCTACATCCTACTGACCTCTGGACACTGCCCTACATCCTACTGACCTCTGGACACTGCCCTACATACCACTGACATCTGGACACTGACCTACATACCACTGACCTCTGTACACTGCCCTGCCTACTACTGACCTCTGTACACTGCCCTACATCCTACTGACCTCTATACTCTGCCCTACTTGCTGCTGAGCTCTGTACAATGCCTTACCTACTACTGACCTCTGTACACTGCCCTACATACTACTGAGCTCTATACACTGCATTACCTACTAGTAAACTCTGTACACTGCCCTACATACTACTAACCTCTGTTCACTGCCCTGCTGCATTTGTAAATTCCAAAAGCCAATATAAAGGAATAGTAGTGGTAAAAAAAGCACTTGTGAGTTTAACCAATCTTGTTTTTTGTACAATTCTCCTTTAAGGGGGCGTGGCAAGGGGTGTGTCCTATGCCTACATACTTTTGCTGATAGGTGTCCTAGATACCCTGAGGTTGATTTACTAAAATTAGAGAGTGCAAAATCTAGTGGAGCTGTGCATGATAGCCAATCCTGTTCTAACTGCAGCATGATAGTCAATCAAGTTCTGACTGCAGCTAGTTCAATTAAGCATGGACAATAAAACCTGGAAACTGTTTGGTTTCTATGCAGAACTGTACCAGCTTTTACACTCTCCAGTTGTAGTAAATCAACCCCTGTGTAGTGATACTTGCAAAACCAAAGTGCCAATACAGATCAACAAAAGATTGAATACATAAAGTGTACATAATGAATTTCCATTCATTTATGTTATGTCATGCAATACTTAAGGTTTCACTGAATTCTTCAGTACATCATATAAGCATTAAGCCAGTGGCGGAATTATCAGGGTCGCAAAAGCTGCGACTGGGCTCTGTGTTCCGCGCCACGTCAGGGGGGCCCGCCGACCACCCGTTCGTCAGTGTGACAGGGCCCCGCCTGCTGCCCGCCCGTGTGAAGGGCCCTCCTGACTGTCTTGTGTTGTGATTCCATTCTGGCTGCTGTGGTGAGGGTGTCATGACATGTGCCGGTGGTTCGGTCCGCCGAGGGGAGGGGGGCTTTCGCCCCGTGAGGGAAGAGAGAAAAGGCAGAGGCATCGCTGAGAGACTGTGGACCGCCCCGCCCCTGCCTGTCCAGAGATAGAGAGAATGTAGGTAAGCGGGGCAGACACTGAAAAATAAAGTCAGCAGACCTGCTGACACCAATTTAGTGAAGGTGGGGGAGGAGCTCTCACCTCTGCGACTGCGTGGACTGGAGTACCTGTCCCATCTAGGCGTCTACCCACGAGGCAAGGCATTCCTGGCGGAGGCGCGGAGAAGGATTTCTGAAGGGGAATCGATCGATTGATTGGCAGTAAGTCAAGTGACATTTTGCACTGCAATCGATCCCAACCTCCACCACCTCTGCCTCTTACTGACCCCATCCCTCCACCACCACCTCAGATCTCATCCCTATCCCCCCATCCATCACCACGGCAACAGAGGTGATGATGGGGGGTAGGGATGAGATTTGTGGTGGTTGTGGGGGAATGGGATCAGTAAGAGGCTGAGGTGGTGGTGGGGGAGGATGGCACCACCACTGCCACAACTGCCACCCCCCTCCAGTCCCACCGCTACCACCCCCCCCTTAAGTACCACTGCTACCACCCCCCTCCAGAACCACGGCTACCACCCACCTTTCAGTTGAAATCAGAAACAGAAATGTTTTACTTTGTTGTGCAGTGGAAAAAATATAGTATCAAAATCATGCTTTTCGGGCAGGGGGGGCCTTCATGATTTCTTGCACCGGAGCCCTGAGGTTTCTAGTTGTGCCTCTGCATTAAGCATATATGTAAGTGTTCATACCTATCACATGATGCGGCTGTGACACTCTGGACAATGCCTGGAAGTGTCCATGGCTGCAGTAGACAGACAAGGCACAGGAGCATGTAAGGTAAGTGACTGTGACCAACAGATGCTGATCTATCTTCCACCCTGTAATCCATTTCCCAACATAGGTTTATTTTCAGGTCTTGGTGATTCCAACAGATTGAACTGGAACGCCTAAAGCCAACTGGCCCAAGGTACTAAATGAAGGGTGGAGGTAAGAAGCCTCAGAAATTACACACGATTCATGGCTGATAAACAAGGCATATGTGCAAACGCTTAACTTAAATGGGACTTGGTCTCTTTTCTTCTTTGCCTTGTGTCAAAGATGACGCCCAAATACACAAAGGGATTGGGCAAGGAGTATCTAGCTCTTGTGGTGATTATTCAGCCAGCCCTATTAGGCCAATGTACACAGTACCACCTCCTCGATGGACTGCAGAACCTACGGTGAGCTGGATAGAATCAAAAAGTCATTCAGGTACCTTGCAGGCGAAGCAGGCAATCAAGGCTGAAAGAACCTTTGAAGTTGTTCGAGGGGCTGTGCTTAAGCCTAAGGGTAGGGCATGAAATTGAAAATGTTCACCATGTTTTTCCAGCGATATATATAGGTGAAGAGAGGAATCCATCAAGTCTATTGTAGCCAATCAGTCTCCTGGTTTCATGAGGGATTCAATGCAAAAAGCAATCCTGAAGATGGTGTTCACTTCCTTTAGGTGCAAAACTGATCAGAAATGAGCTGATGTAGTTTTTGCAAAAAATAATGGAAAATACTTTCCAGGTAATTTTTCACAGATCAGAACTGGCACCACCGCTCTTGAGTGTAGTAATTCTTTTACAACACCTGAAGAAGAGCTTTCTTTGGAACTGACAGAATTTTTGTACTCACAAAGATCAACTAAATTGGTTTGCTGAAAAAATATATACAGTACCCTCTCTGTATTACATCCTGGACCCATTCATCTGAAATTAAAACTGCCCAGACTGCTGAAAAGAGAGAGAGAGTGTGGGCGAATTAATTTTTAGAATTTTCTTCTAAAGAATTTGGATTTGGTTGTCTGGGCTCCTTTTGTGTTATTTGCCCTGTTAAAGCCAGTTTGTGTATTTGGAAGGGAAAAGGAAACTGCATGAAAGCCACATACTTCGACTACTGCTCCAGCTATAACGTTTTGACTGTGTTGAAATGCGCCATGAGCTTTGAGGTGAAACAAGCCTGATTTACCAAAGCCTCTACTGTGTAGAGCCCATGAGTGCTTCAGCTCCAAGCAAGCATGCAGGTTCATAGCATGCTTAGCAGTCAGCACTGTGCAGCATTACATGCCTCCTCAGGTGACCATTCAGAGCAGCACTGTGCATTACAGGCCTCCCGACGAGAGTCCCGACTCATGACAGTCCAGAGCAGAGCAGAGCACTGTGAGTGTGTACATTAGAGGCCTCCCCTCAGACCACTGTCCAGAGCACTGTGTGCATTACAGGCCTCCTCTGACCACTGTACCACGCACTGTGTGCTTACAAGCCTCCTCAGACTGTCCAGAGCACTGTGTGCAGTGCATTACAGGCCTCCTCCTCAGACTGTCCATGTCTAGAGCACTGTGCAGTATTAAAGGCCTCCTCAGACCACCCTCCAGAGCACTGTGCAGCATTACAGGCTTCCTCAGACCACCGTCCAGAGCATCGTGAATTACAGGCTTCGAAAAGACCACCATCCAGAGCACTGTGCAGAATTACAGGCCCCCTCAGACCACTATCCAGAGCACTGTGCAAAATTACAGGCCCCCTCAGACCATCCAGAGCATTGTGCATTACAGGCCTCTTCAGATTGTCCAGACCACTGTGCATTACAGGCCTTCTTAGACCACCGTCCAGAGCACTCTTCAGCATTACAGTCCACCTCAGACCGTCCAGAGCACTGTGCATTACCACCATCCAGAGCACTGTGCAGCATTACAGGCCTCTTCAGATTGTCTAGAACACTGTACATTACAGGCCTCCTCAGACCACCATCCAGAGCACTGTGCAGCATTAGTGGTCTCCTCAGACCGTCCAGAGCACTGTGCATTACAGGCCTCCTCAGGAGCGGCAAAATCCGTATCTGTGAGTTTGTTAAAACCTTAATACCAAATAATAACATAATATTAGATGTTTTACTCTAGGAGTATATAATGAGTTTGGAAATTCTAGAGAGATGATTAAATAATGCATTACAATTTATTTAAACTCATTAGATTTTAGTTAATTAAAATTATTTTGGTAGATTAAAATTATTTTAGTCAACTAAAATGTAAGACATTTTAGTCAACTAAAATGTACTGCACATTTTAGTCGATTAAATACGACTAAAACTAAAACAACTGCAGATGACTAAAATGGGACTAAAACTAAAATGACATTTTAGTCAATAGACTAAAACTAAATCGAATTTTGATGCCAAATTTACACTGGCTTCCCAACCATAAAGGTTTACCAGAATGTTCACTGTAGACACATAACCTCAAGGGTTAACTTGGTTAGTCTTGTTGCTGCATAGATATTATTCTCCTTAAAGTGGTTGTAAAGGCAGAAGTTTTTTTATCTTAATGCATTCTATCCAATGAGATTAAAAACCTTCTGTGTGCAGCAGCCCCCCTCAGCTCCCCCCCCAATACTCAAATACTTCATCTCGATGCAGCGATGTTGCATGAGAGACTCGGCTGTCTGGGTCTCCCCTCCTCATTGGCTGAGACAGCAGCACGGGGTCATTGGCTCCCGCTGCCGTCAATCAAAGTCAGTGAACTAATAAGGAGAGAAATAGGGCAGGGCTATGCCACAGCACCGTATCTAAATGAACACAGGGAGCTGTGGCTCGGCTTGGGTGCCCCCATAGCAAGCTGCTTGCTGTGGGGGCACTAAACAGGAGGGAGGGGCCAGGAGCACTGAAGAGGGACCCGAGAAGAGGAGGAAGGATCCGGGCTGCTCTGTGCAAAACCATTGCAACAGAGCAGGTAAGTATAACATGTTTGGTATTTTTAACAGAAAAAAAATGAGACTTTAGTATCACTTTACACAGAGGGTTAAACATGGCTTGTTGCCTTCTCCTAGTTCCTTTGAATACAAAATGAATACACCACTTAGAAATACAATTGGTTCCCTGCATAAGAAATTCAGACCAGGCAACTCTTCTTGCTCAAAGACTAACTTTACTTCAGAATATCACTTAACATTGGAGGTAGCTTGCAATACATGAAACGATTCCTCATCACAAAGTTTCTTCATGCTTTGCATTATTTTTACCTCCTCACATTAACAGAATGGCAACCTAATATTCTTACTATACAGAACAGTTGGCCGTGTTGCTGCCTCCCCTGGTGGTGCCCAGACCTGAATAAATGCAAGTCATTTTTATGATGCAAGTCCATAGTCCTGGCACCCTGGCTTGGGTCCTGCTGAAGAGTAGTTCTCCAAGGTAGAAGATTACATTATGTAGACAGGTCTTCTCATAACCTTCCCCATCCTGGACAGCAACCACAAGGCTGCTCTTCCCCCACAATTATGCCCTCAAGAAGGGTAATTACACAAACACAGGGGGGGGGGATGACCTAGCATGACTGAGCATAAAAATCCTAAACTGTCACAGTGACAGCCAGCATTTAATGGTAAAGAACACAAATTATAACTTTTGCAGCAAAACAGTACAGTAGGCACCTGCCCACACATGGAGGTAATAAATCCACTCCTTTCTGCAACGCTGACTCAAAATAGCCCATTCAAACCTTTAAAGCTCTAGCTAAGGAATTTAAGACCAACACTGGTTGGCGTAAGATCAGAATCCTTATGCCTGTCCATGGAATCTTAGAAGGCTACTAAGTTAAAATAACATAACAGACAAGCCTCTGCAGAAATGCATCCACTTTTGGACTGCACTCTTAAAACTGCATCCTTAGGCTGGATGATCCTGGCAGCTCTATTTTGCAGGCTCTACTTCTTGTCAGGTTTTGTTCACTCTTCTTTGATGATTTTGCAAAGTTTGTACATGAGTGGAAATTATGGAATTTCTTTTAGACAGGATAGTTTTTTCTACCTTTTTTTGGCAGAAAAAGTCTTATCTTCCCACTTGAGAGTCTTCTCAATAGAAGCCATGAAGGGACAAGCCAGTGAAGAATTGAATGAGGGAGAGATCATTCCTCCTTCCCTTAGGCTGGAATTTTCCAAGAAACTTCTCTTGCATGTGAATGCCTTGTCTGCATAATCCCACATGTTGTCTACTACCACTTGCTTGATGTTTGACTTTATTTCATCTGCCTCTGCCTCTTTGCTCCACACTACCTCTTAAAAGCGGGATTAACTTTCTTGGCAAAACCAGATCTACACAGGCCCGACAAAGCCTTGCCCCCTGCATTATGTTTGTGGATGAATGGGTGCATCTATGAGAACTCAGCTACCTTGAAACATGCTGGGAAGTCTGAGTTTCACCAAAAAATTTACCTGCACATGGTATGTGCCATGTTAGAGATTTTGGTAGTTACAGACAGACTGCCTGATGAGGAGTCCAATGAATCCTGGATTCTGCATGGCTTGGGCTTACTGCATCTAACAATACAAGAAGAACCCATTAGAATGTATGTATTGGTATACATAAACCAGGTAAGTCAAAATGCGTTGCTCCTACCTAGAAGCATCTTCTGAATTTCTCTCTCTGGTGATGGTGGGCTCATAGCGTTGTCATATTGGGAAGGAAGCGTATCATTAGCCTACAGCACACCTGCTGCTTGGCAGCAACAGAAAAGAAAGTGTTGCTTCGGATGTGCGTAATATCCTGACACAGCCAGTGGAGATCAGCGCTTAACACTTGCCACAAATTGGAATAGAAAAGTAAGAGAGTGACCTCACAAATAGGGATGGTTAACAGGAGTGTGCTGCCTCTGCAGTATATGGAAATTGCAGTTGTATTTGTGAATACAGCCGGTGTTGTTCTCTGGTTAATTGTTTTTGATTATGCTGTCACCTTTTGGCTGTTGGTATTGTTTTTAATTTTCTGCATTTTGCTTCCCCTATTGTGATGTAATTACTTTTCCGTGTGCTCATCTTTCCTTACAAGGCACACATTGGGGCTAGGAAAGTTGGACTGCCTAAAACACTTCTATATCAATTCTACTGCATATTATTGTTCCACAATATTCTGCATGCATTAAAGACATTTGTGGATTACAAGTGTTTGGTGAGTTTAGCTATCTGACGATTGTCCACAGTGATTGTCTCTGCTATATTCAGGCCAGGCATAAAGGTTTCAGGAAGGGATAGTCACTATCACAATTGGATTCAGAATAAAGAGAGCCAGCAATGTATATTACAGAGCCCACCTATATGCCAGCAGTTAAGACTGAACGAGTACAGAGCAACTGTGGATGAAATGTCAGTATTGTACACTGGAAAGCATAAAAACCCTGCACCAAAGAGGGCCTTCTGACTCAAAGAGGCTGAACCTGGTAGACTTGGTAGGAAGATCATTTTCACAAGGAATTTCCAGAGTGAGGATATAAAAAATAATGTAGTGATAAGGAAGAGCCTTGCTTTTATGGGTTAGTTAGGAGTCGTGCTGTGGGGGGCAAGGAGCAGAGCTCACTGTAGTTGGCTGATATGATAAGTGCCGGGAAATCTCCCCAACAGCATAAAGACAGGAAGAAATAAACTTGATAGGGGTTTAACCTTTTCCTACTCACTGCTAAAAAGAAAAGGTTTGGCTATATATATAAATTTTAACTTGTAAAATAAAAATTACGTTTTTGACAGTGTATCAACAGCATTGCTGGATGCATGACACAACATACTGCACCTGTAAATTGCAAAGAATAAAAGTGGAACCGATTGTCAGAATCCAGGTGCATGAAAAAAAGGGTCCTGCACCATTTTGGTGCAGATGCGATGCAATTTGAGCCATACAAAGTGTATGGCTCAAATCGCACTGCACAGATATCGCATGTGATGTGCACAGGAATGCCGTGCAAATCCTGTGCGAATCACATGCGGTGTTCCGCATTCACCAGTGTGAACCTAGGCTTAAAGTTGGATTCTGGACCAAGGTTTTAGAATAATTTCAGGGTTTTTAGCTGTTTGCATTCCTACTATAAAGAATTGGTTTCACTTCGTGTTGCGCTGACAGTGGTTACTGAGAGAAGACTGGACGCATACATTATTAAGGAAGAAGCTGATGTGGAGTCATTCTTTATATATGTATCACACACAGTATCTCACAAAAGTGAGTACACCCCTCACAATTTGTAAATATTTTATTATATCTTTTCATGTGACAACACTAAAGAAATTACACATTGCTACAATGTAAAGGTAGTGAGTGTACAGCTTGTATAACAGTGTGAATTTGCTGTCCTCTCAAAATAACTCAACACAGCCATTAATGTCTAAACCGCTGGCAACAAAAGTGAGTAAAGAGAGAAGGAATCCTCTGCTCCAAGTGTGTGCTATAACCCAAATGGAACCAAGTAGGAGTGCTAGCCCCGGCCCGCCTCCGTGGAATACTTGAGAAAAGAAAAATGGCTGCACATCGAAAGGTTTCGAACAAAGTGCCTTTATTGAAGATCACCAGAATACGCCAGGAACACCAGATATTTAGTCACATAGACGCGTTTCACACATCCAACATGTGCTATATCATTATGATTAAGCACAGGTTGGATGTGTGAAACGCGTCTATGTGACTAAATATCTGGTGTTCCTGGCGTATCCTGGTGATCTTCAATAAAGGCACTTTGTTTGGAACCTTTGGATGTGCAGCCATTTTTCTTCTCTCAAACAAAAGTGAGTACACCACTAAGTAAAAATGTCCAAATTGGGCCCAAAGTGTCACTATTTTGTGTGGCCACCATTGTTTTCCAGCACTGTCTTAACCCTCTTGGGCATGGAGATCACCAGAGCTTCACAGGTTGCCACTGGAGTCCTCTTCCACTCCTCCATGGCGACATCACGGATGTTAGAGACCTTGCGATCCTCCACCTTCCATTTGAGGATGCCCCACAGATGCTAAATAGGGTTTAGATCTGGAGACATGCTTAACCAGTCCATCACCTTTACCCTCAGCTTCTTTAGCAAGACAGTGGTCATCTTGGAGGTGTGTTTGGGGTCGTTATGTTGGAATACTGCCCTGTGACCCAGTCTCCGAAGGTAGGGGATCGTGCTCTGCTTTAGCATGTCACAGTACATGTTGGCATTCATGGTTCCCTCAGTGAACTGTAGCTCCCCAGTGCCGGCAGCACTCATGCAGCTCCAGACCATAACACTCCCACCACCATGCTTGACTGTAGGCAAGACACACTTGTCTTTGTACTCCTCACCTGGTTGCAGCCACACACGCTTGACACCATCTGAACCAAATAAGTTTATCTTGGTCTCATCAGACCACAGGACATAGTTCCAGTAATCCATGTCCTTATTCTGCTTTTCTTCAGCAAACTGTTTGCGGGCTTTCTTGTGCATCATCTTTAGAAGAGGCTTCCTTCTGGGGCGACAGCCACGCAGACCAATTTGAAGCAACGTATGGTCTAAGCACTGACAGGCTGACCCAACAACCTCTGGATATGACGCTGAGCATGTGTACTCAACTTCTTTGGTCAACCATGGCGAGGCCTGTTCTGAGTGGAACCTGTCCTGTTAAACTGCTGCATGGTCTTGGCCACCATGCTGCAGCTCAGTTTCAGGGTCTTGGCAATCTTCTTATAGCCTAGGCCATCTTTATGTAGAGCAACAATTCTTTTTTTCAGATCCTCAGAGAGTTCTTTGCCATGAGGTGCCATGTGGAATTTTCAGTGACCAGTATGAGAGAGTGAGAGCGATAACACCAAATTTAACACACCTGCTCCCCATTCACACCTGAAACCTTGTAACACTAATGAGTCACATGACACCGGGGAGGGAAAATAGCTAATTTATGCCCAATTTGGACATTTTAACTTAGGGGTGTACTCAATTTTGTTGCCAGTGGTTTAGACATTAATGGCTGTGTTGAGTTATTTTGAGGGGACAGCAAATTTACACTGTTATACAAGCTGTACACTCACTACTTTACATTGTAGCAAAGTGCAATTTCTTCAGTGTTGTCACATGAAAAGATATAATAAAATATTTACAAAAATGTGAGGGGTGTACTCACTTTTGTGAGATACTGTATGTATTTTTTTGTTCTATATGTATGTAATTTTTGTTTTACAAATTAACATTTTTTATGACAAAGAACTCCTCAAGAACTATGGGTTATCTAAAGAAGCAGCAAAATAGTAGCAGAGGATAGCTTTTCCTGCCTAATACCTCGACTGGAACAGTCTGATAAGTGATAATTTCTCGGATTAATCTACTTTAGTTCAGCTTGAACTATTAAATGGTGTAAACAAGTAGTAAGGACATATGAAACTAGATCTGCTAGCTGTTCGAATGCAATATTTCAAATTTACTAGACTAAAAAATGTCTAAACTGTTATTTGTTAGTGCTAACCACAATATAAAAAACTGAAAAGAGAAAATATATCCCAAACTACTATGCATTCACTTTAAAACAGTGGGGGCCCTTGGTAGCTCCCAGCAAATACCATGTCCAAAAATGGCACAATTCACAATTGGTAGCTGGAAAGCAGGGCATAGCAATACTCAGATGCTATATATAGAATTTTCTGTGGGTTCTAGTTGTTTTCTATTGATTTTCCCACTGCCCTCTTCACATTAAAAGCATATAGAATCCACTGTATAAAAAAGATTCCAAACGTATTTTGTCATTTTAAAATAGAACTACAATCAAATTTAAAAAAAATGCAGCTCTGCAATCAATACATAATTAAATGTATTTTTGTTGTTGCAAGCAGTGTAAGTATCTGAATTTAAACTGGCACCAGCCTCCTGCAGTCCCTGTACAGCAGAGTTCAAACTGGGAGAGAGAGAAACAAAACAAGGAGCCAGTCAGATGTGTTGCAGTGTAGGATGAACGCTGATAGGAGGAAAGAGCAGAGTGACAGAGAGATAAGCTTATCTGTGCTGTATGGAAATATCAAGAATGGATGGGCAGAATCAAAAAGCCTTTGGCAGATACAGTTGTGTGAAAAAGTATTTGCCCCCTTTCTGATTTTTTATTTTTTTGCATATTTGTCACACTTAAATGACTCTGATCATCATATTAATTTTATTATTACACAAAGATAACCCAAGTAAATACAAAATGCAGTTTTTAAATGATGGTTTTATTTATTAAGGCAAAAAAGTTGTCCAAACCTGCCTGGCCTTATATGAAAAAGTAATTGCCCCTAAACCTAATAACTGGTTGTGCCATCCTTGGCGGCAACAACTGCAATCAAGCGTTTGCGATAACTGGCAATGAGTCTTTCACATTGCTGTGGAACAATTTTGGCCCACTCTTCTTTGCAGAATTGTTTTAATTCAGCCACATTGGAGGGTTTTCCAGCATGAACGGTCTGTGTAAGGTCATGATACAGTATCTCAATTGGATTTTAGTCCAGGCTTTGACTAGGCCACTCCAAAACCTACATTTTGCTTTGTTTGAACCATTTGGAGGTGGACTTGCTGTTGTGTTTCAGATGATTGTCCTGCTGCATAACCCAAGTGCACTTGAGCTTGAGGTCACTAACTGATGGCCTGACATTCTCCTTTAGGATTTTCTGGTAGAGCTCAGAATTCATGGTTCCATCAATTATGGTAAGTTGTCCAGGTCCTGAAGCTGCAAAGCAGCCCCAGACCATCACGCTACCACCGTCTGATTGTTGGTATGATGTTCTTGTTATGAAATGCTGTATTAGTTTTATGCCAGATGTAACTGGACGCACACCTTCCAAAAAGTAAAATTTTTGTCTCATCAGTCCACAAAATATTTGCCTAAAAGTCTTGGGGATAATCAAGATTTTTTTTTGGTAAATGTGAGATGAGCTTTTGTGATCTTTTTGGTCAGCAGTGGCTTTGGCCTTGGAACTCTTCTATGGATGCCATTTTTCCAGTCTCTTTCTTATTGTAGAATCATGAACACTGATCTTACCTGAAGCAAGTGAGGCCTGCAGTTCTTTAGATGTTGTTCTGGGTTCTTTTTATGACCTCCTGGATGAGTGATCGTCATGCTCTTGCAGTAATTTTGTAGGCCGGTCACTCCTGGTTCACCACTGTTCCAGGTTATCTCATATTGTGGATAATGGCCCTCTCCGTGGTTCACTGGAGTTCCAAAGCCTTAGAAATGGCTTTGAAACCATTCCTAGACTGATACATGTACATTACTTTGTTTCTAATCTGTTCTTGAATTTTTTTAGATTGTGGCATGATTTGTGCTTTTGTGTGATCTGTTAGCGTGCTTCACTTCGTCAGACAGTTCTATTTATGTGATTTCTTGTTTCAACAGGTCTGGCAGTAATCAGGCCTGGGAGTGGCAAGTGAAATTTAACTCAGCTTTCCAAAAAATTGTGGTTAATCACATTTCATTCACGATTCAGCATGGGAAGGTGCAAATACTTTTTCACATAGGGCCAGGCAGGTTTTAACAGCTTTTTTTCCTTAATAAATGAAAATAATAATTTAAAAACTGCATCTTCGATTTACTCGGGTTATCTTTGTGTAATATTAAAATTTGTTTGATAATCTGAATCATTTAAGTGTGAGAAATATGCAAAAAATTAAACATCAGGAAGGGGGCAAATACTTTTTCACACAACTGTATATATATATTTTTTATATGTATTTTTTCTGTGTAAAAAGCTGTTTGCCTGAGGTTTAGGTTAAGGCTTGGTTCACATATATGCGAAATGGAAGCGCTTTGACCCGCATCCGGTTTGCATAACATGTGAACCGGACCGGCTTTCAATCCAAGTAGAAATTCGCACTTGAATCGCACCTGAACTGGTTAACAAAACCGCACCGGACTCTGGACTGCAAACTGCAGCCAGACATGTGTGAACCGCAGGTATGTGCAGTCAGGGTAGCAGTGGATTGCCATGAACATTAAAAAAAAAAAAATCGACCTCGAGGGTCGTAACTCGGCGACCTGGGGCCACAGAGACCTCAGCTGTAGTCCTACTCCTACCTCACCACTGGTCAAAATGTGGGGCTCCTATCATCTATGGTTCCGGAGATACGGGGCTCCTTGCGCAGCCTGTCATAAGCTACATACAGAGCGGCCAGTTTAAATACAAGCTGCAGACTGACAGGATGAGATCACAGTGCCTCTCCTCACTTCTTGTCAGAGGCACTGAGCTCAATGGACAGCTTGAAGCCTTGGACCAATGGTAAAGCACCATTGGCCCAAGCTGTCTAATAAAAATGCTGCAGTGGAGGCTGGCCTCTCACTACAGTGTCATAGAAGGGGGCATGTGTCTAAAAGACAAATGCTCCTTTTCCAGCCCAGCCCTCCTAACTACAAGGAAAAACATGGTTTTATGTGTATAAGATTTACTCATAATCCCATGTTTTTCTCCCACAGTTAAGAGGGAGAATGATAACCTGCTTCTGCTGAAAAGGTACAAGCTAAATTATATATTATTATGCTATGATATAAGATAATAATTTATTATTTATGTATTTACTGTGAAATTACTGGTTTGAAGTTATAACTTCAAACTTCAGTAATTTTTCCATTAAGCCACCTGCTTGAGTACAGTTTTTGAAAATATAGTAAATTACCCTAAAAATAATATATAATAATTATTTGTATATTACTTACTTATGGTAATTAACCCCTTGCCACCCAGGCCAATTCTGACACTTCTCTCCTACATGTAAAAATCATAATTTTTTTTTTTTAATATAATCTTTAACATTTTCAGATGTACAAAACATATATTCAATGCAAAAAAAAATTGTAAGAATAGTAAAACCCTGAAAAATAGTCATAATTTACATTCAGTTAAACATTAATGGAGAATGTGAGTATTATCAGTGTTGTAGGATCCCTGAGGGTTCCCCCAAGTCCTGGACTATCATCCCCTGTGGACAAAAACACTCCTCCTACGAGGAGATTATAGGGGATCTAGGGGATCTCCACTTATTCAAGCACCATCTTAACTGACATAAGTTCTCAAAGTCAAGCAAATATAGATGACCCGACATATTGCAAAAATATTAGAGAAAAAAAAATTAGAATATTAGAAATATATATATATATATATATATATATATATATATATATATATATATATATATATATATATAAACTGAAGATTACTCAACAGAAACTTGCTGTTCACACCGGACTCAACACTTAATTATTGACAGCAACCAAAGGGTTGCTTTCCTTGGAGTTGTGGTTTGCTCAGACCAATTGTTCAAACTGAGGATCAAGCCAAGGCCAGTAAGGCAATATCCAAGCTGGAAGAGGCTGAGGCTCTGTCCGAGATGTGGTCTCTCCAGGCTGCCCAAGTGGAATCAAACTTTTTTTGATTATTCTTACAGGTGGCAAGCCACTCCTCCGCCGCCATGATCTCCCCCACCTTCGCAATCCATTCCTTCTCATTCGATATTCGCTAACTTTTCCAATACAGTGGGATAAAGTGTTTAGCCGCGTTGAGAAGGTGGGGCAGAGCACTTCGATTATAACGAGGTACAGGCATGGGGGGAAATGGAGAAGAAAGTCTATCGGGGAATCAGTGAGGACCACACCAAGACTGTCGGAAACATGTGTACCGACTGATGCACAAAAAGGTTGCAGCAGCGGGCATTCCCACTAAATGTGTAGGATTGTGCCCTTCTGTCCACAGCTCCTCCAATAAAGCTCTGAAACCGTGGGGTAAATTGTAGCTAAAGACTCTGGTACCCGGTACCAACGTGTGAGCAGCTTGTAATTCTCTTGTGTCTTAGATTCCACTGAGCTAGAGTGTGTCAAATAATATATACGATTCAGTTATTCATTGTAAAACTCACACTGGAAGTCACATTCCCATTCTTTGATGAAGTACAGTTTAAAACTAGACTAAGCCACTACTTCCGGCCAGATGTAATCGGGGCAGCACACATACCTCTGTAGCTCTGCTTCTCCTGCTATCATTTGACACATTGGAGCATATTTGTCCGAGTCCTGAACACACCACTGTGAAGGGGAAGAGTTCCAGACACCGAGGATGAATTCCTCTGCCTCTAAGGAGGCTGCTCAGGCGCAAAAAGATCAGCGACAGACGCGCTCCACAAAGGACACCGCGGGAGACTCCGCCCCCGCCATCTTGTCCTCTCAGCCGAAAGAGCAGCGTGCCAAATCATCAGCGGCTGCTAAGATGGCACAGGCACAAGGCTCGGTGGAGAACGGAGAGTGAGACAGTGGAGGACCCGATTCTTACAGTGGATCCAGACACGATCACCAGACCGATCCTGGAAGCCATCAATGCAAGTAAGGCTGAACTTATGGGACGCATAGACCATCTCTCATCTGACTGTACTTTAATATGACATGATTTAGACAAAATCAGGGGCCGTCTGACTACTGTGGAGACCAGAGTGTCTGATGTGGAAGATGTTTCCCATACTCAGGGTGCCCACCTATCCGAGCTCCGTGACCAGGTCCGATCCCTGCAGCGTAGGGCAGACGATGCCGAGGACAGGCAGCGGAAGAAAAATATCAGGGTGGTGGGGTTACCGGAGGGAGTGGAGGGTAATAAGCCCACTCAGTTTGTGGAGCTTCTATTCAAGCAACTATTATCACTGCAGGGCATGCCCCCTACATATATGGTGGAAAGGGGCGCACAGGTTCTCCACAGGTAGCCGACCCCCGGGAGCCTACCCACATCCCTTCCTGGTCAGGCTCCTAAATTACTGAGATCGGAACATGATATTGACTGAATCTAGGAAGCACCCTGAGTTGCGCCACGAGAATGCACGCGTAATGTTGTTTCCAGACTTCTCGGCTGCAACCCGGCAACAACGGCGCTCTTTTAATGATGTGCGAAAATGCCTGAGAGAAAAGGAGATTAAATATAGCATTTTGTATCCTAGCAGGCTACGGGTCCAATACAAAGGGACAGTAAAGTTCTTTGACAACCCGGAGGAAGCCTGAGAATGGATGGATAGAGAGCAGTAAAAGTCCCCTTACTGGCCCAAGAGCGGGGATGCTGTGACGCACTGTTGCACCAGTTGTGCCCTGGATTTTGCTGTAAAATACTTGAACTTTTTGAGCTTATCAAATGCTTATCCTTACTCTGGATGAATCCCGGCTCGGCCACTAGAGGGAGATGGCCTGAAGACTAACTCTTCTAGTTTGCTTTATGATGCTTCTGGAGAAATTCACCCCTTGTGTTTGCATTGACGGAGTCTTGATTGCTGACTACTTATCCTTTTCTACTGCTCCACACAACCAGTGTCAGGGGATTATGGAGGTTATGTAGAATCAGGCAACGAACTGCTGAACTTTTGATTGCAGCAGCAGGATCTCACCGCAATGTTTCAGTTTGGTTCAGGGATTAAGCTACATACCAGCATTTTATTGTTTGGGGTTGTTTCTGGTATAATAGCAGGGGAGGGGTTTCTCTTGGTCACAGCTCACAATGCTGATGTAAGCAAGTACATTATTCTTCCAGGATTCTCTACATGTATTACCCTTGCTGGGGAGTGGGAAACTGTTAATACTACAATGTTGGGATAGAACAAATGGATTCCATGACAATGGCAGATAATGTTAAGATTGTATTTTGGAATGTTAGAGGTCTCAATCACAAATTTAAGAGGGCCTCAATATTCCAATGCCTGAAACAGACTAAGCCACATATAATTTTCCTACAGGAGACGCACCTGGATGGCAGTAAAGTTCTTGCCCATGGATTAAAAAGGCCTTACACTCCACTTATTCTACCTTTGCCAGAGGGATGTCTATATTAATTAGTATAACTCTCCCTTGCTCAATTCATCAGGTGCTCTCCGACCCGGGAGGGGTAGGTATGTGGCAGTGGTAATAGATATCTGTTATCGTAAATTGTTGCTGGTTAACATCTATGTGCCCCCTCCATTTCAAATTCAACTACTGTATGATTTAATGGTTAGGATAGCATCATTTGCTCATCTTTCCATGGTTCTGATGGGGGATTTCAACGCTGTCCTGGACTCGGCGCTGGATTTCTCTAATCCGAATAGAGTGGGCTCTTTTGATTTAAACAACTGGGCTTCTGTGGTGGGCCTGAAGAAATGATGGCGTTGGAAGCATCCGGTAGATAGATGCTTTTCTCACATATCGACCGCCCACAGATCCTCAGCCAAGATAGACCTAGCTTTTGGTAACAACTCTTTCTTGTCATTTGTGACAGACATTGCATATTTACCTGGGGGGTTATCAGATCACAACACTCTTTCTATTACTCTGACCTTTCCGATGGGGGCGAGGAGAGGGGGTGGAGGATCTCCCCAGGGTGGTTGCAACATGAACAAGTCTCGGCCCAATTAGAGGAATCTATTAAGTTGTACTGGTCCACTAATGCTAACTCAGCGGAACCCCGGGTGGTTTGGGATGCTTTTAAAGCGGTCACTAGGGGGGAGGTTGTCTCGGCCATTAAAGCAGCCTGAATACATGATAACCAGGAACTTGACCTTCTGCAGCAGCGGGAGAGGGAATGTGCGGAGGCCCATGCGAATTACCCAACGGGGGCATCGTATGCGTCTCTACTAGATGCAGGTCGTCTATTGTCCTTATATGTTTCAGGTCAGACTCGATCAGAGATGCAGAAGACGGCCCATACTATCTTTGCAGAAGGGGACAAAAATGGGAAGCTCCTGGCCATGTTAGTTGCTGATTATCACCCGGTTGCCAACATCCTGGTTATTAGGGATAGGAGGGGAGCTTTGGTCACTGATCCCCGGCTCATTATGCAGGAGTTTGTGACCTTTTTCTCGTCTCTATTTTCCCCCATTTCAGCTTATGGTGAATTGGCATTAGATTCCTTACTAGGGGGACTGCCAATCCCGAGGTTAACAGAAGAAGATAACCAGATGCTTGATGCCGAAATTACAGTAAAGGAAATACAGAAAGCGATTTTTGCTTTTCCCCCTAACAAGGCCCCTGGCCCGGATGGCTTCCCGGCGGACTTTTATAAGTCCAACGTGGATCTAATGGCCCCCAGGTTTAACTTGCTTCAGGAGCATTGCCTTGTGAGTGATACTCTGCTGTACTCTATGCTGAAGGCCTATATGGTCCTTTTACTGAAACCAGGAAAGGATCCGGCTAAGTGTGCTTCCTATCGTCCCATAGCTCTTTTAAATATGGACTTGAAGATTTTGACCAAAGTCTTGGCACTCAGATTAGCAAATGTTATTCCGTCCATAGTTAACATAGATCAAACAGCCTTTATGCCGGGCAAATATACTGACACGAACTTAAGGAGACTCTTTACCCACTTACAGCTTCGCCCAATGGACTCCAGGACTAGAATAGTAGTCTCAATAGATATTGAGAAGGCGTTCGACTCTGTCAACTGGACATACAGTATATGTTCAAAGTCCTGGAGTCCATGGGTTTTGGGCTGCAGTATAGGAGGTCGATATCCATGCTCTATAGACAACCTAAGGTGGCTATACGGTTGGGATCTTCCGTATCTGATTTCTTTGAGGTGGGAAGGGGCACCAGGCAGGGGTGTCAATTGTCCGACCTTCCTGTTTGCCCTAGCCATGGAACCGCTTGCGATCACACTTAGGTCATCGGGGGAGATACAGGCTATTAAAGTGGGCACGATAAACGAGTCTCTGGCATTATACGCCAATGATATGCTGCTCTTCCTTAATGACCCGGGCAAGTCACTGCTGGAGGCATTAGGTATTTTTGACACTTACGCTAAATTCTCAGGGTTGAGAGTAAACTGGAGCAAGTCCTCTATTCTTCCCCTGGATGCAGAGGCTAAACAAATGGCTGAACCTAATCTTCCACTACAATGGGTCACGTCTCTCAAATACCTAGGCGTTAAGCTCACAACAGACGTACTTGATTATATGTCCCTTACTCCTGATATTGAGGTTGCTTAAGCAAAAGACCCAGGCCTGGAAAAAACTGCCACTGTCTTTGTTAGGTAGGATCAGCCTGCTTAAAATGAAGATTCTTCCCATAATTTTCTACTTCCCACGACATTCAACCATATGGGTACCAAAAACCTACTTTAAAAAGATTGATAGCATTATCATTTCCTTTTTGTGGGCGCCCAAATCCCCGAGAATAGGCATCAAAGTGTTGCAGGAACCTGGGGATCAGGGTGGATTAGCGTTACCGGACTGGCAGAAGTACTACCTAGCAGGTCAGATGGTGTACGCCCGTAGATGGCTTTTGGCAGATAATGATGCGGCTGCGGCACTGGAGGCAGCACATTTAGGGTCATATGAAAGTCTAAAACTAGCTCTGTTCCGGGGTACCAAATCAGATCTACCATTAACACTGTCAATAAATGCCACGATAAGGGCATGGGAGGCAGCGGTTAGGCTGGCATGTCCCAGTTATGGGGGAGTATCCCCATCTGCCCCTCTCTGGATGAAACCCGCTTTACCCCATTTTTATAATATGCCAGATCCTGTGATTTGGGCAATTAAGGGGATAAAAACGTTGAAAGACATCACCTCCTTTGGGGACCTAATGTCCTTCACCCAACTTAAAACGAGACAAGATCTTACCAATTCATACTTGTTTAGGTTCCTCCAACTCCGGCAAGCTTTTCAGATGCAGTTTAGGGAAGTGAGGGTGGAATCCTTACCTTCGGCTCTTGAGACACTGCTATTGGATGAGGATCTAGTCAAGACCCTATCAGTGACATATAAAGAATTCTTCAAAAAAATGCCAACGGCAATAGCCAAATGCAAGGAGAAGTGGGCGGCAGAGGTTCATGAGATACAGGGGGAAGACTGGGACGATGTATGGACACAGCCATTTAAACATTTGGTATCAGCTAGAGATAGATTGATTCAGTTTAAATTTTTACATAGAAGTTACTACACCCCGGCTAGACTAGCGAAAATTTTTCACACAGTATCAGATGAGTGTTAGAGATGCTCCTACTTGCCTGCTGATGCTGAACACATATTTTGGAAATGTCCCCTGGTGCAAAAATTTTGGTCAGAGATCACCTCCTGTATGTCGGAACTTCTGGTAGTACCCATACCAATGACAGTGAGAGTGTGTTTGCTAGGACTGGTGGATAAGGTGGGGCCATCTCGGGCCCTGCGAACCCTGCTTAACATTCTATTGTTTTATGGGAGGAAGGCCATACTTTTAAACTGGAAAAAAACAGGGGCTCCGGATGTGGCCTTTTGGAAGGGGCCGGTAAATTCCATGATGCCCCATTACAGAGCTACCTATGAGGCTAGGGGTTGTAAGAAAAAGTTTGACAAAGTCTGGCAGGCATTGTACAAGTACAGTGGAGGATAGGGAATAGAACTTGGTACTCACTACGAAATACTTTAGGGAGGTCATACTACATCATGAATGGTATTAGATGAGCTATAAATTCAAAAGCTGAGTGACATGGGTGATACATAACGGCTGAAATTGCGCTTTATCCATCTATATCCAGGATATGTTAAAATGATCAACTTCCCAACAAAATACTGCTGTTAAAGGAATAACTGAAGAATCCTATTTTATACAGAGCTGTGACCACAAGGGGTTAGGGTGGGGGTGGGGTGGCAGGGGAGGGTTGTTGTTGCTATTAGGATGTATAGGCCAGATAGTTGGACTATGTTAGTTCAGGCTATATTGTTTTTGTGGCCATGCTTGGCCGGAATGTGGACAAACTTAATAAACAGAATTTAAAAAAAAAACCTAGACTTAGCCGCAAGCAATTTAAGCAATTCAAGCAAGTCATAGAGGGCAGAGATCATGTCAGGCAGAGGATCCTGATCGGCCCATAAATGTTCAAACTCCGTCAGAGTAGATCTGATCTGCGACTTATGATGTGTTGTGACAAAATTGAGAAGCTGTCGGTACCTCCAGAAATCAAAGGGAAAGCTACCATAGCATTCTCTAAGGTTGGTAAGTGACATCACAGAATGGCCCTGGACAAAATGTGCCATGCTGTGAGTACCATCGCTCACCCAGGGTCCAAAGGAGGACAGCTGCTCACTGGGGGGGGGGGGGGGGGAACAAGGAGAGCCAAAAACTGGTGCCAGTGGGGATGTTGGAGGAGCTAAAGCTAGGGATCTATTTATTCTATCCCAGACCTTCAACACATGAGTGGTCAGGGGTGAAACCCAAGCAGAAAGGCCTCTGTTCTCCCCTGGGACCCACAGAGCGACCTGCCATAACCTTTTCCATTTGTACCCACAACTTCGATGCTATTTGAAACCTCCCGTTGGGGATACGTTGTAGCGCTATGTAATATTGAGTAATATTGGGTAGACCCAATCCCCCATCTCGCTTGGACCTCTGCAAAATCGCTATGGCTATTCTTGGCTTCCTGCCTCTCCACACAAACCCGGCAAAAAAGGCTACGTAGCTCCTTAAAAAAGCAAGTCGGCAGGGCGATAGGCACCATCTGCAAGAGGAACAATACACAGGGCAATATAATCATTTTAATTATATTTGTGCAAGCCATCCATGTACAGGTCTCTTTGTCCCAAGATTGTAAAAAATTGTATTGGTTGTTATGGACAGCAAAACAGTTTTCCATGTTATTTTTTTTTTTCTTTAATATGTGCTGCCCATAATAATTAATCATTGAAAAGGAAGAATAAACCTGAAGACTTTTCATCTGTTATTGGATAATCTGGTAAAATCACATATTAAAACTAGCATATGAAATGGCTATTATGTGATCATGTTCATTCTTGTTGGTCAACCTTGTAGCTTAAAAAAAAAGTCTGCAAGACAATTACACTTAACATATTTCATGGGTGTTTATTTTTAACTTGCCATAAAATGCATGTAAAATAGGCTGGTGGGGGAAAGAATCTTAGTAATTTGCCATGGTATAAGCATGAAATGAATAATCATTTACTGAAATAAATCTCCATGACATTATAAAAAAAAGGTTTATTTCAGTACTTTAATGATAGAGTTCAAATGATCCACTATTATACTATTATATATCTAATCGTTTGTACCAACAAACCCAAGCTCAAGCTAATTTAGTATATTAACCATTTTACAGTCAAAATAAAATAGGAACACTGTATATTTTATTGTACTAAATTATGTAATGTATCTCATACATTAAGATCAAGATCCAAATGCATAATGGACTCCCTAAGCTTATAATTCCTTTTTTCATCCAACTTCCATTACCTGTTCAAGGGTCTGTCTTCCTTGTAAACTGTACTGGAACCCCTACCAACCTGCATATTAGAACCCAGACAGCTCTTATTTCTAGAACTGATAGAATCAACAGCTGTCATTGAGGAGGCAAATTAGAGACTCCTGGCACAGAGTATACAGAGCAAAAGGTTATTGTAGGGTTCAGGAGTTAGGTAAGTGTTTAGGCCCAGACATTAGGTTAGGTTTTAGTGGAGAAAGTTAAAGGTTGCTTTTGTTATGAGTTCATGATGAGGGATAGGTATTTATTGGGGTGGGGGTTAAGCAGTGATGGCTGGTGGTTCTTTTTTTTGGGGAGGCAGCAAACAACTACGCAGTAGGAAACCAGCTGTGAAACCGCAAGGCTTCACTGCGTGTTTCCCTTAGCCAAGATAGCAGCGCCAGCACCCGAGAGTTGATTCCAGAATTGGCTCAGGTGAGGACACCACTGGATGCCTGGACAGGTAAGTACCCTAATAGTAAAAGTCAGCAGCTACAGTATTTATAGCTGCTGACTTTTAATTTTTTTTTTTAAGTAGAAATATACCTTTCAAAAAGCTGCAATGTCATCGCTCCTGTATCTTCTAAACAGCACTGTCTGGGACCTGAAGGAGGGATCAGAAAGACAGGTATGTGACATCCACTCTATAAACATCCCCGCCAAATGCAAACTACGATTCGCATGATTCCATGTGAATATCTTCTGTGAATGGGCGGGATTAGAAATTGAGGTTGTGATGGGCGGGACAGACTAGAAGTCACCTGGCCCATGCTTCAAAAAGCACAATGGGAGTGGGCGGATCAGATGCCAGGGGCCCTTCCCACTAGATCGAGCAGCAGGGAAAATTACATGACCAGTGGCCAGAAGAATAGCAGAGAACTTGGCAATTGGTCTTGTAAAAAGGAAAAAAAAGGGTGACATAGTATGATTAGGCACTGATTCAGTGAAGGATATATAAGAGGCACAGCAATTGTGGGAGCTAAGGAATTTAGTGTAAGGTAAGAAATGATCTTTTACTGGATATTATCTAAGCATAGCCCTGCCCAGAGTTCATCTTTAACAATAGCTTTGTCATTACTAAAGATGACTAGATAATACCCCTCACATTTTTGTAAATATTTTATTATATCTTTTCATGTGATAACACTGAAGAAATGACACTTTTCTACAATGTAACGTAGTGAGTGTACAGCTTGTATAACAGTGTAAATTTACTGTCCCCTCAAAATAATTCAACACACAGCCATTAATGTCTAAATCGCTGGCAACAAAAGTGAGTACACCCCTAAGTAAAAATGTCCAAATTGGGCCCAAAGTGTCAATATTTTGTGTGGCCACCATTATTTTCCAGCACTGCCTTAACCCTCTTGGGCATGGAGTTCACCAGAGGTTCACAGGTTGCCACTAGAGTCCTCTTCCACTCCTCCATTATGACATCATGAAGCTAGTGGACGTTGCGCTCCTCCACCTTCCATTTGAGGATGCCCCACAGATGCTCAATAGGGTTTAGGTCTGGAGACATGCTTGGCCAGTCCATCACCTTTACCCTCAGCTTCTTTAGTAAGGCAGTGGTCGTCTTGGAGGTGTGTTTGGCGTCTTTATCATGCTGGAATACTGCCCTGCGGCCCAGTCTCCGAAGGGAGGGGATCATGCTCTGCTTCAGTATGTCACAGTACATGTTGGCATTCATGGTTCCCTCAATAAACTGCAGCTCCCCAGTGTTCCCCCAGCACTCATGCAGCCCCAGACCATGACACTCCCACCACCATGCTTGACTGTAGGCAAGACACACTTGTCTTTGTACTCCTTACCTGGTTGCCGCCACACACGCTTGACACCATCTGAACCAAATAAGTTTATCTTGGTCTCATCAGACCACAGGACATGGTTCCAGTAATCCATGTCCTTAGTCTGCTTGTCTTCAGCAAACTGCTTGCGAGCTCTCTTGTGCATCATCTTTAGAATTTTTATTTAGCTTCATTCTGGGATGACAGCCATGCAGACCAATTTGATGCAGTGTGCAGCGTATGGTCTGAGCACTGACAGGCTGACCCCCCACCCCTTCAACCTCTGTAGCAATGCTGACAGCACTCATACGTCTATTTTACAAAGACAACCTCTGGATATGATGCTGAGCACGTGTACTCAACATCTTTGGTCGACCATGGCGAGGCCTGTCCTAAGTGGAACCTGTCCTGTTAAATCGCTGTATGGTTTTGGCCACCATGCTGCAGCTCAGTTTCAGAGTCTTGGCAATCTTCTTATAGCCTAGGCCATCTTTATGTAGAGCAACAATTCTTTTCTTCAGATGCTCAGAGAGTTCTTTGCCATGAGGTGCCATGTTGATCTTCCAGTGACCATTATGAGAGAGTGAGAGCGATAGCACAAAATTTAACCCACTTGCTGCCCATTCACACCTGAGACCTTGTAACATGACACAGGGGATGGGAAATGGCTAATTGGGCCCAATTTGGACATTTTCACTTAGGGGTGTACACACTTTTGTTGCCAGCGGTTTAGACAATAATGGCTGTGTTGAGTTATTTTGAGGGGACAGAAAATTTACACTATTATACAAGCTGTACACTCACTACTTTACATTGTAGCAAAGTGTCATTTCTTTAATGTTGTCACATGAAAAAATATAATAAAATATTTACAAAAATGTGAGGGGTGTACTCACTTTTGTGAGATACTGTATATAATTTTTAGGACCAACAAAGCTTTCTTTTGTTAATATTGTCTTGAAAACATTGTTTCATTTTTTTATTCACTCCATAGAAAACAAAACACTTTTTTTCTAAATTTGTTCAGTGTTTGTTTAACCACATGCTGTCATGGGCCAGTTTTTTAATTTTTCACACACATTAAAATCAGGATTTTTTTTCTAGAAATTTACCTAGAACCCCCAAACATTATATATTGTCTGAAAGAAAAGGCCCTAAAGAATAAAATAATGGGTGTTGCAGTTTTTTATGTCCCAGAATATTTGCATAGCCATTTATCAAACACAATTTTTTAGGAAAAAAATATTCCAAAACAATACCTACGTTTTTGGTAAAACATAAAAGATGATATTGAGTAAATAGATACCAAAACATGTCAAGATTTAAAATTGCACATACCCTAAAATTTTGCATAGGTGACACAAGTTATACCTTTAGGCCTCTTTCACACGGACTGTCCGTTCAGGTCCGCCTGTCAGTTTTTTAGGTGGACCTGAACGGACACTCCATGGAGGTCTATGGAGCGTCGGATGTCAGCGGTGACATGTCTGCTGACATCTGACCCGCTTCGATCCGAAAAAGTGTAACGGAGGAAAACCCTACTTTTCCATCCGTTTTCAGATCGGATCGGATGAAGACGGACTCTACGGTCCGTCATCATCCGATCTCCCATAGGGGAGAGCGGTGCTCTGACAGGTCCGTCGCTGCACAGTGTGCAGCGACGGACCTGTCATCTGCCTGCTCAGCGGGGATCAGCGGAGCGATCCCCGCTGAGCAAGCGGATGTTCACGGGGCGGATCATCACTGATCCGCCCCATGTGAAAGAGCCCTTTGAGTTAATTGTGAATTATGGTCCTAGAATTATTGCTCTCACTCACTTTGACGTTCTCAGCAATACCTTATGTGTGGTGCATCCACTGTTTACATATGCATGCTAGATCTAGATTCTTTCCTTTATGGAGAAATCAGGGGTCTCCCCTGTCTTCCAAATCAGCTAACCAATGACAAATTGTGCTTGGTTCACAGTTTACTTGGCTGTAACAGCCAGGGAATGACAGCTTTGAAACCAAAAGTGACAAAATTCTTGTTGCTTCCAGGTTCAGGGCTTTTTTTCAGCGGGAACGTGGGGGAACGCAGTTCCGGCACCCCCAGCAATGGGGTGTGCTGGAGGGTCTATTGATGTTTTCTGCTGGGGGATCTATTTTTGCGTGGAGGTCTATTGTGGCTGGGTAGGTCTATTGTTGCCAGTGGGAGTCTTATTTTGCTGGGAGGGATCTATTGTTGAGAGAGAGGTCTATTGCTGCTGGCTCCCGGAGGGTCTATTGATGCTGGCTGCTGGGAGATCTGTTATTGCTGCTGGAGGTCTATTGTTGCTGGGGTGGTACAGTGCCTTACATAAGTATTCACCCCCTTGGCCTTTTACCTATTTTGTTACATTACAACCTTTAGTTCAATGTTTTTTTAATCTGAATTATATGTGATGGATCAGAACACAATAGTCTAAGTTGGGGTAGTAAAATTAGAAAAATATATACGTAAAACTATTTTTCAGAAATATCTAACTGATAAAACGGCATGTGCGTATTTATTCACCCCCTTTGTTATGAAGCCCATAAAAAGCTCTGGTTCAACCAATTACCTTCAGAAGTCACATAATTAGTGAAATGATGTCCACCTGTGTGCAATCTAAGTATCACATGATCTGTCATTACATATACACCTTTTTGAAAGGCCCCAGAGGCTGCAACACCTAAGCAAGAGGCACCACTAACCAAACACTACCATGAAGACCAAGGAACTCTCCAAACAAGTAAGGAACAATGTTGAGAAGTACAAGTCAGGGTTGGGTTATAAAAAAATATCCAAATCTTTGATGATCCCTAGGAGCACCATCAAATCTATCATAACCAAATGGAAAGAACATGGCACAACAGCAAACCTGCCAAGAGACAAATGCACACCAAAACTCAGGGCTTGGACAAGGAGGGCATTAATCAGAGAGACAGCACAGAGACCTACGGTAACCCTGGAGGAGCTGCAGAGTTCCACAGCAGAGACTGGAGTATCTGTACATAGGACGACAATAAGCCATACGCTTCATAGAGTTGAGATTTATTGCAGAGTGGCCAGAAGAAAGCCATTACTTTCAGCAGAAATCAAAATGGCACGTTTTGAGTTTGCAAAAAGGCATGTGGGAGACTCCCAAAATTTATGGAGGAAGGTACTCTGGTCTGATGAGACTAAAATTGAACTTTTTGGCCATCAAAGAAAATGCTATGTCTGGCGCAAACCCAACACATCACCCAAAGAACACAATCCCCACAGTGAAACATGGTGGTGGCAGCATCATGCTGTGGGGATGTTTTTCAGCAGTCGGGACTGGGAAAACGGTCAGAGTTGAGGGAAAGATGGATGGTGCTAAATACAGGCATATTCTTGAGCAAAACCTGTACCACTCTGTGTGATTTGAGGCCAGAACGGAGGTTCATCTTCCAGCAGGACAATGACCCCTAACACACTGCTAAAGCAACACTTGAGTGGTTTAAGGGGAAACATGTAAATGTGTTGGAATGGCCTAGTCAAAGCCCAGACCTCAATCCACTAGAAAATCTGTGGTTAGACTTAAAGATTGCTGTTCACAAGCGCAAACCATCCAACTTGAAGGAGCTGGAGCAGTTTTGCAAGAAGGAATTGGCAAAAATCCCAGCGGTAAGATGTGGCAAACTCATAGAGACTTATCCAAAGGGACTTGGAGCTGTGATAGCCGCAAAAGGTGGCTCTACAAAGTATTGACTTTAGGGAGGTGAATAGTTATGCACATTGACCTTTTCTGTTAATTTGTCTTATTTGTTGTTTGCTTCCCAATAATAAAAAACATCTTCAAAGTTGTGGGCTTGTTCTGTAAATTAAATGATGCAAATCCTCAAACAATCCATGTTAATTCCAGGTTGTGAGGCAACAAAACACGAAAAATGGCAAGAGGGTGAATACTTTTGCAAGGCACTGTATTTTGTTGCAGTCCATTGTTGCTGAGGGGGCAGTCTGTTGTTGTGTGGTAGATCGCTTGTTGCTGGGGTGACCTGAGGTCTATCATTGCTGGGGGGGGGGGTCTACTGTTGCTGGGGTTGGGTCTATTGTTGCTCACTGTGAGGGATCTATTTTACTGTCTTTCTTGTTATCATGAATGATTTGATTGTAGCCGTATTAGTGCAATTGTGACAGAGAAAATTGAGTACTGTCCGTGATACTTTTTTTATTTGCACTAACATACAATTTTTCAGGACAAGCTTTCGGGGTATGTCCCCTTCTTCAAGGTCCAAGCAGTACTGATTCACAAATTTTTAAGCAGAATGTTAAAGAAGAAGGAAAAAAAAAATAAAAAAAGAGAAAACCAAACACATACAAATCAATGGTAATAAAGATAGCAGCAGAGTTAGTGAGATAAGACAGAGGGAGAGCTAGGGGGGGAATGCAGGGGGGGATACTAGTCACAGAGCGGTCGTAAAACTTTATCATAATGTGTAAGGAAACCAATATCTAAATTCAGGCCATTATTCTTCGTGTCAAAAAGAAGTATCATTCTTAGTTCAAACGTTTTCCTTTCCTGGATAGTTCTGAAATTCCCTTTAAGAACTAAGACATTGAGGTCTTCTATAGTGTGGTCCGATTGTGAGAAATGATGTCCCACAGGTGTGCATAAACTGTCTTCTTTATGTTCTTTGATGGTATGTCTGTGCAAATTAATCCTCGCTTGCAACTTCTGTCCTGTTTCACCAACATAAGATCCTTTGCTGCACCTTTTGCATTGGATGAGGTACACAACATCACTTGAGGTACAGCTGTAAGATCCCATGATATTGAAGGTCCCATTTGTGTGTGTAACACTTTTGGATAGATTGATCTGGCTGCATAGTTTGCAGCGTTTTTTATTGCAGGGTTTGCTACCATTATTTGTGACTTCATAATCAGAGTGAAGTTTCCTGCTGATTAGTTTGTGTCTGAGGTTGGGTGGTTGTCTGAAAGCCAATAGTGGGGGTTGTTGGAATATTCCTTTCAGAGTTTCATCCTCTGTTATAATGGGCTGTAAATCTTTGATTATCTTTTTGATCCCTTCAAGTGCTGGGTTGTATGTGGTGACTAGCTCAAATCGAGAGGGAAATGGGACTTTAAATGAAGCGGCTGAACTGCGGAGGTGATGATATAAATATACAATTTTATTTATAACAAGGTAAATATGGTAATTTCATATATACATAAAAGCATAAGGTATAGACACAGTAATACACAGTATATAAATAAAGATAAATTCATAAGGTTAATGAATAGTATATGACAGCAATCTGGCCTTAAAGTGCTAAACACAGCATGCCCGGCACCTGTGTTGATAATCACATAAGGGGAATCTACAAATGTTGGATTCATGGTATAACATCGTCAAAGCGTAGTATGTGTCTCTGCAGCATCCAATAGCTCTACGCGTTTCGTGGAATTGTCTCCACTCGTCAGGAGCAGATGCAACAGGTTCCTGTAGATTAAATGGTTATGGTGAAACCACATTATGTATAGAAGTAAAGAATGTTATTTATAAAAAATTGACCAAATACACTCACCAGCCCCGGCAGTGGGAGCGATAAGGCGTGACCGGATGCTGAGGTGAGGGAGAGAGGCGCAGCCGGACCCAGTCCCTGCTCAATCCCTGGTCTCATACTGGAAACCTCAGGGTAAAGCGGAAGGGGAGATGCTGCTGGATCAGCCTCGTGGAGCCTGCCTTCCCTAGGGCGATACACGCGGCGCAAGGAGTGGAGGAGAGCCGGTGTCAGCAGTGGAGTAATCCCCGCGCCCTAAGCTCTCCCGGGAGGACTGACAGCTGCGCGCCACCTGTGTGAGAGAGAGGGGGCGCGCCTGCCCGGGATAGAGCGTGTGCAGTGAGGGCAGCTGTGTGAATCGAGCCGACCTGTGCCTCTTCAGTCCAGAACCGGAGGGGTGAGTGATCTGCAACAACGGGAGGGCTGCTGTCAGTCTGGGTAGCAGTGTGAATACCAACTTGAACCCCCTTAGTGTGACGGATCATTTATTTTTGCACAACCAGTGGAGAGCGAGGACGTGGCAGACCCGCTGGGGGATATACGCTGACGGGTACACATTGATCATAAATTACTCACCATGACCAGAAAGAAGGGGCAGGAGGATGCATCAGCACAGGAGGGCACAGGTGCTGTAGCACAGCGAAACCCCAAGGAAAAAGGAAGCCAGGTAGCTGCCAAATTGGAGCGATTCGCCCATACACCAAATCAACTTGCAAGCACAACACCTAAAAAGAGCAGCCATGCAGGGGGGACCCAACACCAAACTAGCCAGACCGGGAGGAGAAGCCTAGCTCCTACGGGAGGTACAGGTGTTAATGTACCATTGGATCCAGGGGTGTGCGGTGCGGCAGAGGGGGGTTCTGGCTTGACAATGGAAATGGGAGATGGTGGAGTAGTTCCAATAGTTGAGAAGGACCCGTCACTGAGAGACATTTTCCTAGCAGTGAATAGCTGTAAGGTTTCTATCACTGTCTTATCAGCGCAAATGGAAAGCTTTAAAGATGAATTACTGGCGGTAAAAAATGATATGCAGGTGGTTTGCACTCGTACAGCAGCCCTGGAAAACAGGATTAGCCAGATGGAGGATGATGTTTTTCCTTTAAGACAGGAAGTCTCGGTTATGAAAAAACAACTTAATGAATGCATGCAAAAAATGGACAGTATGGAAAATAGATTACGCAGAGAGAATTTAAGAGTGTTGGGTCTGCCTGAGGGCTGCGAAGGCAACAACCCTGTTAAATTTATGGAAGATTGGTTAAAGGAGAGATTTGGGAAGGAGTCACTCTCAGAATTTTTCTCCATTGAGCGTGCGCACAGAGTGGCTACTAGGACACGGCCCCCAGGGGGGTATCCAAGACCCCTGATCTTTAAGCTGCTATGCTTTAGGGATAAAACCACCATTCTTCGGAAGGCAAGAGAGATGAAGAACATTCAATACAAAGGGGCAAGGATCTCAATTTATCCGGACTTCTCTCCTGAGCTCCAGAGGCAGAGAGCAAAATTTTTGGAAAGCAAGCGCAAGCTTCAGCAACTAAAAATCAATTATGCATTATTATATCCAGCACGCTTGCGCATAGTGGCACTGGGGGAAACCCATTATTTTGATACTCCCTCCGAAGTTGCAACCTGGCTAGAGAAAAATATAGGAAGAGTACAGCGAGAGGAGGAAATGTAGAAAAAGCAAGGAACTTTGTAGTCAAGAGTGGACCCTTTTCTTTTTTCCTGTTCTTCTTCTTCTTTTTTTTCCTTTTTTTTTTTTTGTTTATTTATTTTATTTTATTTTTTTTTCATATGTAAGATGTACATTTTGATAGATAAAGGGGGAGTGGGGAGGGGGGGAGCACGTAAATTTTGATGGCTTATATGCACAATGGAAATAATGGGGTTAGCTCCCCTCTTACTGGGTCCGGGAGATGGAGTTCTTTCTTTTCTCACCTTAATTAAATGTGGCCGGTCACTATAAAAGCAAGAGGGGTAGGCCCAAAATTGGGCAATAAGGGAAAAAATAGTGGGGTGACGTACTACGTGGTTTTTCAGCGCTTTAGCGCCACCCTTTGGGCTCCTTCTGCTAATTTCGTGTTAGTAGAAGTTTGGTGAGTGTTGATTCGTGCTTTTCATTTTGCGTTTTTCATTTAGTGCTTTTCATTTCGTGCTTTTCAGTTCGTTTCTGAATGGCCGTTTGTCAAAAAAACATGTTGTGGAATCGGAGGAGATAATGTGTTATTTATTATTGGCCTTGGAGTTATTGCTTTGACCCAAGTCCAGTCCAGGAACAAGAGGAGCAGGATTTATTGGACCAAAAATTGGTTGCTTTATTAATTGTGACCAATTATGTCATATGCCTTTGCTGCGGGAGCTCCAGGAGAATAATCCAGATGATTTTCGGAATTATCTCTGGATGACAGACCCCTGCTTTCATCAACTCTTGGCACTGTTGACCCCTTATATTAAGAAGCAGGACATATGCATGAGGCTTTTATTTTATTTTTTGGTTGAATAATAATGATTTGATTTCTTATATTTTCTATATTTTTGGATGCATAGAATGCACTTTTTGGTTAGATTATATTGGCAGATAGCATGTCTAATTTTATTTGTTTTCTTTTTTTTAATACACAATAAAAAAATTGTGGAAAATAATACTTGGCTATGTGTTTTACTTTAAATGACAGTTTGGGAGTACCTAATGGTGTTGTGGTAACTTGCCCCAAAAAAAAAAAAAAAAAAAAGCATAATAATAATATTCTTGATATCACTAGAAAAAAAAAAGCCTTTAAGAATTTGTTTGCAATAATTTCATCAGTATCACCAGCAAAGCAGCTTCATTATTATCCCATTAAAGAAGAAGAGAATTGTGCGCTGCATTTGGAGATTTCATAATTTGCCACGTCACGAATGTTAATTCTCCATTACGAACGCTAGTTTACAAGACTGACTGCTTCTTGCTCGTCCTTGCTTCCGAGCATGCGTGTTTATACTTTGAACTTTTGTCAGACGGACTTGTGTACACACTCTCAGAAAATCCGACAACAGACATTTGTCTGCTGAAAATTTTAAAACCTGCCATTCAACATTTGTCCGCGGAAAATCCGACAACAATTGTCCAATGGAGCGTACAAACGGTTGAATTTTCTGCCAACAGCCTGTCACCACACAATTCCCGTCAGAAAATCCGATCGTGTATATGCGGCTTAGGGGGAAGAAATAAATAAAAGACTTTCAGTTTGTGAATACTAGCAAATAATTTTGTAAACAAGACTATACTGTACGTACATACACGCTATAATTTGTAGTTTGCTCTGGGAGGGTTGGTAGTCAGCCATGAGTTTGTTCTAACCACTCCTAGTCCAGGATGATTTCAAACAGCCTAAGGATGTGAAGTGGTTACGTATGCTTGAAATAAACATAGGTTTGGACAAAAAAGTTTGTCTTGTCCCTTCTTTGTAGCCACACTTTGTTGAGTGTGGCATTTGTTGCAATAATTTCCCTTTGGGATCAATAAATTATTCAAAATTTTGTGTTTCTGTTAAAAAAATTGCAGCAGATAAACATACATACAGTATGTGCGAGTGAGCAAATTCAGCACTTAAAGTGGAACTCCATCCAATTTGTTGTATGTAGCAAAGGTTAAAACATCTTTTAGATATTTGCCGCAGTTTAGTAAACGTCATCACTATCTGTGCCTCCTTATTGGTCAGTGGGGCTGCCTATAGATCAGCTGGGGGGTCAGGTGGCAAGACTCTGTACAGGAAAAGTCAAATATGTAATTAGCTGTCTATATCCATGGATCCAGTGTTGCCAACCGCCAGTATTTTTACTGGTAGCCAGTAAAAAATGGCCACTTTTCTCCTCCCAGTAAATGCCAGTGACAGTAAAAGGTTGCCAGTAAAAAACATGGCTTGGACGCATGGTTTGAAACTGCGCATGTGCAGCTCCGGTCTGGAGGCGGCAGGGACCATCTGAGTGCCTGCTACAGTATGTTGAAATGGCGCTGGCGGGGGTCAGGTCAGACAGAAGCGGTGCCCGAGCGTGTCATGTGATGTCATGGTGCAAGGGAGCCGAGCAGAGCAACCGGAGTCACGTGTGTGGGTCTGTGGAACGGGAGCAAGACAAGCCAGGAGTGGTACTGTCAGTGCTGTTTGGACTGGAGTAGACTGAAGGAACCACCTGTCACTGACTCTGGAGGGGGCGTATCGTGTTGGTGCGGTGTCATCATCATCTGTGCTACTACACACTGCTGTCATTGTCATTGTGAGAGTCAATTTCATCTGTGTGCGTGCATGCCCATTCTAATTTCTTGCCCTCTTGAGTTCTGTAAGAAATACTGTATAGTTTTTGCCTTAATATCTACCTAAATCATATTGTTAATTGCATATTGTACTAGTTCGTAGCCTAAATGCTGTAATTTGCACGTAAAACTGTAATTTTGTAACTTTTGAAAGTGCCAGTAAAAACGTGGCTGTGCCAGTAAATTTTGGGTGCTGTGTCAGTAAATTTCAATCTGGTAGGTTGGCAACACTGCATGGATCTACTGATTGTGTTGATATATGGTTTTCCTGAAAGTTAATCTTTCATCATATCATCAGTTGAATTGTCCAGATTTATGATATTCCCTTTGAGAAACAATTGGGCTACAAAATCCAATAATCCAATAAATATTCCTCCTCAATACCACAAAGGTATGTGTTAAAACGCAATATTAATCCCAAGAGAAAATAAATGAAGAAAAAGTGCAAAATTGCCCTAGAGAAAGAATATTGCCATTTTTTAAGAAAGCTAAAACTGGGACAACACTTCCTCTTTCAGAATGACAATGACCAGAAGCACAACGCCAGAGCTACACAAAAAGGTGCATTTCTATGTCATGCCTGACCTAAATCCAATTGACACTTTGTGCCATGAATGAAAAATATATGTCATAGATGCACAAAGAAACTGAAAGAAAATAAACAGTTTTGACACTAAAAAGATAATTTAAGCTACCAAGTGTTGGCGTACAATCTTAAAGCGGAACACCAGGGATTATATTTTTTGCTAATATACATTGGTCCAGCTTGGCTCAATGCAAGTATCCTTATCTGATATCTGAAGGGTCATTGGGGATGTTGAAAAATGACTGTAGTAGTCCTTGCTTTATACAGTGATAGCTGTGATCTTCCAAGTGCTGATCCAAAGGGTTCGCCTCTGAACATGGGGCCACTCGCTCAGCACTCCCACCACTCAATTAAAAAACCCTTGTATTATTTTTCAATGAATACAAGACATTTTTTGATTGGGTCAGGTGGAGAGTAAGAGCGGATGATGTCAAAATCTCTGCTTTGTCCAATCAAATAATGTCTTGTATTCACTGAGAAAAATTCAAGGCTTTCTCTGAATCGCAGCAGTGCTGAGCAAGCAAACCGTTGTGTCCAGTGTGCAGTGGGGAAGCTGCTGGAGAAGCTGAGCAGCGTAAACTACTACAGTGATTTTCAGCATCCCAAGCAGCCCTTGTATCGTTACCACCGCAGGAGTCGCTTGGTTAAATGGGTTCTCTCACCAGTCCCAATACAGCAATCGGGGTCTCAATATTCAGTTGTCAGCTCACTTCCGGATCTGCCTGGAGCGACTCCGGTCCTCAGCACACAATTACAAGCCTGTGGCAGTTTGATGTGCATACAGTAGAAGCGATGTGTACACTTTAGCCTGAGAAAATACAACTCTCTCTGTCCTTATACCCGGCTTGCATTGGGAATTGTGGTCCAATGGTCCATTAGCTGCCATAGTAGATTTTCTTTCTTAACTACTTGCGGACTGCCCACGGTCCTTGTAGGTCGGCCGTTTGAAGTGGAATACTGTTGTTTTGGCAGCAGATTGCTGCCATAAGCTGGGTATCCTCTTCAACAGCGGGCGATCTTCTTTCATATAAAAGTGGTCTCTATGGCGGATTCGCCGCAAGATCACTTTTATCAGGGGCGGGAGAGCCCCCCCCCACCGCGCTCCCCTTACCGGAGCCGTCGGTAGTGGCAGAGACGATCGGGTCCTTTCCCCTCTGGGGCTGGATGCCGAGTGAAAAAAAGATGGCCCCCCCGGCTCCATAACATTGGATGGCGGAAGCAACCTCAAACGGGTCTAGGTCTTAAAGAGGAATTTTTATTCTTTTTTGTAAAAAAAAAAAAAAAAAAAAAAAATACTTTATTTATTTATTTAATTTATTGCATTTTAGTGTAAATGTGAGATCTGAGGTCCTTTTGACCCCAGATCTCACGTTTAAGAGGTTTTGTCATGATTTTTTTCTATTGGAAGGGATGTTTACATTCCTTGTAATAGGAATAAAAGTGACCCAAAAATGTTTTTTTAAAAGGACAGTGTAAAAATAAAAAAGTAAAAATAAATAGGAAAATAAACAAATAGAATTTTAATTTCCCCATTTTGTCGAGCTCGCGCACAGAAGCGAACGCATACGTAAGTCGCACCCGCATATGAAAATGGTGTTCAAACCACACATGTGAGGTATTGCCACGATCATTAGAGCGAGAGTAATAATTCTAGCACTAAACCTCCTCTATAACTCAAAACGTAACCTGTAGAATTTTTAAAATGTCGCCTATGGAGATTTTTAAGGGTCAAAGTTTGTCGCCATTCCACGAGCGGGCGCAATTTTGAAGCATGACATGTTAGGTATCAATTTACTGTGCGTAACATTATATTTCACAATATAAAAAAAATTGGGCTGACTTTAACTAACTGCACAAATATTGCAACGACCATCATTTCATTCTCTAGGTTGTCTGAATTATATATATATATATATATATATATATATATATATACACACACATACACACACACACACATATATAATATATATATATACATATACACACACACACACATACACACACACACACACACACACACACACACATACATACATACATATATATATATATATATATATATATATATATATATATATAAATAAATAAAATGTTTGGGGGTTCTGGGTAATTTTCTAAAAAAATAAATATTTTAACACCAAGTCTGAAAAATAGGCCCGGTCCTTAAGTAGTTAAACTTCATCTCCCATGATTCAGTGCTGCCAGCCATCAAGTCTCTTAAAGTGGAACTTATGCCTTATGCTGCTAGCATTAGTAAATAGATAGGAAGGTATATTATATTTACTTGTTTTAAACTTTTTTTATTCATTTCTTCAGTTACTTCCTGGTTTCTATGCCTATGCAAATGATGTCATACATCCTAGGAATCTTTAGGAGGGGAGGAGGGGTTTTCTCAGCTAAGCACACTCTCCTGTCTGCATGCCTGAGCTAAGGGCAGATGAATTCCAGGAAGTGAATGCTACATGAATTGTCTACCCTTACTCAAGATGGCCACAGTCCAGAAGTGCTAGGGAGTGGTTTTCAAAGTGATGTCTGAGCAAAAAAAGCATGGAGACATGGATGGATGGGGCAGTTTCCTTTGATACTAAACATACACTAACACTCACTGTTTAATTTACATTGTCCCTTATATTTCTATATGTGGATGATGGCACTATAATTATTTTAATAATGAATATAACAAAAAATATCTAAGTACCTTTTTTCTAATCGATATACAGCTGTCACATGACCCAGATCTTTCCGAGCCTGTCTGAGGGGAAACATAAGCAGGAGGAGCTTCTAGTCCTCTGCTGCTGGTCACATGCTCAAAATAAAAAAAAACAGCCTTTAGAATACAGAGTAAAAAAAATGAAATAAACTGTTTTAAATGGTCTTACACATATATATTTGAAATCAAATGTTCATTATTATGTGGAAATAACATGGTGTGGGCAGATTTCTGCCAGTCACAGGCTGTGTCACGCCCCTCCAGCCAGTGTCTTAGAATAAGAGGGAGGTGAAGCCACCATTAACCACCTCAATACAGGGCACTTTCACCCCTTTCCTGCCCAAGCCATTTTTCAGCTTTCAGCGCTGTCACACTTTGAATGACAATTGTGCGGTCATACAACACTGTGCCCAAATGAAATTGTTATAATTTTTTACCCACAAATAGAGCTTTCTTTTGGTGATATTTGATCACCTCTGCAGTTTTTATTTTTTGCGCTATAAACAAAAGAAGAGTGACAAGTTTGAAAAAAACTGACTATTTTTTACTTTTTGCTATATAAATATCCAATTTTTTTTTTTTACACATTTTTTCCTCAGTTTAGGCCGATACGTATTCTTCTGCATATTTTTGTTAAAAAAAATTTGCAATAAGCGTATATTGATTGGTTTGCGCAAAAGTTATAGCGTCTACAAAATAGGGGATAGATTTATAGCATTTTTATTATTATTATTTTTTTTAACTAGTAATGGCGGCGATCTGCAATTTTTATTGTGACTGCGATATTGCGGCGGACATATCGGACACTTTTGACGCTATTTTGGACCATTCACATTTATACAGCGAGCTGTGCTATAAAAATGCACTGATTACTGTATAAATGTGACTGGCAGGGAAGGGGTTAACACTAGGGGGTGATCGAGGGGTTAATTATGTTTCCTAGTGAGTGATTCTAACTGTAGGGGGAGAAGACCGATCGGTGTTGCTCTTTACTAAGAACACACCATTGGTCTCCTCTCACACACACAGATCCACGGTCCTGCTCTGTTACCGGGCAATTGTGCGTGCCCAGCGGACATCGTGGCCGCCGAGGACGCGCATCGGGTCCCCAGTGACACGACGGGCGCACGCGAGTGGCGGCGGCAGCACGTGCGCGCCCCCTGGTGGGCTGGGAAGGCGAGGGCATCTAATGATGCCCTCCCAGAACGAGAGCTGCGCCGTCTGGCTGTCCTATGACAGCCGGCGGGCGGTAAGCGGTTAATCTACATGTAATATTCATCCCCCATTGTGTTTAGCTGGTTAGTGGGCATTTGTGAGGTCAGGCACTGATGTTAGACGAGAAGGTCTGGCTCCCAGTGTCCGCTCTAATTAATCTCAAAGGTGTTCTGTCGGGTTGAGGTCAGGACTCTGTGCAGGCCAGTCAAGTTCCTCCACTCCAAACTTGCTCATCCATGTCTTTATGGACATTGATTTGTGCACTGGTGCACAGTCATGTTGAAACAGGAAGGGTGAAAGACTGCAGTAAAAAATACCAAAATAGCATTGCATAGATAGAAAAGAAAAATTACCGCGCTAACACTAAAATGAAAAACCGAAATAAAAAATAAAGAATAAAGATAGCAGCAGTTCTAAAATTGTGGTATATACACAATCAAATAGGACAATGGGTGGGTAGGAACCGCGCTACAAACAAATAAACGTGATTCAATGAGAGATCACATAAATAATAAGGAAAAAAAACAAAACATAACCATGTGACATTTAGAAATAGCACATCAGTGAAAAAATGTCCAAATCCGTGAATTCAAAAAAATGTCCAATATAGTGCAGTAAAGTAGTAATTCTTTCCAGTAACACCACTTGAAAAAAAATCCACCACAGGATAAATTGAATGCTTACCAGCCGCAAGCTATGAAACAGCTTGTAAATAACCAGACTCCCAATTGTAGTACCGTCCTGTTACAATCGACAATAGGGGGGGAGGATGGCCAGGATAGCCAGGCAGAACAAGGTAACTCCGTCCAAAAGGTCAATATGCAGGCAGCAGGGAGGACCAGGTGATAATATCTCAAGCCCCTTGAGAGAGAAACAGACATGCTGCATCCATGTAGAATGACAATCTAAAATGGTTGAAGAACTTCCAAAGGTTTAGGTATTGGACATTTTTTTGAATTCACGGATTTGGACATTTTTTCACTGATGTGCTATTTCTAAATGTCACATGGTTATGTTTTTGTTTTTTTTTTCTTCTTATTTATGTGATCTCTCATTGAATCATGTTTATTTGTTTGTAGTGCGGTTCCTACCCACTCATGAAACAGGAAGGTGCCATCCCCAAACTGTTCTCACAAAGTTGGGAGCATGAAGTTGTCCAAAATGTCTTGGTTTGCTGACGCCTTCACTAAAACTAAGGGGCCAAGCCCAACCCCTGAAATACAACCCCACATCATAATCCCTCCTCCATCAAATCGTTTGGACCAGTGCACAAAGCAAGGTACATAAAAACATGGATGAGCGCGTTTGGAGTGGAGGAACACCTTTGAGATGAGTTAGAGCTGAGACTGCAAACCAGGCGTTCTCATCTAACATCAGTGCCTGACCTCACAAATGCACTTCTGGAAGAATGGTCAAACATTCCCATAGACCTTCCCTAAACCTTGTGGACAGCCTTCCCAGAAGAGATGAAGCTGTTATAGCTGCAAAGTGTGGGCCAACTCAATATTGAACCCTACAGACTAAGACTGGGATTCCATTAAAGTTCATGTGCGTGTAAAGGCAGGTGCCCCAATACTTTTGGTAATATAGTGTACATAGCTACATTGATCCAAGCTGGATCCATGTAACTATATGAAAATATTTCATGCCTGGAATTCTTCTGTAACAAATACATTATTGCACAATTTAGAGTTTTTGTTATATCTGTCTGAAGTTCAGGTTTAAATTGTCTTGAACTGGCACTTTTGTCCCTAACAGAGCACTTTTAGAAAAATAAAAATAGTTGTTCAGATCTCGGCTACGCTTTTCTTTATATAACTTGTACTGAATATAATCTAAGAGCTTTCTAAGGATACAGCATCTGGAGGTGTAAATCGACTGATGGATCAGCTCCTTTATAATAAAGAGTGCTCGCAGCAAACAGAGGTGTTTTCTGAGGATTGTGAATGGATACAAGTAACAGCTGCTTCACACCACCAGCAGGAGTAGAGGAAAGGAGCAACTCTAAGTGCTATATCAGTTCCATAAATAGCTAATTGATTTCTATGAGATTGGCAGTGTACAGCCTTTAATGTTTAGGTACTTTCCAAGGGTACTTGCACATCTGGAGGGACACCAACATATATTTTCTTCCTGAAATGAATTGTATGATTCTAGTAGGCATCTATCCTTCCCCCTTCCACACGCACACACACATAAGCCGATCATACTATGAGCATAGTTGCCAACATTGTAAAAAAATGTATAGGGACACTTTTTTGCCTGTAGGCAGAGTCTTATTATAATTAGGGGGCGAGGCATTTATTTGTAGGCGTAGCAAAAAAAAAGAAAGCATGCGGCGCACTAAGAGTGCCACTGCGAAAAATGTGCATGGTTTAAGTGGAATATTGGGCGTGGCTTAGAGGGGCGTGGCTCAAAGGGGTGTGGTTAGAGTCTGAGATGAACGAGGGAGAGAGAGAGAGAGAGAGAAAGAGAGAGAAAGAAAGAAAGAGATAGGGAGGGAGCGAAAGAGAGAGAAGGAAGGAAAGAAAGAGGGATGGAGGGACAGCATGCCCCGATCCTACACCACAATAGAAATATGTGTATTTCAGAAAGTTTAACAATCAGCAGATAAAAATACTTCAAGCTTCTGGTGTTAGCACTTCGATCATCACGGCACCATGTTTGTTATGGTGTCAGGATGATTGAAGTGCATTATTTCTATTATCACATTATAATATAAAATTAATTCATTCAACTCACCATAATGCAGAATCAGTGGGAGCCCTGAGCGTGTCACTTGCCACTGTCGCCTGCCACCAGCGGAGTGCCTCCTTACATCAAGTTCCCCCAGTAGAGTCCGTCCTTACATCAGGTGCCCCCCAGCAGAGTTCCTCCTTACATCAGGTGCCCCACAGCAGAGACTGTCCTTACATCAGGTGCCCCCAGCACAGTCCCTCCTTACATCAGGCATCCCCAGCAGAATCCCTCCTTACATCAGGCATTCCAGCAGAGTACCTTCTTTAATCAGGCAGTCCCAGCAGAGTCCCCCCTTACATCAGTTTCCCCCAGCAGAGTCCCTCCTTACATCAGGTGCCCCCAGCAAAGTCCCTGCTTACATCAGGCATTCCCAGCAGAGTCCCTCCTTACATCAGGTGCCACCAGCAGAGTCTGTCCTTACATTGGGTACCCCCAGCAGAGTCCCTCCTTACATCAGATGCCCCCAGCAGAGTCCCTCCTTACATCAGGCATTCCCAGCAGAGTCCTCCCTTACATCAGGCATTCCCAGCAGAGTCCCTCCTTACATCAGTGTCCCCAGAGGAGCCCTGGTGCTTCCTTACAATAGTGTCCCCAGTGGAGCCCAATCCTTACATCCGTGTCCCCAGCGGAGCCCCAGTCCTTACATCAGTGTCCCCAGAGAAGCCCAGTCCTTACATCAGTGTCTCTAGCGGAGCCCAGTCCTTACATCAGTGTCCCCAGCGAAGCGCAATCCTTACATCAGTGTCCCAAGCAGAGCCATAATTACCCCCCTGTACATAGTTACCCCCCTCCCCTTAGTTACTCCCCCATACTTAGTTACCCCCTGTACATATTACCCCCCTGTACATAGTTACCTTCCCCTGTACATAATTACCCCCCTCCCCATAGTTACCCCCCGTACATATTACCCCCTCCCCTGTACAAAGTTATCCCCATCCCCCTGTACGAAGTTACCCCCCTGTACATATTTACCCCCCTATACATTGCATCCTCCATGTCCTTACATCAGTGTTTCCAGCTGAGCCCAGTCCTTACATCACAGTGTCCCCAGAGGAGCCCCGATGCTTCCTTACATCAGTGTCCCCAGTGGAGCCCAGTCCTTATATCAGTGTCCCCAGCGGAGCCCTGGTGCTTCCTTACATCAGTGTCCCCAGTGGAGCCCACTCCTTACATCAGTGTCCCCAGCGGAGCCCAGTCCTTACATCAGTGTCCCCAGTGGAGTCACGGTGCTTTGTTAGATCAGTGTCCCCAGTGGAGCCCAATCCTTACATTAATGTCCCCAGCAGAGCCCCTGTCCTTACATCAGTGTCCCCAGCGGAGCCCTAGTCCTTACATCAGTGTCCCCAGCGGAGCCCTGGTGCTTCCTTACATCAGTGTCCCCAGTGGAGCCCAATCCTTACATCAATGTCCCCAGCGGAGCCCCAATCCTTACATCAGTGTCCCCAGAGAAGCCCTGGTGCTTCCTTACAATAGTGTCCCCAGTGGAGCCCAATCCTTACATCCGTGTCCCCAGAGGAGCCCAGTCCTTACATCAGTGTCTCCAGCAGAGCCCAGTCCTTACATCAGTGTCCCCAGCGGAGCCCAATTCTTACATCAGTGTCCCCAACGGAGCCCAGTCCTTACATCAGTGTCCCAAGCAGAGCCATAGTTACCCCCCCTGTACATAGTTACCCCCTCCCCTTAGTTACTCCCCCATACAGTTACCCCCTGTACATATTACCCCCCTCCCCATAGTTACCCCCGTACATTTTACCCCCTCCCCTGTACATAGTTACCCCCTCCCCCTGTACATAGTTACCATCCCCTGTACATAGTTACCCCCTCCCCATAGTTACCCCCGTACATATTACCCCCTCCTCTGTACATATACAAGAAAAAATGAGAGCACGGTGTATACAAAGGGGGGGGAAAAAAGGGGGCCAATATCCTAGAAACTAGAATTATAAAGAAAATTATGCACTAAATGTGCATAGGGGTCGCCCTTAATGGATATTTTTGGCCACAAGATGAGTATTAAATCTCATAGATTATTGTATATAAAAGTGCACTAGAGTGCCATCTTTATTAAATACATTCAATACATAAAACAATTTACTGACAGTAGGATTTACAATTGTGTAAAGTGCAAATACAAACACTATACATTAGCTTGCATATAGAGGATATGGCACCCATGTGCCTACAGCCCGCAGCCTGTATAGAGAGAGTCAGGCAGATGAGTTGTATGGCGTGTACCCGACATGTTTCGGAAATAGGTATGTATTACTCCTTCATCAAGGGATTTATAAATGGGTGCTCAGATCTATCTGTAAATGTCAAAGGACAAAACAATAATGAAAAGATATATGAAAAAATATCTGTGTCGTCATAGATTATATGCGACTGCATTTTTGCGATATATGCGATTTTAGTAGTCATTGAAAAGAAAATATATATATAGTATGAGAAAGGTTTGGTATGGACTAGTTATACTTACATCAATCTGATTCATAAGGACAAAAAACAGCAGTAAAAACAATATAATATAACTGGGAGCAGGCTGGCTTCTGGTTCACATAACACAAGGTGGGCAACCAAGGGTGTGATGCGGAGCGTTGCAGCACTTTCACAAGGGATGACCGATGGAGATCTATGTATTTAAAAAAGTAATGTTTGTAAGTATACAAGGCATATAAATAAGCCCATACATTGCTGAAGGATAAAATATTCCTTCAGCTGTAGTTGAAAAGAAGGAGAGTAGATGTATAAAGTAAGTACTCAGATAGTCTAAAACAAAGTATCTGTTTTAATTACCTTGTGGTTGTGTGGTAATCTCATGAGACCAGACCTCCAGGCAGCAGTTCAAAAAGACTGACAGTGGCCATAGGAGTGTCTGTCTCCTAAATAGGACAGCTGATTGGACATCAGCCAATCAGTGTCCACTCCACATAATCAGCTGCAAAACAAGCAGCCATGTGTGGAGATCGGGCATCCCCCAGACGACGAGGCGCGCGGCGTAGCCACGCCCCGAGGGGCGTGATGACGTCACGCGTCTTGACGTCACCGGCGGGTATACGGTCCCGGCGCGGTTAACGAAATCCACATCGGGAGCCGTACAAGAGGTCATCCGCATGCAGAGAACCCACGGGGCACACAACCAAGTGTTGCCCCATGGTCACGCATGCGTAGATCTTACCCGCCGGGTGTCCGTGCGCACGCGCACATCCACGCCAGGAAATAATGCGTCATCTTGTGGATGAATATAAAAAGTGAACGCAGGTGAATCAGCAAAAAAAAGTCAACAAAAAGCCAGCCTGCTGTACATTATTGCAAGAAAATTATGCATGAAAAAGGTGAATAAATACAGAAATATAAAAGAACCAAACACAAAAAACAAAGAAAAAAGCATATTGTAAATGGCCAAGGGTTACATAGGGGCAGTTTACGAGATAACAATCAGTTTCAAGCCATATTAATAAAATAGGCAGAATCTTCAAGTTCTTTGAGGTAAACAATGAATGTTCATTATTGTAATCAAACAATTTGTATTGTAGCAATATAAAGAACCCAGACATGCACATTGTTTAGACCTATCGTATAACGATGGTTTAAGTTAAAGACCGTCTAAATATATATGGGCACATTGTCTTGTATCCATACCTGTATCCATCTGGAAATATTATACCACAGCGATGGATATTCTTTAATGCATAAAGTCTGGGAGCTATCAAAAAAAGCATAATACAAAGTGAAGCATTTATATTGAAATATGAAACTAAACAGTAGGGTATATTGCGAGGTCCCTATAGATCTAATTCACAGACCCCCGATGTAAACCCAGGCAGGAATGGTTTGAAATTGAAGGCCCCGTTTAGGCCAGGTGGATGGTTGGCCCGTAGGTTGTGTATCCATCTTAGTTCACATTGGAGAAGACGCTTGTTAGGATCTCCTCCTCTTGGACTAAAGTGGATACGGTCGAGGGCCAAAAAGTGTATTTTGGGGATCAGTGAGGGATGGACCATTGCCATGTGGCGACCAATAGGGAGGTCTGGATCGCGTTTGCGTATGGTGCCAAGATGTTGATAAATGCGTTTCCAGAACTCATTTATGGTCCTACCAACATAGTAGCACCCGCATTCGCAAGTCAGTAAATATACTATTGCTGGGGTTTTGCAGTTAACGTAGTGCTTGGGGATAAACTTTTGACCATTAGGCAGGATAATATCTCTTCGTTTGTCCATATATTGGCAATAGTGGCAGCCCCCACACATATATGTTCCCAATACTTTACATGGATCACCTTTGCGAGTTTTGTATTCACTGTTAACTATTTTGTCTCCTATAGATGGTGGCCTCCTATAGGTGACTGTTGGGGCACTGGGGACAAAAGGGGCCAAAGTTGGGTCCATGGTTAATAGGTGCCAATATTTATTTAGAATGCGCTTTATCTGCCTGTGTTCCGAAGAATATGTCGTGATGATTCTAGTTATTTCATCTTTACTGGGTTGTTTTTGTGCATTTAGTAGATCACGGCGAGATTGGTTAAATGCACGTTTATACGCTTTTTTTAAACAGGTGTTTGAGTATCCTCTTTCGAGGAGTCTCTTTTTTAGAATATCGGCTTCCATTTTAAATCTAGTATCATCGGAGCAGTTGCGGCGTGCTCTTAGGTATTGGCTATATGGTATAGAGGTTAAGAGGGGCTTGGGATGGAAACTACTTGCGTGCAACAGTGAATTACCGGCTGTAGGTTTTCGGTATAATTCACTGGAAAGGTTGCCATCTGGTGATCTTTGGACCATTACATCCAGAAATGTGATTTCGGGGGGGCGTGACCGGATGTGGGTGTGGATGGAGTGTGGAGCAGAGCGAGCGGTGTGCTGAGAGTCTCTCCACCTTGCCGGTTACCTGCTGATACTGGAGGGCTGGAGTGTTTGGTCGGCTGCTGCTGCGGGCACTTGGATTTTCGGCGTGCCGATGCGAAGCGGGCGGGCGAGGAAGTGCCCCTGGACGGAGAAGCCGGCTGCCTGAACATACTAGCCGCATCGAGGCGCCCTCACTGGAGCCGCGGCAGCTACTGCGCCTGCGCGCTCGGGAGCCGGTGGAGCGGCTTTCAGTGTGCCGCTACGGAGCGCCGAGAGAGGAGGAGAGGTGGACGGGTGGTGATGGAACAGAAGTCCAGAGCTGATTTCTATGCCAAACTGTCTGGGATACCCCGTGGAGGCCGGTAAGGAGTTGGATGCTGGGCCCTGGGACTGTGGGGACCGGAGCAGGTGAGCGGGACTTGGAAAGAGGGTTTAACCCTGTCATTTTACCATAGCTCACTGTGCTCGGATAAAGACTAAAGGACTGTTTGAGTTGACCCTATACTATAACAGGGGATTGGAGGAGTGAGTGAACGGGCATATGTGATGCATCTGACTAGCACAACAAATACTCAGATTGCCGAATAAGTACACCGGCTGATTGCAGGGTTGCAGTTAGATCCTTATGCATTAAGGGGCAGTATTTGTCTGTGTAAGTTCAGCTAAAACTTTTTTGCTGTCCCCTGGTCTTCGCTTTTCCTCAGCCTGTTTCTCCTGGTGGTATTGACTACCTGGGTATATAAAAGAAATAAAAGTGACAAGGGCAATGTCCAGGAGGAGAGGGGAGGAGCCAGGTAATATGGAGAACCTGGGCCCCCAGTCACTACGGTCAGCAAAGGAGAAGGGGAACCAGGCGGCAGCAGCAGCAGCAAAGCTGGAGAGGTTTGCACATACCCCTGAACAAACCCCCACCAAAAACGGGCACCTTCCACAACCCAAGGCTACTGGGGACAGGAAAAGTCAAGGACAGGCATCATCATCTGCAGTTGGAGCAGGGCATAAAAACCCGAATGTTAATAAAGGAACAGGGGCAGGGGAAAAAACTCAGCTACCACTGCCAACCACCGTCTCCGCCATTGAGGTAGAACCTACCCTGAGGGAAGTACTGCAAGCGATCAATTCCTGTAAAGCATCAGTGGAGGGGTTAAGTGGCCAAATTAAAGAGGTTAAAGATGAACTGTCATTAATAAAGCAGGAGTTGCAAAAGGCAGTGGATAGAATAACGGGCTTAGAGGGAAGAGTGAGCCAAATGGAGGATGATGTTTTTCCCCTACAGCAAGATGTTAAAACCATGAAGCAGCAACTGGGTAGAATCAATGAGAAAATGGATGAAATGGAAAATCGCCTGAGAAGGGATAACATAAGAATAGTAGGCCTCCCAGAGAGATGTGAGGGGCATAATCCCATTGCTTTTTTGGAAGGATGGCTCATAGAAACATTCGGAAGAGATGCATTTACGGCACAATTTGCGATTGAGAGAGCCCACCGGGTCCCCTTCAGAGCTCCACTCCCTGGAGGGCGCCCCAGGTCCTTGTTAATAAAATTCTTGAATCATTGTGACAAGTTAACTCTACTACGCAGAGCCAGAGAGAAGGGACTTATTCTTTATAACGGAGCAAAGGTCTCATTCTTCGCGGACTTCTCGCCAGAGCTGCAGAGACGCAGGGAAGGGTTCGGGGAGATCAAACGCACTCTTCAAAAATTTGAAGTCAAGTATGCCTTATTGTACCCAGCTAGGCTACGGGTTGAGGCAACTGGGGAGGTTCTCGTTTTCGATTCCCCGGCGGGGGCAACACGCTGGTATGAAGAAAACAAGCAAAGATTGAAATTCAAAGAACGGAGCCCAGAGAGGCAGGACGCCTGATAAGAAGATAAGGAAACCTGGACTGTGGGGAATAATTGAACTTGGTATAGTGAGGAAGAATGATGGGGTATGGTAGAGTAGGAATGAGGGAGGAGGAGGATATTATACTTAGATTTTGGCACATGTGGATATTATTGATAGAGGGAGGGGGGGGAATGTTAGGAAGAAGTGTTGTGAAGGGAATATATGAGGTGGTCACGAATAAAGCCCCAGGGGCAAACCTGGTAAGGTGGGGGAGAGAGGGGGGAAGGGTTGGGGGGGATTGGTGGGGGGGAGGGAGAGGGGGGGTGGGTGGTGGAGAGGAAAGGGGGTTGCAAATTTATTTTTGGAATTAAAATGCACTTAGTAACTGCGGGGGTAGTTAGGGGGAAGGGGGGGAGGGGGGATGTAGGATTAAGCACATGTGTGGTAAATATAAACACTACGAATAGGAACATGGGGAAAAAGGAAAGGGGAACACCAAGAAAGTTCACTAGAAAGGGAAATAATAGAAACGAAGCACAGAGGGTAACTAAGGGAACACTCCTTTTTTCCTTTTTTTTTTTTTTTTTTTTTTTTTTTTAAAGGGTAAGGAGGTGTTATTTTTTGGCACAAGACAATATACCAAGTTGAAGATGTCCACTGTCGTAGGTTTTCTGAGGCCAATACCTGCTTGTTGTCTGTCCGATGCAGTCTAAAATTCTCAAGATAGGCTCCTGGAATGTACGGGGGATGGGGAATTCAAATAAGAGGGCCTCCATTTTTTCACTGCTAGAAATAAGGGGGGTGGGCTTGGTCTGCCTACAGGAGACTCATTTGACAAAGGATACGATGAAATGTCTTCCAAGTAGAAGGTTCCAGGCTCAATACCACTCGGTGTACTCCTCCTACTCGAGGGGGGTGAGTATATTGGTAACAAGAAGTGTGATGTTCTCCTGTAGGCAGACCAGGATAGATAGTTTGGGTCGTTATGTTTTTTTATACTGTTCTATTGAAAACAGAATGTTTGTCATTGCTAACATTTATATCCCCCCACCTTTTAAATTGGAAGTGCTGTATAACTTAATGGAGTTTATGTTGGATAAAATAGATACCCCGGTGATAGTATTAGGGGATTTCAATGAAGTGGTGAACAGAGAGATGGACAGATTTCCACCGAGAGTCCAAGTAAACAGTGTAGCAGGGGGCCGGTTGGGTCATTTCCTGGAGGAGGCAGGCCTGTTGGATATGTGGAGGGTCCGGAATCCTGGAGTTAGGCAATACTCTTGCTTCTCTTCCTCCCACTCCACCTTCTCCAGAATTGACATGACCCTGGGGAATGCAGAGGCAGCGCCAATAATAAAGGATGTAGTATACTATCCGAGAGGGGTCTCGGATCACTCCCTGATGGTGACCTCAGTGAGTATAGGGGCCAGGGAGGTTAGAGGGTTTTGGAAGCTGAGTCCGTATTGGTTGGAATTAATAGGGGAGCCAGAGAGGACAATAACAAAGCTAGAAGAGTTTCTAAAATTTAATGAAGGCTCAACGACAGCAGATGTACAATGGGACACATTGAAGGCATTCCTTAGGGGTATCTTGATCCAGGAGGTGGCAGGAGTTAAAAGGAGGGCAAGGGAGTGGGAGGAGGGAATTAGGAGGGAATTGGAGATGGCAGAGAAGCAATTTATAGATGGCCCTACACCAGAGAGGCAGAAATTGTGGGAGGGGAAACAGGAGGCCTATAGAATAGCAGTCCTGAAGAGGGGTGAAAACAAGCAACTCTTCCAGAAGCAACGGACTTTTGGGGAGGGAGAAAGTGTGGGACGTATGTTGGCCTATTTGGTTAAAACCAACTCCTCCTCCTCGGCGATCCCGGCAATCAGGACTCCTAATGGTGAGATATCCTCTCAGAGTTCAGAAATCACAGTCACATTTGAGAGGTATTATGCAAATTTGTATAGGTCGCAGGGGCTCGCGGGGGAGGAGGACATGGAAAATTTTTTTAAGGATATACAGGTCCCTAAAGTTACTGAAGAGGATAGGGAGGGTATAGATGCGCCAATTACATTAGCTGAACTACAACAAGCTGTAAATGGAATGGCAAATCAAAAATCTCCAGGGCCGGACGGTCTCCCGGTGGAGATTTATAAGCTCTACGGGAAGATCCTCCTACCTGAGTTGCTGAAAACACTGAATTGGGCTCTGCAGGGAGGGTGTCTGCCTGTCTCCATGACTGAAACAAACATTATCCTGCTTCATAAAGAGGGGGGTGATCCATTGGAACCGTCGGCATACAGGCCTATCTCTCTGTTGTGTACAGACGCCAAAATCCTGGCTAAGGTATTGGCTGCTAGACTTAATAAAATTGTGCATAAACTCATTCACGTGGATCAAACGGGATTTATTTCCCATAGGACCACGAGTATGAACATTAGGAGGGCATACATGAATTTTCAGACCCCGACGGAGAACATGGGCTCAAGAGCAGTGGTATCCCTGGATATAACCAAGGCCTTTGACAGCTTGGAATGGCCCTATCTCTGGCGGGTGCTGGAGGAGTTTGGCTTGGGTCCTGTCTTTAGAAGGTGGTTAAAAATACTGTATAGGGACCCAAGTGCGAAGGTCAGGGTTAATAAAGAATTTTCAGGGAAAATATGCCTAGAGAGGGGGACGAGACAGGGATGTCCCCTGTCCCCCCTGTTGTTCGCTCTTGCTATGGAGCCATTAGCAATTCATATTAGGTCTAGCTCAAAGATCGAAGGTTTTGTAAGAAGAATAGGAGAGGAGAGGATTGCCCTGTATGCCGACGATGTCCTACTGTTTCTTGGAGATACGGGAGGCTCTCTTAGGCAGGTAATGGACATAATGGATAGGTTTGGCATTGTGTCTGGACTGGTGGTGAACTGGAGGAAGTCTGCATTATTGCCATTAGATAACCATAGTGATCCGGTCCTGCCGGAAATCCCACACTTAAAAGTAGTTTCAACGATCCGCTACCTGGGCATAAATATGTCAAAAGATCCCAATCAGTTTATTGTGGATAACTTAGATCCACTGCTGGGTAAATTTAGGTGTAAAATAGATATTTGGAGCCGGCTACCCCTATCTGTAGCAGGAAGGGGCAACCTAATCAAGATGGTTTGGTTGCCTCAACTGCTGTATCTGTTACACAACTCACCGGTGTGGGTGAATAAAAAGTGGTTCCAAAAGATCGACTCACTCTTTAGGGAGCTGTTGTGGAGGAGGGGGAAGGCCAGGATTAGTCTTCAGAACTTACAGTTACCAGTTAGAGAGGGTGGGATAGCCCTCCCGCATCCGAGGTGCTATTTTCTGGCAGCACAGTTGCAGCATCTAGGAGGTGAAAGTGCGGACAGAGGTTTGTTAACTCTGGAGGCACCCCATAAAACCATAGTGGAAGCATTGGAGGCAGACTCACTACCTGGTAGAGGCCCCACAATTAAGTTAATAACAAAAGTCTGGAAGGCAACAAAGACCTTAATGGGATATGTTGGGTTTACAGAACACGCTCCCCTTTGGCATAACAGGAATCTACAGGAGATAGTGGCTATGGGGGAATTTAAGGAATGGTCGAGGTGGGGTATAAATAGATTATCCCAGTTGTACAGAGGGAGAGTATTGAAAACGTTTGAGGACCTCCAAAAGGAATATAGTATTCCAAGACAAACATTCTTCAGGTATTTGCAAATGAGAGCGGCATTGGAGGTACAATTCAGGGTAAATCCCCCAGCCTGGACAGATGCTGCACTATTGCAGAGGGTGATTAAACCTGGGAAGATGAAGGGTTTTATCTCTGGAATATATGCGCAGCTGTGCAAGGAAGTAATTGTCAGATCAGAGCATCTCGGCTGCAGGGAGGGGTGGGAGAAGGATGTGGGGACGTTGACAGATATACAGTGGAGGGAAATACTGGAGGCAGGACAGGAGGTCTCAGTTTCACCTGCACAGAGACTCTCCCACTTAATGTTGCTACATAGAGCATACTACACCCCGAAAAAATTATTCCGTTTTGGTGTAAGACCTGACGCCACATGCCCCAGGTGTGGGGAGGAGGGCGACCTGATACACATGGTATGGAGGTGCCCCAAACTAGTACGTTACTGGCTGGGGGTTGTGGGCTCTATCGAGGGCAAGTGGGGGATCTCTCTGGAGACAGACGTCAGATTCTGTATCCTCGGATACAGGGCATGGAGACGGGAGGAGACAGCGGCTAAAACAGCCGTTTTGAGATGCCTTTACCAGGCCCGGAAGCTTATTATGCAAAGATGGCAAACAGCTCTTCCCCCTGCAGTGGATGAGTGGGTTAAAACAATAAATGATGTAATTTGGAAGGAGAGAGCCCTATATATTAGAAGAGGGAACCTTAAGAAGTTCGAAAAGATGTGGAACCCGTGGTTAATAAGTATGGGGTGTCAGGAATAAAAGGAAGGATCTGGCGTAGGGGGGGTGGAAGGTAAGGGAAGGGAGGGTGGGTAGGGGAGAAAATAAATACATGTCACCTCAACAAACCGTATGAAGCTTAGTTTGTGGACGGGCTATGTAGATGTAACGGATGCGGGGAGGAGCGAAGGAGGGATTTATGGCCTCCTCAGTAGTGGAGTACGCCCATATGAACGTGTAGTTGTTTTTAAAATGATGTATGTAAATCATGAATTGTTAATAAAGATTATTTGAGAGAAAAAAAAAAAAAAAAAAAAAAAAAAAAAAAAAAAAAGAAATGTGATTTCCTTTGAACTGTGGGTCATTGTAAATTTTAAATTGAAGTCGTTCTTGTTAATACAATTAAGGAATTCATATAGTAGTTCAGTTGGCCCGTCCCATATCATAAAGATATCGTCTATGTAACGTCGCCATGTAATAACATGGCACATGTACACAGACAACGACTCCTGGACAAGCAGTGAATGTTCCCACTCCCCCAGGTACAGATTGGCGTACGATGGGGCACAACAAGTCCCCATCGCCACGCCCTGTACCTGGAGGTAGTGGGAACCATCAAAGCAAAAGAAGTTATGGTTGAGTATAAACTCCAAAGAGGCCAGGATGAATTCAATATATTTAGGTTCGGAGTCACTATATTGTTGCAGAATGTGTTGTATGGCCGATAAACCTTTGGCATGGGGGATGGTGCAGTACAAAGATTCCACATCGATGGCTACCAATTGGGTGCCTTCTTCTATGTGTATATCTTGAATAATCTGTAAGAAGTGAATTGTATCGCGTACATAAGATGATAGGCAAGTAACTAAAGGCTTAAGATGGTTGTCAACTACGCGACTCGGGTTTTCTGTTAGGCTTCCGCAGCCTGAGATGATAGGTCTGCCCGGTGGTTTTTTCTTTTCTTTGTGCAACTTTGGTAACGCATAGAAAGTTGCCTCTTTGGGGTGGCTAGTCCTAATGAATTCCCAGAGTTGCTTAGATATTGCATTGTATTGAAATGCAGTGTCAACAAGTGTATAAAAATCATGGGTGAATTTATCCAATAGAGATTTGGGGATGGGGCGATACCACTCATGATTTTGTAGTATATCCATGCACATCTCAGTATATTGTGTACTGTCCATAACCACGACGTTGCCACCCTTGTCAGAGGGTTTGATGACAACGTCGTGGTTACAGGACAGAGCCTCCAAAGCCAACCGTTCATCACGGCTGAAATTGGAGTGTGGATGTGGAAAGTTTTTCATTTTGTTGATATCCGTGGATACCAATTTGAGAAACGCTGCAGCGTTGGAATTAGAGCTAGGTGAGGGGTATAGAGTGGATTTATTTTTTAATGTGCATACTTGCATGTGTGAGGTAAGTATAGCATCCATGTTCCTATCAGGGCCATGGGCGTTTTCCTGAGTCGGAGAGTTTTCAAATTCGTTTTCGTCTAACAGGGCAACAAGATTATCTAGTGCTTGAATCTCTTGATTTGTGAGCCTCTGTTCAGTTATGGGTTTTTTTGCATATAGACTTTTTAGTAGGACCTTGCGGATGAATAGATGTATATCTTTAATGGCTCCAAATCTGTCCAGACGGGTGTCTGGGCAGAAAGTGAGGCCACGTCCTAGAACAGCCAGTTCGTGTTCATTAAGTGAATATGATGATAGGTTGACTACATTTAGCGTGGTTGATGTTGGTTGAGTTTGTGGGCCTTGGATGACTGTGTTTTTATTTGTTTTTGATGCGTTTGCATGCGATCTCGCATTTGATCTAAAAAAGTTCCAGAGAGCGTAGATTGTGATTGTGGTGTAGTGGGCATAGTGGATGATGTATTTAGAGACGATCCTGAACAGCTGGCCGGAGTCTGTACATCTGATGTGTCGCTGTTAGGATGGTGATTTAAATGGGAGCCATTACTTGCCTGTGAGGGGGAGCTCTCCATATGTGAAGACTCATCATATGATTCATTGCCCTGGCGACGCCTCTTAAATTGTCGACGACCTTTGGTATAACTAGGTGGCTGTAAGGAAGAAGAAACAGATGAGTGCACAAAGGAGTGCATCGCAAAAATGCAGTCGCATATAATCTATGACGACACAGATATTTTTTCATATATCTTTTCATTATTGTTTTGTCCTTTGACATTTACAGATAGATCTGAGCACCCATTTATAAATCCCTTGATGAAGGAGTAATACATACCTATTTCCGAAACATGTCGGGTACACGCCATACAACTCATCTGCCTGACTCTCTCTATACAGGCTGCGGGCTGTAGGCACATGGGTGCCATATCCTCTATATGCAAGCTAATGTATAGTGTTTGTATTTGCACTTTACACAATTGTAAATCCTACTGTCAGTAAATTGTTTTATGTATTGAATGTATTTAATAAAGATGGCACTCTAGTGCACTTTTATATACAATAATCTATGAGATTTAATACTCACCTGTGGCCAAAAATATCCATTAAGGGCGACCCCTATGCACATTTAGTGCATAATTTTCTTTATAATTCTAGTTTCTAGGATATTGGCCCCCTTTTTTCCCCCCCCTTTGTATACACCGTGCTCTCATTTTTTCTTGTATCTTTCATGATAGGTAGTAAATACCGGTGTAAGTCCCTCTTTCACGAGAAGCAACGTATGTATATATAACGGACTAGTTTAAATTACATTGTTTGATTGTGTGTTTTCTACTTTCTACTTTTTCGTTTTCTGTCAATATGGCCCTATACCAAGGAAGTTATTGGACAGACTTTATGTCCAAAGTACACAACGAATTCGAAAGGAAAGAATCTCTTGATTTTGAACTGTCTACAACGTTCTCCACCCTAAGTCAATTGCTAGAGAAAAAATCTCTCCTGCATTGGCACATTAAATCTTTCAAAGATTACATTTCGGCCAATTTGAACCCCTTTGGACTGAGGGTACAAATTTTCCCCACATTTGAGCATATAGACCCTAGCTTTAAGGTGATGTGGGAGGAGAACCTCAAAGAATGCTCAAGGAAAATGATGTTGTTGCTTATCGATGAATATACCAAACGTATAACTGATATAGATGGTAAATTGGAAAAAATACAAAATCAAATGTCATCATTAAAAACTCATGTGTCCTTCTCAGAGTCAGAAGAAAGACTAAAACGACACCTAGAAGAGTTTAATAAAAATATATTAATTAAAAAGGATAAAAAACTACAACGTGATAGGAAGGCCTTTGAAGACGGCAGAGCTTACAAATGGCAAACCAATACAAATAACAAATTTTCCAAAAAACCCCAAAAAAACAATAAACAACAACAAAAAAACGCATCTGAATCCTTTGTGCACTCATCTGTTTCTTCTTCCTTACAGCCACCTAGTTATACCAAAGGTCGTCGACAATTTAAGAGGCGTCGCCAGGGCAATGAATCATATGATGAGTCTTCACATATGGAGAGCTCCCCCTCACAGGCAAGTAATGGCTCCCATTTAAATCACCATCCTAACAGCGACACATCAGATGTACAGACTCCGGCCAGCTGTTCAGGATCGTCTCTAAATACATCATCCACTATGCCCACTACACCACAATCACAATCTACGCTCTCTGGAACTTTTTTAGATCAAATGCGAGATCGCATGCAAACGCATCAAAAACAAATAAAAACACAGTCATCCAAGGCCCACAAACTCAACCAACATCAACCACGCTAAATGTAGTCAACCTATCATCATATTCACTTAATGAACACGAACTGGCTGTTCTAGGACGTGGCCTCACTTTCTGCCCAGACACCCGTCTGGACAGATTTGGAGCCATTAAAGATATACATCTATTCATCCGCAAGGTCCTACTAAAAAGTCTATATGCAAAAAAACCCATAACTGAACAGAGGCTCACAAATCAAGAGATTCAAGCACTAGATAATCTTGTTGCCCTGTTAGACGAAAACGAATTTGAAAACTCTCCGACTCAGGAAAACGCCCATGGCCCTGATAGGAACATGGATGCTATACTTACCTCACACATGCAAGTATGCACATTAAAAAATAAATCCACTCTATACCCCTCACCTAGCTCTAATTCCAACGCTGCAGCGTTTCTCAAATTGGTATCCACGGATATCAACAAAATGAAAAACTTTCCACATCCACACTCCAATTTCAGCCGTGATGAACGGTTGGCTTTGGAGGCTCTGTCCTGTAACCACGACGTTGTCATCAAACCCTCTGACAAGGGTGGCAACGTCGTGGTTATGGACAGTACACAATATACTGAGATGTGCATGGATATACTACAAAATCATGAGTGGTATCGCCCCATCCCCAAATCTCTATTGGATAAATTCACCCATGATTTTTATACACTTGTTGACACTGCATTTCAATACAATGCAATATCTAAGCAACTCTGGGAATTCATTAGGACTAGCCACCCCAAAGAGGCAACTTTCTATGCGTTACCAAAGTTGCACAAAGAAAAGAAAAAACCACCGGGCAGACCTATCATCTCAGGCTGCGGAAGCCTAACAGAAAACCTGAGTCGCGTAGTTGACAACCATCTTAAGCCTTTAGTTACTTGCCTATCATCTTATGTACGCGATACAATTCACTTCTTACAGATTATTCAAGATATACACATAGAAGAAGGCACCCAATTGGTAGCCATCGATGTGGAATCTTTGTACTGCACCATCCCCCATGCCAAAGGTTTATCGGCCATACAACACATTCTGCAACAATATAGTGACTCCGAACCTAAATATATTGAATTCATCCTGGCCTCTTTGGAGTTTATACTCAACCATAACTTCTTTTGCTTTGATGGTTCCCACTACCTCCAGGTACAGGGCGTGGCGATGGGGACTTGTTGTGCCCCATCGTACGCCAATCTGTACCTGGGGGAGTGGGAACATTCACTGCTTGTCCAGGAGTCGTTGTCTGTGTACATGTGCCATGTTATTACATGGCGACGTTACATAGACGATATCTTTATGATATGGGACGGGCCAACTGAACTACTATATGAATTCCTTAATTGTATTAACAAGAACGACTTCAATTTAAAATTTACAATGACCCACAGTTCAAAGGAAATCACATTTCTGGATGTAATGGTCCAAAGATCACCAGATGGCAACCTTTCCAGTGAATTATACCGAAAACCTACAGCCGGTAATTCACTGTTGCACGCAAGTAGTTTCCATCCCAAGCCCCTCTTAACCTCTATACCATATAGCCAATACCTAAGAGCACGCCGCAACTGCTCCGATGATACTAGATTTAAAATGGAAGCCGATATTCTAAAAAAGAGACTCCTCGAAAGAGGATACTCAAACACCTGTTTAAAAAAAGCGTATAAACGTGCATTTAACCAATCTCGCCGTGATCTACTAAATGCACAAAAACAACCCAGTAAAGATGAAATAACTAGAATCATCACGACATATTCTTCGGAACACAGGCAGATAAAGCGCATTCTAAATAAATATTGGCACCTATTAACCATGGACCCAACTTTGGCCCCTTTTGTCCCCAGTGCCCCAACAGTCACCTATAGGAGGCCACCATCTATAGGAGACAAAATAGTTAACAGTGAATACAAAACTCGCAAAGGTGATCCATGTAAAGTATTGGGAACATATATGTGTGGGGGCTGCCACTATTGCCAATATATGGACAAACGAAGAGATATTATCCTGCCTAATGGTCAAAAGTTTATCCCCAAGCACTACGTTAACTGCAAAACCCCAGCAATAGTATATTTACTGACTTGCGAATGCGGGTGCTACTATGTTGGTAAGACCATAAATGAGTTCTGGAAACGCATTTATCAACATCTTGGCACCATACGCAAACGCGATCCAGACCTCCCTATTGGTCGCCACATGGCAATGGTCCATCCCTCACTGATCCCCAAAATACACTTTTTGGCCCTCGACCGTATCCACTTTAGTCCAAGAGGAGGAGATCCTAACAAGCGTCTTCTCCAATGTGAACTAAGATGGATACACAACCTACGGGCCAACCATCCACCTGGCCTAAACGGGGCCTTCAATTTCAAACCATTCCTGCCTGGGTTTACATCGGGGGTCTGTGAATTAGATCTATAGGGACCTCGCAATATACCCTACTGTTTAGTTTCATATTTCAATATAAATGCTTCACTTTGTATTATGCTTTTTTTGATAGCTCCCAGACTTTATGCATTAAAGAATATCCATCGCTGTGGTATAATATTTCCAGATGGATACAGGTATGGATACAAGACAATGTGCCCATATATATTTAGACGGTCTTTAACTTAAACCATCGTTATACGATAGGTCTAAACAATGTGCATGTCTGGGTTCTTTATATTGCTACAATACAAATTGTTTGATTACAATAATGAACATTCATTGTTTACCTCAAAGAACTTGAAGATTCTGCCTATTTTATTAATATGGCTTGAAACTGATTGTTATCTCGTAAACTGCCCCTATGTAACCCTTGGCCATTTACAATATGCTTTTTTCTTTGTTTTTTGTGTTTGGTTCTTTTATATTTCTGTATTTATTCACCTTTTTCATGCATAATTTTCTTGCAATAATGTACAGCAGGCTGGCTTTTTGTTGACTTTTTTTTGCTGATTCACCTGCGTTCACTTTTTATATTCATCCACAAGATGACGCATTATTTCCTGGCGTGGATGTGCGCGTGCGCACGGACACCCGGCGGGTAAGATCTACGCATGCGTGACCATGGGGCAACACTTGGTTGTGTGCCCCGTGGGTTCTCTGCATGCGGATGACCTCTTGTACGGCTCCCGATGTGGATTTCGTTAACCGCGCCGGGACCGTATACCCGCCGGTGACGTCAAGACGCGTGACGTCATCACGCCCCTCGGGGCGTGGCTACGCCGCGCGCCTCGTCGTCTGGGGGATGCCCGATCTCCACACATGGCTGCTTGTTTTGCAGCTGATTATGTGGAGTGGACACTGATTGGCTGATGTCCAATCAGCTGTCCTATTTAGGAGACAGACACTCCTATGGCCACTGTCAGTCTTTTTGAACTGCTGCCTGGAGGTCTGGTCTCATGAGATTACCAAACAACCACAAGGTAATTAAAACAGATACTTTGTTTTAGACTATCTGAGTACTTACTTTATACATCTACTCTCCTTCTTTTCAACTAAAATCGCATATATCGCAAAAATGCAGTCGCATATAATCTATGACGACACAGATATTTTTTCATATATCTTTTCATTATTGTTTTGTCCTTTGACATTTACAGATAGATCTGAGCACCCATTTATAAATCCCTTGATGAAGGAGTAATACATACCTATTTCCGAAACATGTCGGGTACACGCCATACAACTCATCTGCCTGACTCTCTCTATACAGGCTGCGGGCTGTAGGCACATGGGTGCCATATCCTCTATATGCAAGCTAATGTATAGTGTTTGTATTTGCACTTTACACAATTGTAAATCCTACTGTCAGTAAATTGTTTTATGTATTGAATGTATTTAATAAAGATGGCACTCTAGTGCACTTTTATATACAATAATCTATGAGATTTAATACTCACCTGTGGCCAAAAATATCCATTAAGGGCGACCCCTATGCACATTTAGTGCATAATTTTCTTTATAACTCCTCTGTACATAGTTATTCCCCTCCCCCTGTACATAGTTACCCCCGTACATATTTACCCCCCCCATACATTGCATCCTCCATGTAGACAATGCCCACTGTCCCCATACATATCTATGGCTATGGATATTGCAGTAAAGGGGGTGGTTACAGCTGATGATCATGTGACGTTTGGCCTGGGCTGTACTCTGACATCCTCGCATAACACACAGATGGCAGAGCTGAGCACACTCACACAACAAGCTGTGTGTTCGATTGAGAGGGGAGGGGCCTCCAATTCGTGCAACCAATCGGTTTCAGCGTACAAGAGAATAGTCTATTTGTACACTGAAGAGAGAAGCTGATTGGCTGCCCCTCCATACTGAACACATGAGGAAAGACACCTCACGGCGGTGGCGGCGGCCATTTTTTGTAGCCCGACGGCCATTTTTGCCTAAAACATTCCCGATTTCCCAGGACAAAAGCAAAATCCCAGCAATTTAATCAGGACTAGCTCCGATCGGGACGAGGGTCCTAAAATCGGTATTGTCCCAGGAAAAGCAGGACTGTTGGCAAGTATGTATGACCAAACTTTGGCCAATGTAAAGGAGCCTTCTGAAAAATGTTTGGCTGAACAGTGGCTGCATCCAATTAGATGCAGCCACTGCTTGAATGAAAAAGCTCAGCGGGGGTTTAGCATGAATAGAGGAACCTCTTAGAAATTCTTTGTTCAGTTCGCAGGTTGGTAGGTTTGTGGCTGATGACTGTTCTCATTGAGAAAGCCAATCACGGAGCAACGCGTGAGGTGGGCAGTGACGTCATCACGCTGGGCGGGACCGAGACGCCATCTTTGTTGCCAGTCTTTGATATGTCTGTCTATTTATGGATATATGTAAGTGCAATACCTATTTTTAGCAATAAAATTCATTTTAAAATGGTCTGCACTATTGGATCTCTGTGTTTCTCCTTTTCTGGCTGATCTACACCTGCCTCTGAGGGACTGCTACCCGAGGTCTAACGTCTGGAGTAGACTAATCTCTGAACCATTATATTAAAAAGCACATGTGACCAGTCTGATATTCGGAGGTCCACAATACCAGGTGAGGAGATAGATACCCTGAAGGGGTGGTGAAGGGCACTGCAGTGGCGTGTTCTTTATGTGAAGAAAGTACATGGATGGAAGGATAGAGGGATTGCACAGTGATTGCTTGGTGTATGGGACTTATTTATGGACTACACATTTATTCACTAAATATTGATTTTTGACATATATGCACAAATATGAAATGTATTATATGTGATTCAACACGTACAGTGGGGCAAAAAAGTATTTAGTCAGCCACCAATTGTGCAAGTTCTCTCTCTTAAAAAGATGAGAGAGGCCTGTAATTGTCATCATAGGTTTACCTCAACTATGAGAGACAAAATGTGGAAACAAATCCACACAATCACATTGTCTGATTTTTGAAAGAATTTATTTGCAAATTATGGTGGGAAATAAGTATTTTGTCAATATCAAAAGTTCATCTCAATACTTTGTTATATATCCTTTGTTGGCAATGACAGAGGTCAAACATTTTCTGTAAGTCTTCACAAGGTTGTCACACACTGTTGCTGGTATATGTTGGCCCATTCCTCCATGCAGATCTCCTCTAGAGCAGTGATGTTTTGGGGGTGTCGCTGGGCAACACGGACTTTCAACTCCCTCCAAAGGTTTTCTATGGGGTTGAGATCTGGAAACTTGCTAGGCCACTCCAGGACCTTGAAATGCTTCTTACGAAGCCACTCCTTCGATGCCCAGGTGGTGAGTTTGGGATCATTGTCATGCTGAAAGACCCAGCCACGCTCCATCCTCAATGCCCTTGCTGATGGGAGGAGGTCTGCACTCAAAATCTCACGATACATGGCCCCATTCATTCTTTCATGTACACAGATCAGTCGCCCTGTTCCCTTTGCAGAGAAACAGCCCCAAAGCATGATGTTGTCAACCCCATGCTTCACAGTAGGCATGGTGTTCTTTGGTTGCAACTCAGCATTCTCTCTCATCCAAACACGTCTAGTTGTGTTTCTACCAAACAGTTCTACTTTGGTTTCATCTGACCATATGACATTCTCCCAATCCTCTTCTGGATCATCCAAGTGCTCTCTAGCAAACCTCAGATGGGCCCGGACATGTACTGGCTTAAGCAGGGGGACACGTCTGGCACTGCAGGATCTGAGTCCCTGGCGGCGTAGTGTGTTACTGATGGTAGCCTTTGTTACGTTGGTCCCAGCTCTCTGCAGGTCATTCACTAGGTCCCCCCGTGTGGTTATGGGATTTTTGCTCACCGTTCTTGTGATCATTTTGACCCCACGGGGTGAGATCTTGCATGGAGCCCCAGATCGAGGGAGATTATTAGTGGTCTTGTATGTCTTCCATTCTCTAATTATTGCTCCAACAGTTGATTTCTTTACACCAAGCTGCTTGCCTATTGCAGATTCAGTCTTCCCAGCCTGGTGCAGGTCTACAATTTTGTTTCTGGTGTCCTTCGACAGCTCTTTGGTCTTCACCATAGTGGAGTTTGGAGTGTGACTGTTTGAGGTTGTGGACAGGTGTCATTAATACAGGTAATGAACGGAGGACAGAGGAGCCTCTTAACCACTTCAATACAGGGCACTTAGACACCTTCCTGCCCAGACCAATTTTCAGCTTTCAATGCTGTTACAGTTTGAATGACAATTGTGCGGTCATGCTATACTGTACCCAAACTAAATTTTTATCATTTTGTTCCCACAAATAGAGCTTTCTTTTGGTGGTATTTGATCACCTCTGCAGTTTTTATTTTTTGCGAAACAAATAAAAAAAAGACCGAAAAGTTTGAAAAAAATAAAAGTTTTGCTTTTGTTTCTGTTTAAAATTTTTTTAAATAAGTACGTTTTCTCTTTCACTGATGGGCACTGATAAGGCGGCAGCGATGAGGTGGCACCAATGAGCAGGCACTGACAATGGGCACTGGTAGGCGGCACTGATGGGTGGCATTGATAGGCGGCACTGATGGGCACTCATGGGTGGCACTGATAGGCGACACTGATGGGCACTGAAAGGCTGCAAAGATGGGTTCTTATGGGTGGCACTGATACGCGGCACTGATAGGCATCCCTGGTGGCACTGGCAGTGGTAGGCATTGGAGTGGGCACTGATTGGCAGCTGCCTGGGCATTGATTGGCAGCTGCCTTTGCACTGATTAGTATTTCCCTAGGGGTCTAGGGGAGGGGACATACCTGGTGGTCCAGTGTGGCTGATTTCCCTGGTGGTCCTGGGCGGCTTCCCTGGTGGTCCTGGGTAGGATCCGAGGGGGGGCTGTGCTGATAAACAATCAGCACAGACCCCCCCTGTCAGGAGAGCAGCCGATCGGCTCTCCTCTACTCGCGTCTGTCAGACGCGAGTGAGGAAAAGCCGATCACCGGCTCTTCCTATTTACATCGTGATCAGCCGTGACACGGCTGATCACGTGGTAAAGAGTCTCTGACAGAGACTCTTTACCTAGATCGGTGTTGCGGGGTGTCAGACTGACACCCTGCAACAACGATTGCCGCGATGTGCGCCCCCGGGGGCGCGCAGCGGCTCAATATCCTGCGGACGTCATATGACGCCCAGTCAGTGTATTGAAACCACTTTGCCGCCGTCATTCTGCTATATGGCGGGCGGTAAGTGGTTAAAGAAGAAGATACAGGTCTGTGAGAGCCAGAAATCTTGCTTGTTTGTAGGTGACCAAATACTTATTTTCCACCATAATTTGCAAATAAATTCTTTCAAAAATCAGACAATGTAATTGTGTGGATTTGTTTCCACATTTTGCCTCTCATAGTTGAGGTATACCTATGATGACAATTACAGGCCTCTCTCATCTTTTTAAGTGGGAGAACTTGCACAATTGGTGGCTGACTAAATACTTTTTTGCCCCACTGTATGTTTATATGCTTTAATGGATTTAGTATTTGATTGATGCATTTATGAGATTTTTAATGATTTATTGCACATGTCACGTTATGAGCAATTAAGTTGAAAGCGCTTCACTATTATTTGGTTTAATGACCTGCCACAACATCCAGAGAACAAAAGCTGATAAGAAGTTTGTTAAATCTGTAAAATCTCAACAAAAGTTAAGGTTTGCATACAGTTTATATACACAAGGAGAATATATACAGCCTAACAGTATATGAATGTATTTCAACTGAATTTTGGACGTTATAATTAAAAGATTTGTTTTTTCATTTTCTGCTACACTTCAAAAACAGAAAAATATCTGCAGTATTTTTGTATACATGAACCTATTAAGGCTTTCTATACATACAAGCAACAATTTTCCACAGTGTTGCGACTGATTTGGCCAATACTAATGGGTATTGAGTCTTAAATGAAATAGCATTATCCACTTTGAGTGTAATTTTGTCACTGAGGTTTCCTAGCATGCTGGAAGCTGTACTCCAAAGAAAATTTGAAATGATCCTTTTAACTATTTTATGCAGAATGTGACATCACGAGTTACATGATATGATTCTGATAGGCACAAGGGAAGTGTGATCATTTTTAGGATGGACGAACTGCACAGTGGATCACTAAATCTGTCTATGTATAAAAAATCATAACAGTACCATAGATATGAGATAAGATTGTCATATTCAGCTGATCATTTTGGATCAGCAAACAGTAATATATCTATGGATACTCTGTGACCAGGACTTTTTTTTCAGCGGGAATGCGGAGAAACAGAGTTCCAGCACCTCCAGCACTAGGGGTCTATTGTTGTTGGGAGAGATCTACTGTTGGGGGTGGGGGGGTGTCTATTGATGCTGGCTGTGGGGAGATCTGTTGATGCTGCCGGAAGTTTATTGTTGCTGGGGGGGGGGGGAATTTTTTTGCGAGTGGTCCGTTGTTGTTGGGGGATCTATTATTGCTGGTGGGGGCTCTATTGTTACTGGCTGCAGGGGATCTATTTTACTTCTTTTCTTGTTACTACCAAATTCCATACAAATTTCTTAGCACAAAATAATACTTAGTTCTGTATTCTCTAGAATGGCAGTACTGGGAGGTGGGTAGGGGGTAAAACCAAGGACTGGTGCTCAGGGTTAGGAAAGAGGCATAGAAAAGAGGTGGCTCAGAAAGGGGGAGTTCCTACACCTATTCTTTGAGAAAAAAAGCCCTGTCTGTGACACTTATAAAACCTCTCTTCCTAGTCTCGGGGGAAGAGTTGATCTATTAAATTGTTCCTCTGGGTTAGGGCTTGTACCAGGGAGGTCTACAAAATGTTATAAGAACATGATGTTGGGATCCATGGAAAGGTTAAGATAGAATTATCTTGCTTTTAACGCATACTGTTAGACAGGTTTATTTGGTTGTCTGCGAGCAGGTGGGTAAGTAAGCTTGGCTTTTTCCGTGGATTTATCCTTGGCCTTGTTTATACCTTCTGTCGCCCTCCAATGCTGCTTACTACGATGGGCAGTTATAGATGGGGCAGTGGTGCTTTTTTTGTATTTTTGTAAGATAGAACTAAACTCTCACAAAAGAGTACAGTTTTGTAGAGCACTGTAAGCAAGGGTGTATTTACCGCGAGCCAAACTAGGCATTTGCCTGGGGCAGCATTTTTTAGGGGGTGGCGTCTGTACTGGGATGATGCCTGCAGCTGATAGATAGTCTGGAACCCTGGAGAGAGGGTTCTTTCCTCATTAGGGAGAGTCCTGAAGCCTCTGGGGCTGCTGCCCCTTGAGGCAGCCTGTGCACTGTGTAGTTGTTCTCTGAGGTCTCAGAGAAAAGCTACAATGCAAATTGCTCCAAGAAACAGAGTAGTGTTAATCAAAGGAACACGATGATTGGATCAGTAGAAAGGTTAAAATGGAACTAAGCTCTCACACAATAATATGGTTTTTTAGAGCTCTGTAAGTAACATAGGATTGACATTTTTTTGTTTAAAAACTAAAGGTTTCCCCTCACTTTTTATATAGTTTTATCTCTGTGCTGTATACATCCTACAGGCTTTTTGTATGAACTTTATGTCAATGTGTGCACACTCCAGCTTTAACTAAATGTAGCACCCTCCTAGTGTAGGATGCTAGCTTAATTTTAGTTTTTTGTCTCCTTCTATAGTCAAGGGAGCAGTGATTGTTTCCTGTCCTGTTCAGGGTTTTATAGGCTGAGAGAGGCAAATGACCAGCCCTAGCCAATCCCTAGAGGGGAGTGTCCACAAGGTGGCTGGGGAGGTGATAAACAGCCTGGAGCCCTGCAGAGAGGGTTTTTTCCTCATTAGGGAGGGTTCTGAAGCCTCTGGGGCTGATGCTCCTTGAGGCAGCCTGTGGACTGTGTAGCTGTTCTCTGAGGTTGCAGGGTTGAGGACCTAAATCAACTTGAAGAGCTGGATGTGGGACTTCACCTTACGGGATCTGGTCTGGAGAAGGATTGTCTCGCTCACTGGGGTGTGTCCAGAGAAAGCTGAAAAGTGTGCAGCTGTCCTGGGGACTTGTAAGTACTGATCCCCAGTGACTGTGTGCTTTCAGGATGTAAGTGCCAGGGGGTGTCACAGATCAGCTGCGGAGCTGAACTGCGTCTGACTGGTTGCATACATTTTTTACCTTTTGCTGATGTAGGTCTGCTGGCACCTGTGGTTCCACAAGCTTGTGCTCTGCTCTTGCTGCACTGACTTAGCAGCTATGGGTGTCTCCGGCTTCACCTAATGGTTAATATACCTTCCTTCTTGCTACTTTCTGTCCAGCCCCATGTGTCTCCCTATTTAAATTCCACTCAGACCAGTTTCTGGTTGCTTGAGCAACACTTGTTCCTGAGCCCCTTCTGTGCAATCATTCGTAACCTGACTTCTTCTGGACTTATCTCTTGTGTACCGACTCAGGTAGTTCTCCTGATTTTGTTTGTCGGCTGCCCGTCCTGACCTTGGCTCGTTATCTGGCTCTCCTTTTGCTCCATCCATCCGTGCCTGCGCTGTCTCTTTGGGTACTCTCTTCGCGAGCAGGGAGAACCTGGGGGTCATGACCTGGGGTCCAAACTCCTGTAAGGGGGTCCCTGGCAAAACACCGGCTGGCCCTTAGATTCCACACCCTGGGGGATCCCGTGTCACCTGCTCGCCTGTGGGCTCAAACCATTAGCACAGGGGGAGCTATGGACTGTGATGGCGCTCATAGTACTAGCCATTCTCCTGTGTCCGCAGCAGAATCTTTGAATTAGATGCTAGGGAAAATTGTCCTTGTGTTACTGTGAAGCTTTTTTTGGAGTATTCAATGCCCTAACACCTCTCCTATGTAAAGTTCTTCAAGCAATGAACAACACAAAGCCATCCCCTAGACTGATTATTTGGAGCTGGTGTGCATGGACTGTTGCTTGTAGGGATTGGCAGAATCAATACTATTTGGGGGCAACCAGTTATTATCAGCAGCCGAACAGAGGGGGTGGTGCTACAAAATAGCACAGTATTATTGTGGTAACTACAACAGAATGTGCCAGCATGCAGTGCATTAGCATGTGTGCTTGTAGCCTTACATCAGGAGTTTGAAGGAAAACACTGCAACTGAGCTAAGTGTTATCACCCAAGAAGAAGAAACGCCTGTGGATACCCCTAGTGTGTATGATTGAACAAAAAAAAAAACAAGCATTAAAATGTCGAATTACTGTGCATTTACACCACCAATCCTTGGATCCTGCTAATACTAACTCTACTGCTGTTAAAATAAATGTATTGGGTTTAAGTATGTTTTAATTTATTGTGGTCTGTACAAAAAAAAAACCTTTTTTTATTTTAGTTAAGTAAATATGATTGCATATAAACATTTTATTCACCACTTTCAGCCAGCAAGTAGAAAGTCAAAGGCACCACTTTGAAATTTTCCATACAGTGATTTACTGTTATGCCCAGAAAAGCCAATGTATTTTGATTTTTTGCTGTATAAAACACACTGAATATGTCAAAGGAGGGCCACTCCCATCCCCCTGTTAGCTCATGCACCATGCATGGATTTTCATTGGACAGAAGCAGTCAACAAGTAAAAAGATAGTGCTGGGGTTTTCTATATGAAAATCTAGTATATACAAAATTTCTGACTTACACTTTTCCACAAACTGTTAAAGTGATTGTAAAGTCTCATTTTTTTTCTATAAAACAAACAAACATATTATACTTACCTGCTCTGTGTAATGGTTTTGCAGAGAGCAGCCCAGATCCTCCTCTTTTCAGGTCCCTCTTTGGCTCTCCTGGCTCCTCCCTCCTGTTAAGTGCCATCACAGCAAGCAGCTTGCTATGGGGGCACCCGATCTGAGCCACAGCTCCCTGTGTCCATTTAGACACAGAGCCACTGCTCAGCCCTGCCCTCTCTCTCTCTCTCCTGATTGGCTGACTGACTTTGATTGACAGCGGGAGCCAATGGTGCTGCTGCTGTGTCTCAGCCAATCAGGAGGGAGAGTCCCGGATGGCCAAGGCACTTGTGGACATCGCTAGATAGAGATGGGGCGCAGGGAAGTATTAGGGGGTGCTGGGGCGGCTGCTGCACACAGAAGGCTTTTTATCTTAATGCATTAGGATAAAAAAAACCTTCTTACTTTACAACCACTTTAACTATTTATCTCACAATACTACCACGATGAATTGTTTATGTACAGTATGGTTCTTTTCCTCTCCTCTTTCACTACAGAAAGGTGAAAAAATAAAATTGTATTATCCCCCGCTATCTCCTCCGGGGAAGTCACGTGGTGGTGACGAAATGCGTTGGACAGAGTCGGGTGACGTAGTACATCAGAAGTACATGGGAGACACAAGTCCAACTGAAAATAGGAAACAAACGCATTGTCTTTAACTTTAATGCAAGTGGATGCTTTCAATAGATTTTATGTTTTAAATATTACACAATGAGAGCATGTTTTTTTTTATCGAGGGGAAGCGGAAGAGAAAAGGAGTTTCCTCATACAGTTCATAAACTTTATTTTGAAAAATATGGTTATTGGATGAACATTTAAGTTTTATTTGCACTTTTGAAGGATTTTGTAGTTGTGATTCACCTATGATGATTTTGTAATTTGGACAAGCACTACTGAAAGGTGGTAGAATTCAAACAATTTACAATTCTTTTCACCCTCTTAAACGTTAACGTATGATCTCATAAATGGTTTGACAAATGCAAATAAAAACCATATAGTGTAATTTGCTTACTGAAACACATATTATATATATATATATATATATATATACATATATATACACACACACACATATATATATATATATATATATATATATATATATATATATATATATATATATATATATATATATATATATATATATATATATATATATATATATATTACACAGTATAAAAGCAATAAACATTTAATCACTGAAATTGTATTTTGATGATGAAACAAGCAAAACAGCTAATGGAGACAATGACAAAGAAGAGCAGCAGATGAGGAACTTGAGGAGAGGTGGATACATTGAGCAGCAGACTTCAGGATGGATTGGAGAATTGCCAGTCTATTCATTAGTAGGCCACAGAGGAGGGTGTTACAACAATCAAGCCAGGATATGATGGGAGAAAGCAGTAGCATTTAAATTGTGTCATGTGTGAGGGATGGAGGGATGACGAAAATGCTTTTAAGTTGGAGATGACAGGAGGTAATTAGCATGTAAACGGAATATTTGATTGCCCAATACAGTAAATATGGGGAACTGGAGTTATTGGGATGTTAGCAACAGGAGGTTTTATTTTTAATTCAGACCGTTAAATAGGTTTGAAATGGCATTAAATAACAAGTTCTATTTTATCCACAATTTGAAAAATTCACACACAGCAGAATAATTTAAAGATAATAAGGAACAGAAACTGGGAGTTGGGTTGTGATAGGAGGGATGCTAACTCTCGTGGTACTGCAACTAAAGCTGAGTGAGCTTAAGAGCAAGGTGGTTTGGCATTTTGTGTTTGGTGTAAAGCTGAATCCCATACGTGGGAAACCCTATGTTATAAAGACTTTGTTTTTCTTTCTTAATAAAAGTGAGTGCTGTCTTGAGGACATTGCCTTGGTAGAGGTTCTCCTGATATCCCAGGCGCTCTCACTCCCCCAAGACTCAGATTCCTCTGGCTCTCCTGGGCTCTCTACCACTTTGCTCTAGTCTCCCAGACTCTCTCAGCTGGCCCAACTCTCTCAGTCCAATGGCCTGGAACCTCTACTACAAGGAGTGCTGTCTTGAGGATATTGCCTTGGTCTCAAGACAGGAGCAGCATACTTCCCTCCTTGCTACAGCAACTGTAACAACTCCAACTCCACCTGCCCTGAGCTATGCTCAGATTTGCCTTATAATGACCCTGCACACCTGTGCACTCACACAGGCTACAAGAGTCAAGTAAAGCCTGGACCCCAGATTGGAGGTTCTGTCCCGTCCAATACTCTTTGGAACCTTCAAGATCCCAGCCTCAATGCAGAACTACCAAATCTGGAGAAAGCATAGAACACCGCTTTCTCCATTCACGATCAACCTACCAGAGCTCCTCAAACTGCAGCTTTGAGAATCTGGTGTCACTTTAATGCCCATTTACATAGTGGAAGGCCAACAGACTGGAAGCAAAGAAAGCGAAAGAAGAAATTTGAGAATTTGCAAGAGCTTTGATAACTAGTGTTGACAACATGTTGTGTTGACCTTCTCTGGCATGTGTTTTAGATGCATAACAGTTTAATTTCTGTCTGACTAGCTAAACGTATTAGATTGTAAGCTAGCAGGAGCAGGGACCTCCTAAGCCTCTTGTATTGAATTGTATTGTTGCTATATTGTCTCGCTTTATATTGTAAAGCGCTATGCAAAAAAAACCTGTATAATAATAATAACTCCAGTAATGATTTGTACTACATACTTACAACGGTCCAGCTTGGCACAATGTGAGTATACATTACTCGCACTAATGGACCGCTGAGCAATATGGAAAGCACTGTAACAGTCAGTGCTACTACAGTGATAGCTGCAATCTTCCAAATCCTGCTCAGATTCTATGCAAGTGGCTGCCTCACTGCACACTGACCATAGGGTAACTTACTTGACACAATCGCCATACAAGAAATGCCTTGTATTTTTTTTAAATGAATACAAGGTGTTCTCTGATTGGACGATGTGGAGATCATGACATCACTGCCCCTCCACTCCACCTCATCCTATAGAAAATGCCAACCCACATCGCAGCTTAATATTTTATATGTGTGTGCACTTTACATTATCGCAGTTCAATAGCATATATGGATGTGATAAGGGGGCATAAGGCTCATTTGCATAACTTGCACCAGGAGACTCCAGGTCTGTTAGTGAATGTGTGAAGTCATAGAAGGTAGAACAGACCAAAAGTCTCCTGGCCCATCAATCTATGCAGCACAGTGGGAAGATCAGAGTCTGAGACTACCAGGTCTGGCCACAGCAGCGAGAGGTGATGTAATTACATCACCATTTGCTTTACAAAGATCTACTGTGGGGAACATACAAAACCCGTTGCCAGGGGGATAGAGGGTATAGCAGCTACAGGTCTTGTGAACAGGATATGAGGAGGACAAATGATTTTATTGAGGTCAAAATAAAAGAGATATACAAAATACAGATCACTGAAATGCCATGTAGCAAGATAGATTTAGCAAGATAGATTATCAAAACATGTCATCACAAGTACCGGATAAGGGTGCAAATGGAACATAACATTAAATCAATCACTTACACTGACAAAAGCATGACCTAGTAAAAAAAAAAAAAATTGTTCCATAACCACTTCAGCCCCGGAAGGTTTTACCCCCTTCCTGACCAGAGCACTTTTTACAATTCGGCACTGCGTCGCTTTAACTGCTAATTGCGCGGTCATGCAATGCTGTACCCAAACGAAATTTGCGTCCTTTTCTTCCCACAAATAGAGCTTTCTTTTGATGGTATTTGATCACCTCTGCCGTTTTTATTTTTTGCGCTATACACGGAAAAAGACCGAAAATTTTGAAAAAAAATGATATTTTCTACTTTTTGTTCTAAAAAAACTCAATTTTAGTCATACATTTAGGCCAAAATGTATTCGGCCACATGTCTTTGGTAAAAAAAATGTCAATAAGTGTATATTTATTGGTTTGCGCAAAAGTTATAGTGTCTACAAACTAGGGTACATTTTCTGGAATTTACACAGCCTTTAATTTATGACTGCCTATGTCGTTTCTTGAGGTGCTAAAATGGCAGGGCAGTACAAAACCCCCACAAATGACCCCATTTTGGAAAGTAGACACCCCAAGGAATTTGCTGAGAGGCATGTTGAGCCCATTGAATATTCATTTTTTTTGTCCCAAGTGATTGAATAATGACAAAAAAAAAAAAAAATTACAAAAAGTTGTCACTAAATGATATATTGCTCACACAGGCCATGGGCATATGTGGAATTGCACCCCAAAATACATTTAGCTGCTTCTCCTGAGTACGGGGATACCACATGTGTGGGACTTTTTGGGAGCCTAGCCGCGTACGGGGCCCCGAAAACCAAGCAACGCCTTCAGGATTTCTAAGGGCGTACATTTTTGATTTTACTCCTCACTACCTATCACAGTTTTGAAGGCCATAAAATGCCCAGATGACATAAAACCCCCCCAAATGACCCCATTTTGGAAAGTAGACACCCCAAGCTATTTGCTTTGAGGCATGTTGAGTCCATGGAATGTTTTATATTTTGACACAAGTTGCGGGAAAGTGACACATTTTTTTTTTTTTGCACAAAGTTGTCACTAAATGATATATTGCTCACACAGGCCATGGGCATATGTGGAATTGCACCCCAAAATACATTTAGCTGCTTCTCCTGAGTACGGGGATACCACATGTGTGGGACTTTTTAGGAGCCTAGCCGCGTACGGGACCCCGAAAACCAAGCACCGCCTTCAGGATTTCTAAGGGCGTACATTTTTGATTTTACTCCTCACTGCCTATCACAGTTTCGGAGGCCATGGAATGCCCAGGTGGCACAAACCCCCCCCAAATGACCCCATTTTGGAAAGTAGACACCCCAAGCTATTTGCTGAGAGGCATGGTGAGTATTTTGCAGCTCTCATTTGTTTTTGAAAATAAAGAAAGACGAGAAAAAAATTTTTTTTTTTTCTTTTTTCAATTTTCAAAACTTTGTGACAAAAAGTGAGGTCTGCAAAATACTCACTATACCTCTCATCAAATAGCTTGGGGTGTCTACTTTCCAAAATGGGGTCATTTGGGGGGGTTTTGTGCCACCTGGGCATTCCATGGCCTCCGAAACTGTGATAGGCAGTGAAGAGTGAAATCAAAAATTTACGGCCTTAGAAAGCCTGAAGGCGGTGCTTGGTTTTCGGGGTCCCGTACGCGGCTAGGCTCCCAAAAAGTCCCACACATGTGGTATCCCCGTACTCAGGAGAAGCAACAGAATGTATTTTGGGGTGTAATTTCACATATTCCCATGGCATGTTTGAGCAATATATCATTTAGTGACAACTTTGCGCAAAAAAAAATAAAAAAAATAAAAAATTGTCTCTTTCCCGCAACTTGTGTCACAATATAAATTATTCCATGGACTCAACATGACTCTCAGCAAATAGCTTGGGGTGTCTACTTTCCAAAATGGGGTCATTTGGGGGGGTTTTGAACTGTCCTGGCATTTTATGCACAACATCTAGAAGCTTATGTCACACATCACCCACTCTTCTAAGCACTTGAAGACAAAGCCCTTTCTGACACTTATTGTTTACATAAAAAAATAATTTTTTTTTGCAAGAAAATTACTTTGAACCCCCAAACATTATATATATTTTTTAAAGCAAATGCCCTACAGATTAAAATGGTGGGTGTTTCATTTTTTTTTTTCACACAGTATTTGCGCAGCGATTTTTCAAACGCATTTTTTGGGGAAAAAACACACTTTTTTACATTTTAATGCACTAAAACACACTATATTGCCCAAATGTTTGATGAAATAAAAAAGATGATCTTAGGCCGAGTACATGGATACCAAACATGACATGCTTTAAAATTGCGCACAAACGTGCAGTGGCGACAAACTAAATACATTTTTAAAAGCCTTTAAAAGCCTTTACAGGTTACCACTTTAGATTTACAGAGGAGGTCTACTGCTAAACTTACTGCCCTCGATCTGACCTTCGCGGCGATACCTCACATGCATGGTGCAATTGCTGTTTACATTTGACGCCAGACCAACGCTTGCGTTCACCTTAGCGCGAGAGCAGGGGGGACAGGGGTGCTTTTTTTTTTTTTTTCTCTTTATTATTATTATTTTTTTATCTTATTTTTAAACTGTTCCTTTCATTTTTTTTTTTTTTTAATCATTTTTATTGTTATCTCAGGGAATGTAAATATCCCCTATGATAGCAATAGGTAGTGACAGGTACTCTTTTTTGCAAAAATTGGGGTCTATTAGACCCTAGATTTCTCCTCTGCCCTCAAAGCATCTGATCACACCAAGATCGGTGTGATAAAATGCTTTCCCAATTTCCCAATGGCGCTGTTTACATCCGGCGAAATCTACGTCATAAAATGCTCGTAGCTTCCGGTTTCTTAGGTCATAGAGATGTTTGGAGCCACTCTGGTCTCTGATCAGCTCTATGGTCAGCTGGCTGAATCACCGGCTGCATTTTCAGGTTCCCTGTTGAGACAGGAGAGCCAGAGAAAAACACGGAAGATGTTGGGGGGGGGGGGGCATTCCCTCCCACTGCTTGTAAAAGCAGTCTAGAGGCTAATTAGCCACTAGGATTGCTTTTACATGAAAGCCGACCGCTGGCTGAAAAGAATGATACCAAGATGATACCTAAACCTGCAGGCATCATTCTGGTATAACCACTCAAAGTCGTGAATGGCATACCTGAAGACAAAAAAATGGTTAACAATAAAGCACAGTAAACGGTAAAGTATAAATAATTACATACCTGAAAAGCAAACGTGATAAAACATAACAACAATAAAACATTGCAGAATAGAATACAGTAAAAAAGAGCAGAACAATAGAGAGAGAATAGAGAGAGAGAACAATAAAACGACAACTATTTTTATTTTATATTTTTGTTTGTGTTTTTTTTTTTTTTTACACTTTTTTTTGTAACTAACTTTTATAACTGTAACCGGTTCCAGGTTCGGGTCTCTCAAAATGCGATGGCATCTCGGGAGACCCTGTGAAAGTGTGCCTAGTCTGTGCAATGCTGTACCCTACGCTAATACTCAACTAGTGCATGGTAGCGTTCAAAACATTCACCAATGCAAAGACCAGGATTATCAGGACAGGAGGGACAATAATAGCGGGTGTCACGCCTATATCCGCGCTTTCTGCAGACACAACATCTTTTTTGGGGGGTTCGTTGGGTAGGGGTGCTCGGGAGGACATAAAAATGCCTCTCATGCAGCCGACTGCATTTGGTTGGGGATGTGAATGGGGGAAGTACGGGCGCTGCAGAAGCGGTGGGTTCCCAATTAGGATTGGCGAATGCAGCAGGAAGGGCATTATGGGCACGACGGGCCTGTGTTTGTCTTTTTGGTGGCAGCGGGACACTACTTGTGCTTGCCACCTCACCAGCTTGAACTGCACTTATGGGACTCGCCACGTCACCAAGTGTTACTGCAGTGCTGGTTTGACTACGACCGGGGTGTACTAGGCCGCTGGCGCTTGCCAGTTCACCAAAACGCTACAAAAAAAAACTGTTAGCGATCACAGGGATCCGGCCTGACTCTGCGAACGCTGCAGTTATGCGTTTAGTGTTTTGTAAGTGACAGTGATCGATCGATACCGCACTTGGGTGGGCTGGGCCGGGCCGGGCGGAGGGGCAAAACGCAGGTGCTAGCAGGTATCTGGGCTGATCCCGCTAACACTGCGTTTTTGGGAACCCTAAACTGCTGGGGACGCTAGTATAGATCAGATCGGATCAGATATTGATCCGATCAGATACTATACCACTAAGGGAGGCGTATGCTGCGTGCGTGGGTGTTAGCGGTACTGGCGCTAATCTGACGCTGCCTGGGGCTGGTGCTTGCCAGTTCACCAAAACGCTACCAAAAAAACTGTTAGCGATCGCAGGGATCAGGCCTGACTCTGCGAACGCTGCAGTTATGCGTTTAGTGTTTTGTAAGTGTCAGTGATCGATCGATACTGCACTTGGGTGGGCTGGGCTGGGCCGGGCGGAGGGGCAAAACGCAGGTGCTAGCAGGTATCTGGGCTGATCCCGCTAACACTGCGTTTTTGGGAACCCTAAACTGCTGGGGACGCTAGTATAGATTTGATCGGATCAGATATTGATCCGATCAGATACTATACCACTAAGGGAGGTATACGGTGCGTGCGTGGGTGTTAGCGGTACTGGCGCTAACCTGACGCTGCCTGGGGCTGGTGCTTGCCAGTTCACCAAAACGCTACCAAAAAAACTGTTAGCGATCGCAGGGATCAGGCCTGACTCTGCGAACGCTGCAGTTATGCGTTTAGTGTTTTGTAAGTGACAGTGATCGATCGATACTGCACTTGGGTGGGCTGGGCTGGGCTGGGCGGAGGGGCAAAACGCAGGTGCTAGCGGGTATCTGGGCTGATCCCGCTAACACTGCGTTTTCGGGAACCCTAAACTGCTGGGGACGCTAGTATAGATTTGATCGGATCAGATATTGATCCGATCAGATACTATACCACTAAGGGAGGCATATGCTGCGTGCGTGGGTGTTCGCGGTACTGGCGCTAATCTGACGCTGCCTGGGGCAACGCATATCACCGCCGGGCGATCAGGGGGCTAAACCTTTATTCGGTAATAAACGGCGGGTGCCCTGACACTATAAAAAATAAACGAACTAACCAGCGTCACCCGTAACAGTTATACAGTGATCAGTGGTGAAAGGGTTAACTAGGGGGCAATCAAGGGGTTAAAACATTTATTAGATAGTATATGGGGGTCCCTGTCGCTATAAAACACTGACGGCGAACCTAAATATTTACGTTCCTAACTAGCGTCACCAGCGACACTAATACAGCGATCAGAAAAATGATCGCTTAGCGACACTGGTGACAGGGGGTGATCAAGGGGTTAAAACTTTATTAGGGGGGGTTAGGGGGGTATCCTAGACCTAAAGGGGGGTAATACTCACTGCCCTAACACTAACTGTCACAAACTGACACTATGCAGTAATCAGAAAAAAAAAAAAAAATACTGCTAATGTCAGTTTGTGACAGGGGGGGGGGGGGGGGTGATTGGGGGGGGATCGGGGGGCGATCGGGGGTGTAAAGTATGCCTGGCATGTTCTACTGTGTGTGTGTGTGTTGTGTGCACTCACTTGTCTTCTCTCCTCGGCGCTGGAACGGAAACTGCCAGACCGAGGAGAGATGACATCACATCCTCTGCCTGTGTGAAACGACACACAGGCAGAGGAGGATTCCCATTGGCTGGGAGCGATCGCGAGGGGGGGGCCACGATCGGATGGTCTCCCCCTCGCCTCCCGACGCTCCCAGTCAGATGCCGACCGCCGATGGCACCGGGGGGGGTCCGATCGGACCCCCCGCCCGCGGGAGGCAGATCACGTACGGGTACGTGATTTTGCCTGCCCGTGCCGCTCTGCCGCAGTATATATGCGGTAGGCGGTCGGCAAGTGGATAAACAACAAAAGAAAAAACGGCAGCAGAATGAAAAGTTATTGGCTAATGCCAAAATCATCTACCAAATAGGGTCAAGAGAGATACAAAAGAATGATCTCAGAACAATGTCAGAGTAAAAAAAAGGAACCCAAAATCATATCAAAGGTAAATAAAGGGGGTTTCAATATGAGGACCAGTAATCCCACTTCCGTTCAAAAACTGGCATGGTACTGCTTATAATATGATATATGCCCTCTATAACTTTGATAGATCCCATACTGGCCAATACCTGTGACCATGTTGCAGACAATAGAGCACCAGTTGAAAGCAATAACCCAATGAATAGCACTGAATAAGGAGTGTAACAACTTTTCACAAGGAAGCGGCACATTTTGGGAAAGAGACGAACGAAAGGCACATTGGCATTGTAAATGACAGTTGTGAACCTATAATTTGGGCCATTATATTGCATAGTGCCACCAAGGGCATAATGCTTTATAGCTCAAAAAATTGTGAATAAAATTGCCACAATGCAGGGACCTTTTCAAATAATTTGCAGGGCCCGTTTAAAAATAGTGTTAAGTTTAAAAGGAATCATGTAATTTGATGGCTGTTTCCAGAACTGCCATAGAATGTGTACATTTGTAGATATGCTTTCCAACCAATCTTGAGAGGAAAACTGAATCATCGGAGAGGATTTGTCTGGAAGATAAAAACCATTAAGATATCTGTATAGGGAAGAGATGATACCACTGCCTCTAGGGGTAGAGGGGCAAATTCGCTCAAAGCATGAAAGGGGTTTCATAGAGGTCAATGCATAATGAGAGCAATAAAAATGTTGAATTTCAACATATTTAAATTCTTCAGAGCATTGGAAGTTATGTAATTGCTGAAGCTGAGCGAAGGAACAAAAATGAGAATCAACTATAGGGCCCTTGTGTACATTGCAGCTGGTAACGTATGTTTAGGAGAATTTGGGCATTTTTTTCAGCAGCCCTGAACTCTCCTCAATGCTATCTTATGAGTACATGTACACTCCGGCGTTTATAGTAGTTTAGAAGCAGTTGAGGTTAGAAGCATTTTTTCTGAAAGCAAAAAAATCACGTTCAGGATGGTAGTTTAATGGCATTTGAAACGTCAAATGCTTCTAACAGCGTGTAAATGCGGTAAACCGCGTTTATAAGTGTTTTCAATGGGGAAAAATTGCAGACAATTTACAATTGGTAAAACAGACTTTCCTGAACCCTTGTTGGCTGCAAGGAGAGAGAGAGAGACTTGTTTTTTCTGCATTGTGGGCATTTGGGAGGGTCTACTGAGGTTATCTGTAAAAACCGCTTCTAAGCGCAAACGCTCATAAACGGCACTAAACGCGGCATGTCAAAGTGGTAAAACTGAAGTTTTTAACCATCGGTTACTAGCTGTCAAGTTCCAGCGTTCAGAAGAGGTTTTCAAACGTCCCGTGTACATGAAGCTTATATGAGAGAAAGGGAGAGAGAGAGAGAGCAGTGCTGCTCTAAGCGTAATAAGTTAGTTTAAAAGAGCTCTAATCTGCTTTAAAATACACTCACATTGGAGCAATGGTAATCAGGCATTTGGTTATGGATGTTCTGTTCAGCTGTACTGGATGTTCCCTCGGTTTCAGGCTGGACAGCAGTGATGAGTCGGTCCCTTGCCGCTCCAGTGGCGTCCGTAGCTCCGAGGCTGGAGGATATCACAGAAGGCACGTCAGCAGGGCACGTCAGCAGGAATCGTCAGGCACAGGAGAACAGGCGGCGTGGCTTGAACGCTCGGAGCATGCATGCTCCTTTGTCAGGCCCAATGAAGGAGGGAACATTCAGTACAGCTGAACAGAACCATAACCAAAATGATTGCCTGATTACCATTGCTCAAAAGTGAGTGTATTTTAAAGAAAATTAAAGCTCTTTTAAACTAACTTATTACGCTAAGAGCGGCGCTGCTCTCTCTCTCCCTTTCTCTCATTATCAGTTTCTTCTGCTCTCCTGAGCTGGCTGCCGCTTTCAACTTCTACCAGAACCTTTAACACAGGTCTGGATCCAGAAAGAAAAATGGACTAATACTTCCAAACATTAACTGGACTCTTATTATTATTTTTACTTTTATTACTATTACCTATTTATCTCAGAGAGATTAGTTTATAGTCCACCCAGAGAGAAAAGTTTGATCCAAATAGGAATAGCGCTGGGAATTTGACATCGCCCAAAAATGAAGCTAAAGGTGAAGCTGGAGAAATCAATTTATATTTCATCCACTGATGGAGAGATTGACATATGATAGCGTTAGGGGAGCGGAAATTCTGGGACGGATGGATTTGGACCTTAGTAGGCCAGGTAAATGATAGGGATAAATAGAAGATTTTTCTAATTGAAGCCAAGGCATATATGTAGAAGGAGCCTGCCATTGTGCAACAAGTGCAAATCTAGCAGCCAAATAATAGTGCCACAGGTTGGGCAATCCCCCCTGAGCCTAGGGTATATACAACAGCAATTTCCCAAATCTAGGCCTCTTATGCATCCAGAAAAAGTTTTTAACTGCTGAATAATTGGTCTCAATGGTAGGTTAAGAAGGCTGGGTTTCTGACTGGCAAGAGGACTGTGCACTGTAACACCAAAAAATTATTTAAAGATGTGGACGCACCTGCATACATATATCATAACATTTCTTCCCATAGTTCAGTGTTTCCCAAAACATTTCAATAGGATACAAATAAGGATTTTGACCACACAAGTTCATAGCCTTGCATTAATTCTTTTTAAACCATTCCTTGGTGGGTTTTTTTAGTAAGCTTCAAAGGATTCTGGATCTGTTAGATTAAAAAAAATAAATTTCCAGTTAAATTTTAACTTTCAGAAGAATGGCCTCAAATTTTCGTTAAGTAGACTTTGATATGATGTAGATTTTCATAGTTGACTTGATAAATGCAAGCTGCCCTGGCCCTGAAGCAGCAAAGCAACCATTATGGGATAAACCATAATATTTCCATCACCATGCTTTACAGTTGGTTATTTAGTTGGTATGAGCTTTTTCTCCCAAATGCTTTCTTAGGTTTGTACAAAACACATCTACTGTTACTGTGGCCAGTCTACTCATTGATTCATTTAATCACAGGTCTGATCCCTGCAAACCCTAACAGTTTTTTTGGTAGAGATCGAAGCAGTTGCTGACAAGCAGTTTCTCTTTTTGCCTGTGAGTCGCATTAGTTGTACCTGTAATTTTAGAGGCCAAAATGTCCAGACAGAGGTACATTAGTGAAGAGGCCTACACGTTTCTGAGCATGGCAGATAAGAGTGAAGAGGAAGTCACCCATCTGTCAGTTCAGGCGAATATGAACCAGTAGACAACAGCGGCACCCTGACAGATAGCTCTGACGATGGAGTAGTGGTCCTTGCTAAGGTCAGGCGTACCCGACACCATTCTTCTTCTGTTGTTGAGGTGCAAGAACTGCAGGGCTCTCATATGGAGCAGAGAGCAAGTACTAGTGCCGCTCATTCTGGTGAACTGGCAAGCACCAGCGGCCTAGTACACCCCAGTGGTATATCCAGCACTGCAGTATTACGTGGTGACGTGGCGAGTCCCATAAGTGCAGTTCAAGCTGGTGCGGTGGCTAGCACAAGTAGTGTCCCGCAGCCACCAAGAAGACAAACACAGGCCCGTCGAGCCCATAGTGCCCTTCCTGCAGAATATGCCAATACTAATTGGGAGCCCACCACTTCTGCAGCACTTGTACATCCCCGAATCATTGGCCAACCCGGAATTCAGGTGGAAACAGTTGATTTTACGTCACTTGATGTACAATATTCGGCCCCTCGTAAACCACTTTAACCAACAGTTTACAGCCTTGTTTACTCCTGATCAAGTTGTCTGCATTAAGGTCACATACCTAATGGTAGAGCCTGCTATGCAGAGGACGGCCTCTTTTACACCTCCGACTCGAGGCCCAATGGTAGAGCAGACAGGAGGCGCGGGAGTGCAGAGTCACACAAGTGCCTGATGGGTCCCAGACAGCGGAGTCAAGACAGCTGCAGGTGGACCGGCAGTTCAGCAGGATTCTCCAAGCAGTAGAGAAGGCAGGTACAGGCAGGCCGGGTCAAACACTGGTGGGCACATCAGGAGCAAATGCGGAGACAGAGGCATAGTCAAAATACAGGCCGGATCGGTGATGGGCATTCAGCGAGGTAGCAGAAGGAGCAGGCAGATGCGGTGGTCAAACAAGCCGGGTCAGCAGAAAGCAGGAACGTCAGAGGCAAGCCGGGTCAGATAACAGGAACAGGTATCAGATATAGGCAACAGGAACACACGGGAATGCTGTAGAGCAGACAGCACTGAGTCTGAGTACTGGCTGAGTTTAAAAAGCCTGTTGGGTGCCAAAAGCTGTCACATAGTGTGCGTGCGTGCATGCCGACGCGTGCGCACGTTGACTTGCACAGGCGCACCGGTGGTATTCTGACTGAGGAAACAGACCATATTTGGCTCTCATCTTGGATACTGGCATGCCCTTCCCGACAATGCGTGCGTGCGCGCGCAGATGCATGCACGGGCGTACGCAGATGAGCCAATGGTGTTCTGACAGGGGCTGAGGTCACAGGTCATCTTCTTCGGCAGCCATCTTGGGTACTGGCTAGCCCTTCTTGATAGTTGATGAGTCCCCGATTAAATTTTCTGTCCGCTTGTCTTTCAAACAGTATCTTCTGAGCGAGTGTGCCAGATATGGGGTATACATATAGTTTTATGATTTACGAGGGAAAAGATAGTCACGTGGAGCCCTAGAACTGCCCAGACTACATTGGGAGCGCTGGCAAGATTGTTTGAGACTTGGTGTCACCCTTATTCGGAAAGGGGTACCACTTGTACATGGACAATTATTACACGAGCGTGCTAATTTTTAGTCACTTGTTTGATCATGGAATTGGCGCAAGTGGCACCGTGCGATCAAATCGCCAGGGCTTACCCCAGTGGCTTGTAGAGTCCCGACTTAGACTGGGGGAGAGAGCCTGCTTGAGAAGTAATAATTTGCTTGCAGTAAAGTGGAGGGATAATCAGAATGTTTTCGTTCTGTCCTCCGTTCACGCAGATACGACAGTCCAAATTCCTACGGCGACTGGTGTTGGGGAAAACCCCTCTGTGTCCACGAATACAACATTATTATGGGAGGGGTGGACCTCAATGACCAGTTGATGGCAACATACTTAATTGCCCGTAAGGCGAGAGGCTGGTACAAAAAAGTGTCTGTATACTTATTCCAATTGGCTCTGCTAAACGCTTATGTGCTATACAAAGTGTCAGAACAAACTGGATCCTTTCTTAAATTCCAGGAAGAGATCATCACAGCCCTTCTGTTTCCAAACGGTGCTGTGGCCCAACTTCCCAATCCAAATGCAGTGAGCCGGCTGCATGAGAGGCATTTTCCGTATGTCCTCCCTAGTACCCCTACCCAATGATCACCCCAAAGAAGAATGTCATGTCTGTAGCAAGCGCAGATATAGGCGTGACACCAGCTATTATTGTCCCTCCTGTCCTGGCCAACCTGGTCTTTGCATTGGTGAATGTTTCGAACGCTACCACACACTAGTGGAGTATTAGTGTAGGGTACAGCAAGGCACAGGCTAGGGTACACTTTCACAGGCTCTCCAAAGATGCCATCGCATTTTGAGAGACCCCAACCTGTAACCGTTACAGTTACAAATAAAAGTGTAAAAAAAAAAAGTTAAAAAATATGACATATGTATAAGAGCCCTTGCACACTGGGGTGGTGTGCAGGCGCTATTGCGCTAATAATAGCGCCTGCAAACCGCCCCGAAAGTGCCGCTGCTTTCATTCCAGTGTGAAAGCCCCGAGGGCTTGCACACTGGAGCGATGCGCTGGCAGGACGGTAAAAAAAGTCCTGCCAGCAGCATCTTCGGAGCGGTGAAGGAGCGGTGTGTATACCGCTCCTTTACCGCTCCTGCCCATTGAAATCAATGGGATGGCGCGGCTATACCGCCGGCAAAGCGCCTCTGCGGTGGTATTTAACCCTTTCTCGGCCGCTAGCTGGGGGTAAAACCGCCCCGCTAGCGGCCGCATACCGATGGTAAAACGCCGCTAATAATAGCGGCGTTTTACCGCCGACGCCGCCCCAGTGTGCAAGGGCTCTTAATAATAAAAAAACAAAAATAGTTGTCATTTTATTGTTCTCTCTCTAATGTCTCTCTATTGTTCTCTATCTATTGTTCTGCTCTTTTTACTGTATTTTTTAACTGCAATGTTTTATTGTTACTATGTTTTATTATGTTTGCTTTTCAGTTATGTAATTACTTTTATACTTTACTGTTTACTGTGTTTTATTGTTAACCATTTTTTTCAGGTACGCTATTCAGCTGCAACACTGATTCATTTATCTTGACAGCAACAGCGTTTGCTCTCACGATACGTAAATCAGCAACTCCAGCGCTGTAGGAGGTGATTTCACCACCAGTTAAAAAAAAAAAAAAGAGCATATATGCCGAAGCACGGGGGCAGGGGTGAAGGGGTGATTTGCCCCTAACATTAGAGGCGGATTGCCCCCATGCTTCGGCATATATTTTTTACTCTTTTTTGGCACAGATTGTTGTTGTTTTATTGAGTTGATATTTTATTGTTACCATTGTTTGCTTTTCAGGTACACCATTTAGCTGCAGCACTGATTTATTTACCTCAACAGCAACAGCGTTTGCGCTCATGATACGTAAATCAGCGACTCCAGTGCTGTTGGAGGTGATTTCACCACCACAGTTAAAAAAAACAAAAACGCATGCATGTATGCCCATCATTAGAAGCGGGTGGATGCAGGGTGGTATTCTAATGGTGGGCATACCCACCAATAAATCTCTTTTTTAGTTCAGCCCACAGGCTGCATGAAAAAAAAGAACATTACAATATATGCCCAACAAGGACAAGCAGTATGTTGCTGGACTTTGAGTGGTTATACCAGAATGATGTCCGCAGGTTTAGGTATCATCATGGTATCGTACTTTTCAGCCAGCGCTTGGCTTTCATGCAAAAGCAATCCTAGCGGCTAATAAACTGCTAGACTGCTTTTACAAGCAGTGGGAGGGAACGTCCCCCCCCCCTCCCACCGTTTTCCATGGTTTTCTTGGGCTCTCCTGTCCCATTGGGGAACCTGAGAATGCAGCCGGTGGTTTCCCGCCAGCTGACCATAGAGCTGATTGAAGACCAGAATGGCTCCAATCATCTCTATGGACTAAGAAACCAGAAGCTACAAGCATTTCATGACTTCGGTTTCGCCGGATATAAACAGCGCCATTGGGAAATTGGGAGAGCATCTTATCACACCGATCTTGGTGTGGTCAGATGCTTTGAGGGTAGAGGAGAGATCTAGAGTCTAATAGACCCTTGTTTTTTTTTAAAAAAAGAGTACCTGTCACTACCTATTTCTATCATAGGGAATATTTACATTCCCTGTGATAACAATAAAAATGATAAGATAAGTGTAAAAATAAAATAAAAAAGCAAAATAAATAATAATAAAAAAGCACCCCTTTGCTTGCACGCAAAGGTGAACGCAAGCATCGGTCTTGTGTCATATGTAAACAGCAATTGCACCATGCATGTGAGGTATCACCGCGAACGTCAGATCGAGGGCAATAATTTTAGCAGTAGACCTTCTCTGTAAATCTAAAGTGGTAACCTGTAAAGGCTTTAAAAGGCTTCTAAAAATGTATGTAGTTTGTCGCTGCTGCACGGTTGTGCACAATTTTAAAGCATGTCATGTTTGGTATCTATGTACTCGGCATAAGATCATCTTTTATATTTTACAAAACATTTGGGCAATATAGTGTGTTTTAAGGCATTAAAATTGAAAAAAGTGTTTTCTTTCCCAAAAAATTGTGTTTGAAACATCGCTGCGTAAATACTGTGTGAAAAAAAATTGCAACCCCCACCATTTTAATCTGTAGGGCCTTTGCTTTAAAAAAAATATAAAATGTTTGGGGGTTCAAAGTAATTTTCTAGCAAAAAAATAATGTAAACAAAAAGCGTCAGAAAGGGCTTTGTCTTCAAGTTGTTAGAAGAGTGGGTGATGTGTGACATAAGCTTCTAATATTGTGCATAAAATACCAGGACAGTTCAAAACTCCCCAAATGACCCCATTTTGGAAAGTAGACACCCCAAGCTATTTGCTGAGAAGCATGTTGAGTCCATGGAATATTTTATATTTTACTACAAGTTTAGGGAAAATTAAAAATGTTTAAATTTTCAAAACTTTGTGACAAAAAGAGAGATCTGCAAAATACTCACCATGCCTCTCAGCAAATAGCTTGGGGTGTCTACTTTCCAAAATGGGGTCAGTTGGGGGGGGGGGGGGGTGCTATCTTGGCATTTCAACTCCTCTGAAACTGTGATAGGTAGTGAGGAGTGAAATTACCATTTTACACCCTTAGGCCTCATGTACACTGCTGCTGGTAAACGAGCGTTCAGAGGCAGTTGGCTGCTTTTTGCAGCTGCCCCTGAACTCATCCAATGTTATCTTATGTGTACATGTACACAGGTTCGTTTAATGTCATTTTTAGGCAGTTGCGTTTAGAGGCTTTTCTTTAAAGGCAAAAAAATTAGTTCAGACGCTGAAGTTTCTGATGTTTCAGACGCTAAACGCCACTAAACGCGGTTCTGGCACTTATCCGCGTTTCATTTACAGGCGTTTTTCATTTTTGGCTATTTTGAAAAAAAACACTTTTAAACGCAAACGCGGCAAAACATCGCTAAACGTGGCACTTAAAAGCGGCAAGTTAAATCGTTCAGGAGAGGTTGTAAAAACGTCCCGTGTACATTAAGCTTTAGATAGCCTGAAGGCGGTGATTGGTTTTCGGGGTCCTGTACGTGGGTAGACTGCCAAAAAGTCCCACACATGTGGTATCCCCGTACTCAGGAGAAGTATCAGAATGCATTTTGGGGTGTAATTTTACATATGCCCATGGCACATTTGAGCAATATTTAATTTCAGTGACAACTTCGTGTAAATTTTTTTTTTTTTTAGTAATTTTTTAATCACTTGCGACAAAAAAATAAAATATTAAATGTGCTCAACATGCTTTCTCAGCAAATTCCTTGGGGTGTCTATTTTCCAAAATGGGGTCATTTGGGGGGGGGGGGGGAATTGTACTGCCCTGCCCTTATAGCACCTCAAGAAATGAAATAGGCAGTCATAAACTAAAAGCTGTGTAAATTCCAGAAAATGTACCCTAGTTTGTAGACGCTATAACTTTTGCGTAAACCAATAAATATACGCTTATTGAATTTTTTATTTATAACAAAAAGTAGAAAATATCATTTTTTAAAAAATTTTCAGTCTTTTTTCGTTTATATCGTAAAAAATAAAAACCGCAGAAGTGATCAAATACCACCAAAAGAAAGCTCTATTTGTGGGAAAAAAAGGACGCACATTTCGTTTGGGTACAGCATTGCATGACCGCGCAATTACCAGTTAAAACAGTGCAGTGCCAAATTGTAAAAAGTGCTCTGGTCAGGAAGGGGGTAAAATCTTCCAGGGCTGAAGTGGTTAAATACCATATAATAGGTATCCACAACCTTTGTTTAGGACCAAAGAGAGCTCTTTAAGCTTGTAATGAGGACATCACATGCATCAATTGCAAAGAGAACAGCAGACGCTAGATATCTGAGGTTCAAATAAGACAAGTTCCACTTGTATTCTCCCTAAGGAGGTTCTAATCATTGGCACCTAATATGGAAAATCTGATTCCAATTTACAGGATTTGAAGTAGTAGTAGTAGTAGTAGATGTAGCTGTGACAAATCTGCTTTTTGTTCTATTAGATCACTGGCTCCCAAACTGCAGCCTTGAGGCAGTTTGCAGCCCTTTGCTTGCCTTTATCTGGCCCTTGAGGCATTATTCCTGCCATTGACACCAACAATGGGGCACTATTTCTCCCACTGACAATAAAAATAGGATACTGTTCCTCCCACTGACACCAACGATTTCTCCCCCTAATACCAAAGATAGGGCATTGCTTACTCCCACAGTGTACAGTCCAGGCCCCCTAAAGTCTTAAGGACAGCAAACTGGCCCTTTCTTTAGAAAGTTTGGAGACCCCTAATTTTGATTATTAGAATGAATACATGGTGTCAATTATGCATATAAAAAAGTGCTGTGCTAAAAACAAATATACAGTACATAAAAAGTATTGCATAAAGATAGAATTTATCAAAACGCAGTGAACGGTGATAAAGTTCCTTAAAAAATAAAAGGAAATATTAAATAGTCCAAAATAAAGTCACAATACTCAAATCTAGTAAATGCGTGTTAACCACTTGCCGACCGCCATATAGCAAAATGACGTCGGCAAAGTGGTTGCGATATCCTGACCAGACATCATATGACGTCTTTCAGGATATCAAGCCGCTGTGCATCCCCGGGGGCGCGCATCGCGGCGATCGTTGTTGCAGCGTATCAGTCTGATGCACCGCAACTCCGATCTAGGTAAAAAGTCTCTGACAGACTCTTTACCACGTGATCAGCCGTGTCCAATCACGGCTGATCACAATGTAAACAGGAAGAGCCGTTGATCAGCTTTTCCTCATTCGCGTCTGACAGACGCGAGTAGAGGAGAGCCGATCGGCTGCTCTCCTGACAGGTCTGCGTTGATTGTTTATCAGCGCAGCCCCCCCTCAGATGCCCGCCCAGGACCACCAGGATGCCACCAGGGATGGCCACCACACTGGACCACCAGGTATGCCACCCTAGACCAGGGAAATGCCAATCAGTGCTCAGGCAGCTGCCAATCAGTGCCAAAGAGAAATGTCTGTCAGTGCCACCAGTGATGCCTATCAGTGAAATCTATCAGTGCCAGCCATCAGTGCTGCCTTTCAGTGCCCATCAGTGCCGCCTATCAGTGCCACCCATAAATACCCATCTATGCAGCCTTTCGCAGCCCCCCCCCGCGTATGCCCACACTGGACCACCACGGATGCCGCCAGGACCACCAGGGATGCCACATAATGTCCTAAAAGATGCTAATCAGTGCCCACAAATGGTGCCAGTCAGTGTCCACTAGGAATGCCTGCCAGATGCCTCCTCATCAGTGATGCCCATCAGTGCCTCCCATCAGTGTCCATTAGTACTACCTACCAGTGCCCATCTGTGCCCATCCGTGCCACCTATCAGTGCCACCCATAAGTACCCATCAGTGCAGCCTTTCAGTGCCCATCACTGCCGCCTATGAGTGCCCATCAGTGCTGCCTATCAATGCCCATCAGTGCTGCATACCAGTGCCACCTATCAGTGCCACCTCATCAGTGCCACCTCATCGGTGCCCATCAGTGCAGCATCATCAGTGCCCATCAGTGAAGGAGAAAACTTACTTATTTACAACATTTTATAACAGAGACAAAGAAAACTTTTTTTTTTTTCCGAAATTTTTGGTCTTTTTTTATTTTTTGCTCAAAAAATAAAAACCCCAGCAGTGATCAAATACCATCAAATGAAAGCTCTAGTTGTGGGAACAAAATGATATTAAATTTGTTTGGGTACAGTGTAGCATGACCACGCAATTCAAAATGCAACAGCGCTGAAGGATAATTTTTCCTATAGGTAAGCCTATAGTAAGGCTTACATATAGGTACTGTAAATACCTCCTAAATGTGCACTGTTTAGGAGATATTTACTGTAGATGCAGCCAGTAATTTTACCAGTGCATGCTCTCTGAAGGAACGGCTACCCAGGTCGTTCCCTCAGAGTCCTGTGCCGTAAACGGCGTGCATGCGTGATGTCATCGCAGCTCCGGCCAATCACAAAGCCGGAGTCCGCGAACCAGGAAGGAAGACCGGGTGAAGATGACCTTCAGCGGTGACAGTGCGCCACTGGAGGGTCCGTTTTCAGGTACGTTTTACATAATGTTATAGTATGCCATGCATACTAGCACATTATGACATTGCCTTTCAGGTTTGAAAAAAAAAAACACCCAGCGGTTTACTACCGCTTTACCATTTCCTTTGATTTAAGGTTACCACTGTTCACTGCCTTTTGATGAATTTTTATCTATGCATATTTTATTTTTAAAGCAGCACTTTTTTATATGCACATTTAATGGGAGTGATACTATCTCGTATGTGTCTGCAGCTTTAGATCCATTTAAATTTAATTTATAGCACATTTTTTCATTTTGTTTATACATAGTGTCAATTGTATGTGTCATCTGTTCAAGTATATATCAGCCTTAAATGTAGGTACTGTTTGAATGACATCAACAATTTTCACGAGATCTACTTTTTCACATAGCTGTATATTGTCTTCACGTGCTGGGGGTAAAACTTTTAAACTCTGCAGAAACTTGAGAGGCTCTTTTTTTAGAAGTACAGTACATTAATCTGGCATTAACATTTATTTACATTCAAATGAGTTTCTGAATAGCACAAAATTGATGCCATCAGGTGTATTAATCCTTTCTACGAACAGAAAGCACTTTATTTTTAAATCAAGTTTCCTGTGATAAGAAGAACAGCTTCCAAACTGTGATGTGCAGTGAACACAGACAGCAAGTGTAAGTATGTTTGCCATTATTGTATTAATTTGCAGACAAAATCAATAAAGATAGCATATTCTTTACCAACCGCAGCTAGCTGTTCACCTTTGATAACAAAGTAGCAATGGAGGACACTCAATGCAATTAATCAAGCTACCCCTTGAAAATTCAGAAATTCGCCATAAGGGTAGCAAGCATAATGTAATATAAATTGTTAAGAATGAAATAAGCTAATCGTTGAACAATAATTAGTGGTGCACAGAAATGAAAATGCTGGACCGAAACCGAAAAATCAGGATGCATTTGGCCGAAAACCGAAATGGACAGTTTAAAAAAAATACACATATTTTATATACCGGTATATAAAATTGTATCGTATTTGACTTCTTAATGGTTTTTGAAGCGTTTTTGCATTAAAAGTAAAATGCATCCCTTTAAAAATTCTATGTATGTCTTCACTCTGGTCCGTTGCGCTTCCGTTTCAGGGTTAAAAATCCTGCTTGCCCCATTTTTGGTGCATATTCTTTAAAAATGCACCACATGACCTATAAAAAATGCACTGTAAACATTGCGGCAAAATCACACGCGTTTTTCAGCGACCATTATCTGCATTTTTTTTCTATCGGCAAAATGCTCATAACCCGGATAATTTTCGGCAGCTGATATATCTGTGCAGCCCTAACAATAATGCAAAAACAAAGATAATTTGGTTAACTTGACATTCGTAAAGCGTTTACATCATCAGGTCACGTTTTGTAGAAAATCCATTAAGAACTTTGACTAGGGTAGCAAACTGCCTCATGTTTTATTATCATAAAATATATTTTTTTACTATGTAGGCCTGAAAGAATAAAACCAGATAAATGAACCTTTCATTTTGAAAACACAGTACAATAATCCATTTTGTAAAATTTTAGGAACTGTTCTACCAAAAAAGGCAGCACAGCATAGAAGAAGGATGGTTCTTAACTGAAATTCATCATGGCACATCATTCTGCATTCCCATGTGTTTCAGCAAAACAACACTTAAAGTGGAACTAAATAATAACAAACAGTACACTTAAAAAAAAAACCTCCTTGAAAACCTTCGCTCTCCTAGGGGCCCCATTCAAATCATCCTGGCCGCTACGGTGCATTGAGAACCTATGAGTGCATTAACGTGTGTTGCAGGAGCCCAGCCATATTAACAGGCTCCAAAATTACCACAGGGGACTGAAAATTTCACAATATTATCGGCAGCCCAATGAATGTACACCCCAATGTAGGTGTGATGGGGTGCCACTCAGAATGAATGGCACCCCATCACACCAGTGAATGTACTGGTGTGAACAGACTCCTAAAGAGTGAATGAACAGAATCACGTGAATGTGAATCCCGAGGCTGATCAGACTCTCCCCCATTCACAGATGGTGTTACATGCAGTGTAGACAATGAACGAACATTTCTCAATGACAGAGAAAGAAGGAAGGGTGTGGGCCATCTGTATTGCCGTTCTGCCTGAAGACCCAAAGCTGTTAACCATTACAGCGCTAGTAGTTCAAAATCAGAAAGAGGACCCCTACATTGAAGATTTCTCCAGGATCCAGATGTCTGCATACTGTGGGATATCCTTTATAACTAATGTGACTAAAGCTGTAGTCACCTCCATTTGCTTTCTCCAGAAGGCACAGGTAAAAGAGTGAATGAGCAGTGCTGTGAGGATCACTCAATTACTTTACATTTTTGGTTACAGGCAGGTGGAATTTCTTGTAAACCAAAAGCACACAAGAAGCCTGGAGCTGACAGGCCTCCCTCCTCTTCTTTGGTGAATGACAGCACTGGTCTCCATAGCCCCCTTGCTTCCAGAAACAAGCACTGTCACTCACACCTAATCATATAGTCATCTCCTTGCTAACAGAGAGGGCAGACAGAAGTGGGGGGTCAAACCACTCTGCTAAGTAACCAAAACACGGATCAGTATGGGCCCAAACGCCACACGCACTTGGTCCCTTGTGGGTTCAAGAAATATTTTTCAGTTATAGTGATATGCTTTCTTTAAAATATATAAAAAAAAAAATACCCAAGGCACTATGGGTTAGCTAAAGAGACAACAACACCAATGAAGAATGCTTTGCAGGTCGCTTTGATTAAAATTGTGTACTAAGCTGTCTGATAACGGATAAATCACTGGAGTTCTGTAAACCAATGGCTTCTTTGTGCAAATCTGTAGAATGGATATGTAAAAAGTAGACAACAGCTTCATCTGCTGATTTTGATAGAAGACTACATGCTATCCTATATAGTATTAAAGCAAAGTGCCACATTCCCAGGTTGCTTCCAGTCCATGGAAATCCCATCCCCAGCACACTCGATCTTTTCTCTATGTCCTTCTTCTAGCCCACGGACATCTCACTTTTCAGTTTCTATGTCAGCAGTAAAATGGCTTCTCCAGTACATCTTTAGCCCCCACTTAGCTTTATATTCTCCTATCTCTTTTTCTGAAACCGCCCCCCCCCCCAACTCTAGTTTGCAAAAGGACACCTCCTGTTTCCAGTTTACGCGACGGGAAGCATTTTCATTGCTCATGCACCATCTCTCTTTTTTTGCTGCTCTCCACAGTGTCAACCCCCCCCCCCCCTCCTCCCCACACCAGCCCCTACACCTTCCAACCATTCCAGATTCACTGGGTCTGTCCCAGGATGTAAAGAAAATCCTGCTGCTGTGTCTGGTGGTGGGTGCTTGAACCCTTCTTCAAGCTGCTTTCACTGGATCTATGCTGCGACTGTTGGGCAGAGTGATCTATTGCCCAACAGTGCCTGTATGGTTCGGTGCTGAAGAAAAGCAGAGTAAGGCAGCAGTGTCAGATACAGCATCAGGCCAGTAAGTAACCTATGGAAACCAATGCTTTTTATTTTAATTGAAAGCAGTAGCATTGATGCTTTACTCTCTGGAACACCAATCCTGAGGTATACTTTCCCCTGCTGGACACCACTGCCAAGACATTCTTCCTCCAGCTGATCACTGACACTAGGGCTTTTTTTTTTATCATCCCACTGACCACCACAGCCATGGCATTTCTCCCACTAACACCAATACTGGCATATGTCCCCAGATCTGTGCCTCGATACAATCCTGTCTCAGAGGTCTACAGACAATTTGTTGGACTTCATGCCTTGGTTTGTGCTCTGACATGCACTGTTAACTGTGGGACCTTATATAGACAGGTGTGTGCCTTTCCAAATCATGTCCAATCAACTGAATTTACCACAGGTGGACTCCAATCAAGTTGTAGAAACATTTCAAGGATGATCGGTGGAAACAGGATGTACCTGAGCTTAATTTTGAGTGTCAAGGCAAAGGCTGTGAATACTTATGTACATGTGATTTGTTTATTTTTAATACATTTGCAAAGATTTCAAACAATCTTCTTTCATGTTGTTATCATGGGTTATTGTTTGTAGAATTTTCAGGAAGATAATGAATTTAATCAATTTTGGAATAAGGCTGTAACATAACAAAATGTGGAAAAAGTGCTGTGAATACTTTCCAGGTGCACTGTATATACAATGCTGTACATAACACAGTTTTATCTTCTCAGGTAAATGTTACAGTCCTAATTTGTGTAATCTGCACACAATGTTGTACAATACATTCTCTGAACTCAGAACTCTATACACTATAGGGGAGATTTTCTAAAACTGGTGCACACAGAATCTGGTGCAGTTGTGCATAGTAGCAACCAGCTTCTAGGTTTTATTGTCAAAACTCAATTGAATGAGCTGAGATTAGAAGCGGATTCATTACTACTCACAGCTGCACCACATTCTGTGTGCACCAGTTTTAGTAAATCTCCCCCTAGGCTGTACATTATACAGTATAGTCTTCACTGCTATACTCTAAAGCTGCAGTCTCCCAACTCTGATCTATGGGTTGCCGTAAACCTACCCCTGCAATGGAAAGGTCCTGCAAACCCCTCAGCAACCAGTGGCCAGCCTATTTGTGTTAAAGCTGAACTCCAAGAAACCTAAAAATTGTGCTAGTTTATGTCTTGGGAACTTGGTAAAGCAGTTTTACTTACCCAATCCTCCACTCCTGCAGCCTCATCTGCACTGCTAGACCAGGCCCTGCAGGCACTTCTCCTCTGACGTCATCAAGACCGGAGGAGCAATACACGTGACACTCTGTACAAGGCGTGCACCAAGGAAATAGAAGCAGCCGCCCTCTGAAGAAAGACTGCCAAGACCAAAACCTGACTACTGATCATACTCAAGACCAAACGTCAATCAACCCCCAATTGTAGGAAGTCCTGTGGTAAATCTTAATCAAAGTAGTCCACAGTAGCCATCAGAACAGTAGGAATAACAGAAACTACCTAGTCTCTTCGGACCTTTGGCTGCAATAGCCATGCCGTTAAGCTAACAACCATAAAGAAAGCTGGAAGCTCAGACCTTGTGAAAGCCAGTCAGGACAATCTGGAAGGATCCAAGGACTGTCCACTGACGAGTGCACAACATCGGACTGGAAATCCAGGAGTTCCCTCCATAAGAATCTAATAAAGCAGACAAGGGTAAAATTGCAGCTGAGAGAAGGCATAATTCAGGGAGAACTGGCCCTGTGGCGTCACCAGAACATCCACTGCAAACGCCTGAGGATAAACTTGTCCAATTACGCCCTGAACTTGGATGCCCGTAGGTCCACATCTAGAGAGTCCCACTATTGACAGAGCTCCACAAACATCTCCGAGATTACAGACAACTGCTGAATACTGTGGAAATCCTTCTGCCAATCTTCCATTACTGGAAAGTGAATGGCAGACAGATCAGGCAATGAAGCTCCACCCAAAAGAGGGCGAGAATCACTTCCTCCTGGGCCACTTAAGCCAGGCATGTGAGAATTTTTATGGGACAAGAGATCACTGGAGTCACCAAAGGCATACTCCCCTTCCAAGGCAACACATCTTTTCAGGGATATTGTTAGATCAAATCACCTCAACAGGGTAAACCTAGTTGGCTAATACAAAACCAACACCATAGACACAACACCATAGACACAGCCATAACACCTTGGGGCAGACAAGCCTGACGGCACGGACTGCGCATGTATGACTTGGGTGTCATCTGGGAATGCAGGGGGTGGAGAACTATTTCACTATCCACAGCCCCCCCCCCAGCGTCGCCACTGCGATGTAGCACTGGGGCGCATAAAAAATGGTAGAAAACCAAGGGGAACCCCTAAGTAAATATATAAGGGAGTGGTCCAGGCATATCAAAGAGTGAGCAGAGCTAGCTGGGATCAGATCATGTGACCTGCATGTCACACAGATGCTTCCAAACAGCAGTCTTAGCCTGCTAGGAGCACACAGTAAAAAGCACCATACAACAGCAGCTGATACACAAAGCCGACAAACAGCAGGGCCACCACTCCTTGTACCAAAGTAGGGTTGCTGGGGGGGGGGGGGGTACCTTTTTATAGGATTACTAACAGGGCTATCCAGGGGCACTCACCAGCCTAGCTGAAGGACCCCTTTTTTTAGCAGGGTCCAAACTTGAACCATCACAGCTGGCTTTGCCCAGAGGGCTTTTAGGACTTGATCCTCCAGCTGGGGTTCATTGGCCTGGACCTGTTGAGCACCCGACCATAAAACATTGGGCAATATATCAACGTGCAGGACTCTGTAAACACAGGGTCCAGTTCCAACCGGCAACAATACAGGCCATTATTCCATCTCTTTGTCTGGTGTGGAGTCCGGGTTCCAGTACTCTGAGCCATGATAGCCAAGGGAATGGATGTGGATAGAACCACTGAGAATCTGGTAAAATTGTGCAGAGAGCTGCATAGCAGTAACTTTCACCTTCGACAATGGCAAGAAAACTGAAGCCCTGTCTACCGAGGAGAGATTACACCTAGGAGTGAACTGTCTTTTTTTTTATTTTATTTTTTACAGTGTCCAATCATGTAGCAATTAACCCCTTATTGCCCGATTCTCAATGCATGTATATTAACCCCTCATCACCTGATTCTCAGTGCATGTGTATTAAAACCCCATCACCCGATTTTTAGTGCATATGTAATAACCCCTCACCACCCGATTTTAGTACATGTGTAATAACCCCTCATCACCCGATTTTAGTACATGTGTAATAACCCCTCATCACCCGATTTTAGTACATAAGTAATAACCCCTCATCACCCGATTTTAGTACATGTGTAATAACCCCTCATCACCCGATTTTTAGTGCATGTGTAATGACCCCTCATCACCCGATTTTTAGTGCATGCATAATAACTAGAGGTCGACCGATATATCGGCCTATATTTGGTGTTTTTTAATTAATCGGCATCGGCCGATTGTGCTGATAAAAAAGGCCGATTATAACTTCAGCTAGAAGTCAATGCAAGTTGCCTGAAGTCTTCTGTGGAGAGACTTCTCTCCTCTCTGGGCAGCCTGCCAAGTCTAATAAAAGAAGCTAAAAAGATACAATGTTTCTATTTATCAATGAACTGAACTCTGTGTGTAAGAGTTCTCAGTTTAACCATTTAAAGACTAAATCTTTTCAGACATTTGTTACTTACAAGTAAAAATCCTGTATTTTCTGCTAGAAAATCACTTAGAACCCCCAAAAATTCTATATATTTTTTAGCAGAGACCCTAGGGAATAAAATAGCGGTTGCTGCAATATTTTATGTCACACGGTATTTGCGCAGCAGTCTTTTAAACACAATTTTTTTTTTTTTAAAATACACTGATTTAAAAAAAAAAAAAACTAAGCAGTAAAGTTAGCCCATTTTTTTTCATCCAAAAGTTTTGATTACCTGTTTTTTTGTATTTAATATTTAAGATATAGTTTTTTTTTAATCTAAATTATACATACAAGTGAACTGATTGGAGGTTTGTTTTGTTTAATAAATGTTTAAATGTAAGAAATTTTCTGTATCACTTATTTCTTAAGATTGCTTTCACACTGTAGCGGGCATGCGTTGACAGTAAAACGCTGCTAGTTTTAGCGGCGCTTTACCGTCATTTTAGCTGCGCTATTCAGCTGCTAGTGGGGAGCTTATAACCCAGCTAGTGCCCGAGGAAGGGGTTAAATGCGCCCGTGAAGCGCCGCTGCTGAATCTCTTTGCAGGTGCTTCAGCAGCGGTGCGCATTCATTTCACTGGGCAGGAGTGGTGGAGGAGCGGTATACACCGCTCCAAAGATGCTGCTTGCAGGACTTTTTTAACATCCTGGCAGCGCATCGCCTCAGTATGAAAGCACTCGGGCTTTCACACTGAGACTGCAGGGAGCCGTTTTGCAGGCACTTTACAGGCACTATTTTTAGCCCACAAGCGCCTGAAAAACGCCCCAGTGTGAAAGGGGTCTAACTGTTAGAATTTATGAGATAAAGGGGAAAAAAAGAAAAGAAAAAAAAAAAAAAATCGGCTTAACATATCGGCCCAAAAAAAAAAAAAAAAAAAAATCGGCATCATATATCGGCCATCGGCCTCCGCGATTTCTAAATATCGGCATCAGCCAGATAAAAACCCATATCGGTCGACCTCTAATAATAACCCCTCATCACCGATTTTTAGTGCATGTGTAAGACCCCTCATCACCCGATTTTTAGTGCAAGTGTAATAACCCCTCATCACCCGATTTTTAGTGCATGTGTAATAACCCCTCATCACCCGATTTTTAGTATATGTGTAATAACCCCTCATCACTGATTTTTAGTGCATGTGTAATAACCCCTCATCACCCTATTTTAGTACATGTGTAATATCCCTCATCACCGATTTTTAGTGCATGTGTAATGACCCCTCATCACCCGATTTTTAGTGCAAGTGTAATAACCCCTCATCACCCGATTTTTAGTGCATGTGTAATGACCCCTCATCACCTGATTTTTAGTGCATGTGTAATGACCCCTCATCACCCGATTTTTAGTGCATGTGTAATGACCCCTCATCACCTGATTTTTAGTGCATGTGTAATGACCCCTCATCACCCGATTTTTAGTGCAAGTGTAATAACCCCTCATCACCCGATTTTTAGTGCATGTGTAATAACCCCTCATCACCCGATTTTTAGTATATGTGTAATAACCCCTCATCACTGATTTTTAGTGCATGTGTAATAACCCCTCATCACCCTATTTTAGTACATGTGTAATATCCCTCATCACCGATTTTTAGTGCATGTGTAATGACCCCTCATCACCTGATTTTTAGTGCATGTGTAATGAACCCTCATCACCCGATTTTTAGTGCATGTGTAATAACCCCTCATCACCTGATTTTTAGTGCATGTGTAATAACCCCTCATCACCTGATTTTTAGTGCATGTGTAATAACCCCTCATCACCTGATTTTTAGTGCATGTGTAATAACCCCTCATCACCTGATTTTTAGTGCATGTGTAATAACCCCTCATCACCTGATTTTTAGTGCATGTGTAATAACCCCTCATCACCTGATTTTTAGTGCATGTGTAATAACCCCTCATCACCTGATTTTTAGTGCATGTGTAATAACCCCTCATCACCTGATTTTTAGTGCATGTGTAATAACCCCTCATCATCCGATTTTTAGTGCATGTGTAATAACCCCTCATCACCTGATTTTTAGTGCATGTGTAATAACCCCTCATCACCCGGTATTTAGGATGTGTGTATGTGTTCTAACCCAGCCCTGAACAACCTTTTTAACACAGGAATTTTTGCAATAACTTTCCGGTCTCAGGAAACCCCTGCTAAAACTGACTATATCTACACCTCATGATACATTAGTGTGATGGTCAGTGGGAAGAATGCCCCCTTACAGATAACAATAACAACTTCCGGACCAACAATGTACCCATACATCGCTGGACTTCAGGTGGTTATTCTGCAGCTTTTATTATGCAGATTCAGACATCATCCCTGTACCGTTTTTTAAAGCCCACAGTTGGCTTTTTTGTAAAAGTAATCAATACAAATAGCTGTGCTGCCCCTACACTCTATACAATTAATATATATATATATATATATACAGTGCCACAATTCATAAAGTGCAACATTAAAATGCTAACAGTCCATAAAAGTGCTTCAAATAAAAGTGCCCCACTTCTTAGACATAAAGTGACTGTCACCACTCTTTGTGCGCCTTCTAGGACCAAACTCACCACCTCCTAAGTGTACACTAAGGTAGATCAAACTGTGCTTAATGTCTCTGGTCAGACTCTCGAGGTAAATCACCATTCACAACTCCGTAATGTTCCACACACAAGAAAGCAAGAAATCTCATTTTGCAATTTTGTTTATTAAAACATCCCCACAAAATTGTAAAATATACGCACTCACAATGTCTAGCGCCTCCCCTGGCACACGGAATAATCTGCCGTAAAAAATCTACTGGATGCCACTGCTCCAATGTAAAAGCAATCCTAGCTGCTAACTAGCCACTGGCTTGCTTTTACAAGCAGCAGAAGGGGATCCCCTCCTGCGGCTTTCTTGGGCTCTCCTGTCCCACCGGGAGACCCGATCGATGAACTGGCACATCTTCCGGCTGGTTAGAGAGCTAAACAAAGACTGGATCGGCTCTCAGCCTATGGTAACCCAGAAGTGATGCCCTGACATTACTTCCGATTTACCCAGGTGTCAATGGCGCCATTTTAAAAAAATCCAAAGCATTAAAAAAAAACAATCTTGATGTTTTGAATGCTTTTAAGGGCAGAGGAGGGATTTGGTCTCTCCATGAAGAATACTTGTCTAATGCCTACTGCTGTTACAAGGAAGTTTACATTCCTTGTGACAGCAATAAAAGTGATAACAAAATAAATTAAAGCAATAGTGTAAAAAAATTTTATAATTTAAAAAATGCAAAACGCACGCAAACAGTGATCATCCCACACATGTGAGGCATTGCTGCGAAAGTAAGATTATTGGCAGTAATTATAGCACCAGACCTCCTCTGTAAATCTAATGTGGTAACCCGTAAAGGCTTTAAAAGCGTTGTTTATGGATAGTATAATTTGCATAGTTTGTCACCATTGCACAGGCATGCACATCTTTAAAGTGGTGTTCCAGCCGCAATTTTTTTTTTTTAAAGTCAGCAGCTACAAACACTGTAGCTGTTGACTTTTAATAAGGACACTTACCTGTCCAGCGAGCCCGCGATGTCGGCCCCCCGAGGCCGATCCGTCCATCGGATCAGCTGCCGGCGCCGCCATTTTAATGAAGGGAAACAGGCAGTGGAGCCTCGCGGCTTCACTGCCCGTTTCCTACTGCGCATGCGTCGTGCGGCGCTTTGTGAATGGCCCTGTTGTTTTCTGGAACTCACACATGTCCCAGAAGACAACGGGGAAGCTCGCCAAAGAGGAGGAAGCGTCGCGGAATTGGAAGAGGCAGATTAGGAAGACTGCCTAGCAACAGGGGTTTCTGGTAAGTAAAAAATCTTTTTTTTTTTTACATTTTTTTGAGAATGTTAATGGAATTTTTTATTTTAGGGTGGACCTCCTCTTTAAAGCATGACATGTTTGATATCTATTCACTCGGTGTAACATCATTGATTATATTTTACAAAAAATTGGGTTGTGTATTGTGTTTTTTTTTTTGCATTAACCACTTGCCTACTGGGCACTTTCACCCCCTTCCTGCCCAGGCCAATTTTCAGCGCTGTCACATTTTGAATGACCATTGCGCGGTCATGCAACACTGTACCCAAACAAAATCTAAGGCTTGCCAGTTCCTAAATGTCTTGCAGGACAATTTTATGGTTTAAATGGTAGACGCACCAACTAGAAATAAAGCGTTACTGGATCTACTGATTACCAACAATACAGACCTGATCACGGATGTGGAAATACGGGGCAATTTAGGTAACAGCGATCACAGGTCAATTGGCTTCAGTAAAAATTCATACAAATAGGAAACATAAGGGGAATACAAAGACACTGAATTTCAAAAGAGTCAACTTCCCTAAACTATGAGCCTTGCTAGAAGGCATAAATTAAGATAGAATCTTAGGAACAAAGAACATGGAGGAGAGATGGGTTTGCTTTAAGAGCATATTAAATAAGGGCATTAGCCAATGCATGACATTGGGTAGTAAATTTAAAAGAGCGAACAAAAGTCCTGGATGGCTTAACTCCAGTGTAAAAATGCATATAAAAGCAAAGGACAAGGTCTTTAAAAAATACAAGGTTGAGGGTTAATCATCAGCATTCAGACTTTATAAAGAATGCAAAACACTGATATAACTCTATAACTCTATGTATATAAAAATGTAAGGGTGCAATAAGGACGACTAAGATAGAACATGAAAGACACATAGCGGAGGAGAGCAAAAAAAATTCCAAGAAATTCTTTAAGTATGTAAACAGTAAAAAAGGGAGGACAGACCATATTGGCCCCATAAAGAATGAGGAAGGACATCTGGTTACAAAGGATGGGGAGATGGCGAAGGTATTGAATTTATTCTTCTCCTCAGTCTTCACGAGGGAATCGGGGGGCTTCAGTAACCAAAACTGCAGTGTTTATCCTCATAACACAACACAGGAAGCACCTACATGGTTAACAAAGGACAGAATTAAAATTAGACTTGGGAAACTTATCATTAATAAATCACCGGGATCAAATGGCTTGCACCCGAGGGTACTTAGGGAACTCAGTCAAGTAATTGCCAGACCATTGTTCCTAATTTTTACAACAGTCTATTAACTAGAATGGTACCAGCTGATTGGAGAAAAGCCAATGTAGCACCAAAGCTAATAAAGGGTCTGGAGGATATTAATTATGAGGAAAGGTTGTGAGCACTGAACTTATTCTCTCTGGAGAAGAGACGCTTGAGACGGGATATGATTTCAATATACAAATACCGTACTGGTGACCCCACAATAGGGATAAAACTTTTTTGGGGAAGGGAGTTTAACAAGACTCATGGTCACTCCTTAAAATTAGAAGAAAAGATGTTTAACCTTAAACTACGTAGAGGGTTCTTTACTGTAAGAGCGGCAAGGATGTGGAATTCCCTTCCACAGGCGGTGGTCTCGGTGGGGGGATCCATAGTTTCAAGAAATTGTTAGGTAAGCACCTGAACGACCCCAACGTACAGGGACATACAATGTAATACTGACATATAATCACACACATAGGTTGGACTTGATGGACTTGTGTCTTTTTTCAACCTCACCTACTATGTAAATATTTATGCAACAGAAGTGACGTTCCGACCCAAAAAAAACGTACAGCGCATGTGCGATGTGTTCCACACACCCTATCATCTGACGGGTAGTGGTATTCTGGTAGAAGACCCATGCTGACATCTTACTATCCCCAGTTACATCTTGAATTTCAGAGTAATTTTAGCAATAAAGTGAGCGGATATGAATAAATATGGTGTACTGATATCTGTGATGGTGTTTTGATGTTACATTTTAAAAGAAGCTGGACGCCAGCAGTAGGAAGGGGGGGAGGCCAGGTTGGTACACCCTGCACTGCTCATCGCTAAACCTTTAGGCTTTAAAAATGTAACATCAAAACAGCATCACATATATCAATATACTATATTTATTTATATACGCTCTAGATAGAACAGTGGCACTGACAGGCATCACTGATAATCAGGACACTAATGCACTAATGATCAGTGCCCTGATTATCAGTGTAGATGTCCCCTGTGTGGATTTGACGATTATCGGCTCTCCTCTCCTCATGCGCTGTCAGTGTGAGGAGAGGACTGCTGATAACCGGCAAATACTGTTTACACTGTGATCACCTGTAATTGGACTAGTGCTGCCACCTCATTGCTTTAAAACTGAACACAGATTCTGAAACTAATTTAAAGTGGAGTTACGCTTTAAATAAAAGTCAGTAGCTACAAATACTGCAGCTGCTGGCTTTTAATAATCGGACACTTACCTGTCCCAGGGTCCAGCGTTGCGGGGGATCAAAGCCCCTCTCGTCTAACCCTCCGCTCGGCGGCGCCGGAATTGTAACTGTGGGCGCCTGGCTGTGGCTTCACAGCCGGGCACCCACTGAGCATGCGCTAGCCACGCCGCACATCGTGTCTGGCCGCACAATCATCTGGGACCTGTGACATGTCCCAGATGATTGCCTAGAGGGAGGGACAGACAGAGCTGATCTCCCTTCCGGCGCCGAGGGAAATGACGTAAGGAGCCGAGGTGAGTACGGAGCCAGATTACGAGGGACCCCCTAGCAACAGGCATTAAGAGGTGAGTAAAAAAAAAAAAAAAAATCTCCAAATGTTTTTTTTTTTATTTATTTCATGCACATTAGTGATTTTTTTTTTTTTTTTTGGGTGGAACTCCACTTTAACCAATTAAGGACAGAGCCTCTTTTTGAGATTTGTTGTTTACAAGTTAAAAACAGTTTTTTTTGTTAGAAAATTACTTAGAACCCCCAAACATTATACATTTTTTTTTCTAACACCCTAGAGAATAAAATGGCGGTTGTTGCAATACTTTCTGTCACACTGTATTTGCGCAGCGGTCTTACAAGCGCACTTTTTTTGGAAAAAATACACTTTTTTTTAAATTAAAAAATAAGACATTAGTAAAGTTAGCCCAATTTTTTTTATAATGTGAAAGATAATGTTACACCGAGTAAATTGATACCCAACATGTCACGCTTAAAAATTGTGCCCGCTCGTGGAATGGCAACAAACTTTTACCCTTAATAATCTCCATAGGCGACGTTTAAAAAGTCTGCAGGTTGCACAATTTGTGTTACAGAGAAGGTCTAGGGCTAGAATTATTGCTCTTGCTCTACCGATCGCGGCGATACCTCACATGTGTGGTTTGAACACCATTTTCATATGCGGGCCCTACTCACGTATGCGTTTGCTTCTGCGCGCGAGCTTGGCGGGACGGGGCACGTTTAACTTTTTTTTTTTCTTATTTATTTTACCTTTTATTTTTCCACCGTTCTAAAAAAAAAACATGGTGCCACTTTTTAGTGTAAACATCCCTTGTAATAGAAAAAAAGCATGACAGGACCTTTTAAATATGAGATCTGGGGTCAAAAAAACCTCAGATCTCATATTTACACTAAAATGCAATAAAAAATAAAAATAAATTTGGTCATTTAAAAAATAAAAAATGGCCCTTTAAGAGCTATGGGTGGAAGTGACGTTTTGACGTCGATTCTGCCCTGCAATTGTATGGAGATGGGTGGGGGCCATCTTCCCTTAACTCGTCTCCATACCCAGCACGGGAGAAGATCCGATCGCTTCCAGTAAGCCGTGGAGGGCACTAGAGCGCGGCGGAAGGGCCCCTCTCCCGATAAAAGTGATCTTGCGGGGAATCCGCCGCAGAGACCACTATTATCAGAAAGTGGACCGCTGGCTGAAGAAGAGGATACCGGGGTTATGGCTAGCTGCTGCCATAACAACGATATTCCTCTTCAAAATTAGGACGTATATTGGCGTGCGGCGGTCCGTAAGCGGTTAGTGCAGATAAGGTGCGGAGTTTAATTACCAACGTAATCAGCCACAGAACCTGTGTAATTAATATGTGTTCAGCTTTAAAGGGATGAGGTGACAACCCTAGATTGGACACAGCTGGTCACATGGTAAAGAGCTGCTGCAATTGGTTCTTTACCCCCGATCTGTGATCAGCTGTGTCTGAAGTACACAGTGATCACAGGTCTGTGCTGATGTACACCGTAGTGGAGCACATAGGAAGCATGATCATGGGAGGACATTCATAGATGCCCACCCGGCAATGTGCGCCGTCTTTTGGTTCTAGTGCGGGCGGGAGGTGATTAAAATTTCCAAAAAAAGGGAATTTTTCCCCTAAAAAAAGTGTTTGAAAATACAGCATGACATACAAAATCGCAACACCTACTCATTTATTCTCTAGTCTAGGGCCTCTGCTTTTATAAAAAAAAGATATAGTGTTTGGGGGAGTTCTAAGCCATTTTCTTGAAAAAAATACTGATTGTCACATGTAAACGAAACGTGCCGGAAAAGGCCTGGTCTGGATTTGAAGATCAATGTAGGATCTTCTCTGAGAGGCAGAAATTACCCAAGGAACCCCTAGCAACCACTGGAGGACCCCTAGCAACATCTGGAGGAACCCCTAGCAACCACTGGAGGAACCCCTAGCAACCTCTGGAGGAACCCCTAGCAACCACTGGAGGAACCCCTAGCAACCACTGGAGGAACCCCTAGCAACCACTGGAGGAACCCCTAGCAACTTCTGGAGGAACCCCTAGCAACCACTGGAGGAACCCCTAGCAACCTCTGGAGGAACCCCTAGCAACCTCTGGAGGAACCCCTAGCAACCTCTGGAGGAACCCCTAGCAACCTCTGGAGGAACCCTGTTCTAACCCCTCATTGCCTGATTCCCAGTGCAATAATCCTTTTTCACCCAATTCCATGGACATCTGCATTAAGTCTTCATTGGCTGATTATCAGTGTATGTGCACCCAAGGTGTGGTAACCTGTCAGCACCTTCTACATGAATTATTGAGTGCCTGATCCACAGGGCATGCGCAATCAGCACCATGTCCCCAGTACATGTGTATGTCGTAGGAAGCCTCCAAGCTACATATTGCACACTATCAGCTCCGGAGCGCCCCCTCTCTGATGAGATGTATCCCTGAGAAGAGCCCATAAGCCGGTTACCCTTATCAACCACTTTAAAGCAGGGATTTCCTGGACATGCCTTCCTGTCAGCCACCTTCCCGACCAATCCAAACAGGTGGAACGGTTCTACATCACGGCCAACCAGTGGCCAGAAAGGCGTGGCTTGGCACGTCTCCTCCAATGGTCAGCGAGCCGTGACCAATTCATCGTAGCAGGCGGGGAGGAAGCGCCGTGTATTCACACCCACGTGGCTGCGAGTCAGTCTCGCTGCAAGCGCCTGGAGTCTAGAGCTGAGGGCGTCAGACACGCAGCCCCGCCCAACACGATGGGCAAGCTAGTTCTGCGCGCTTATGATTGGAGCGTGCCCCCGGCTTTCTGTGTGACGGAGCGCTATAGACGCGGGGGCTCCACCCGCTGCCCCGCCCACAAGACGGACAAGCCAGTCCCGCGCGCCCTGGCGTGCCCCCGGCTTCTTCTGTGACAGAGGGCTTTAGACAGGGGGCTCCACCCACTGCCCCGCCCAACCAGTCCTGTGCGCCCTGGTTGGAGCGTACTCCCGGCTTCTTCTGTGACAGAGAGCTTAAGACAGGGGGCTCCACCCACTGCCCCGCCCACCCAGTCCTGTGCGCCCTGGTTGGAGCGTACTCCCGGCTTCTGTGTGACAGCGATCACAGTGTCATTATGGGAGAAGGGGACAGTGTGTGGTTGTATTCACCATTAGTGAGCGTGCCTATTACACAAGTGAAAGGAGGACACTTCTGTTTTGCAATAGCCCTTTATACCGTGTAGCTGTATAAGGTGGCACATGGCTTTTTTTGGAAAGATAAGAAGATCTGATAATAAAGGTGTGATATGATCATATAATTGTGATCTGATAATAAAGGTGTGATCTGATCATATAAATGTGATCTGATCATATAAATGTGATCTGATCATATAAATGTGATCTGATAATAAAGGTGTGATCTGATCATATAAATGTGATCTGATAATACAAATGTGATCTGATAATAAAGCTGTGATATGATAATATACATGTGATCTGATAATAAAGGTGTGATATGATCCTATAAATATGATCCGATAATAAAGGTGTGATATGATCCTATAAATATGATCCGATAATAAAGGTGTGATATGATCCTATAAATATGATCCGATAATAAAGGTGTGATATGATCATATAAATGTGATCTGATCATTTAGGTGTGATATGATCATATAAATGTGATCTGATAATAAAGCTGTGATCTGATCATATAAATGTGATCTAATGATACAAATGTGATCTGATAATAAAGGTGGGATATCATATAAATGTGATCTGATAATAAAGGTGTGATCTGATCATATAAATGTGATCTAATGATACAAATGTGATCTGATAATAAAGGTGTGATATCATATAAATGTGATCTGATAATAAAGGTGTGATATCATATAAATGTGATCTGATAATAAAGGTGTGATATGATCATATAAATGTGATCTGATAATAAAGGTGTGATATGATCATATAAATGTGATCTGATAATAAAGGTGTGATATGATCATATAAATGTGATCCGATAATAAAGGTGTGATATGATCATATAAATGTGATCTGATAATAAAGCTGTGATATCATATAAATGTGATCTGATCATTTAGGTGTGATATGATCATATAAATGTGATCTGATAATAAAGCTGTGATCTGATCATATAAATGTGATCTAATGATACAAATGTGATCTGATAATAAAGGTGGGATATCATATAAATGTGATCTGATAATAAAGGTGTGATCTGATCATATAAATGTGATCTAATGATACAAATGTGATCTGATAATAAAGGTGTGATATCATATAAATGTGATCTGATAATAAAGGTGTGATATCATATAAATGTGATCTGATAATAAAGGTGTGATATGATCATATAAATGTGATCTGATAATAAAGGTGTGATATGATCATATAAATGTGATCTGATAATAAAGGTGTGATATGATCATATAAATGTGATCCGATAATAAAGGTGTGATATGATCATATAAATGTGATCTGATAATAAAGGTGTGATATGATCATATAAATGTGATCTGATAATAAAGCTGTGATATGATCATATAAATGTGATCCGATAATAAAGATCTGATGATAAACATTGGATAGGATTATAAAAATATGATCTGATGATAAAAATCTGATGCATTTATCGATCATATACATTGAATGGTCGAATACAGGATGATGGTGCC